>PVKB01000042.1:1120143-1481812 GCA_004027205.1 Ctenodactylus gundi
GGGGGGGGGGGGGGGGGGGGGGGGGGGAGATGCTGGGAAGGGGAAATGAAAACAAACCTGACCTATATGCAACATATAAATACACCCACTTCTCAAGATGGCTTATTGTGTGTCACAATACAAGCTAATAAAGGAATTATTTTTTAAAGTGGCTCAGTTTTCTCAGAAGGAGAAGAATCAGTGTGGTGGTACACAGCTGTAATTCCAGCACTTAAGAGGCTGAGGCAGGAAGATCACAAGCTTGAGGACAGCATGGGATACAGAGTGAATTCAAGCCTAGCCTAGAGTGCTTAACAAGATCCTGCCTCAAAAATAAATAAATAAATAAAAAGGAAAGAAAGAAAGAAAGCCAGACATACTGACAGACAGAAAGATACAAGGCTTCCAAAGAACTCTTTAGGCCTGGGCTGGGGCTGTACCTCAGTGGTACAGCACTTGCGCACCAGTGCACAGTCCTAGGCTTGATCCCTATCTATCATTATAAGGGGAAGAAGTCTTCTGACCACTTATTGTCTTCTACTACAAAAATCAGTTCACAGGCTGGGGGTGTACCTCAGTGGTCAGAGCAACTGCCTAGTGTGCAAAGCCCTGGGCTCGTCGTCACCACATAAACTGGGCCTGGTGACCCAGACCTGTAATCTCAGCACTCAGGAAGCTGGGGCAGGGGACTGCTGTGAGTTCGAAGCCAGCCTGGGCTACACAGTGAATTCAGGACCAGCCTGGACTACACAGCAAGAATCTGTCTCAAAAAAAGAAATCAGTTCATCACATATCATTTGAGCTCAAGCCAAGGAGAGGGATTTATTGAAGGATTCTGAAGCCTTCCTCCACACTGGCCGTATCTGGGTTGAAAGACATTACAGTGAGGGCGGAAGAAAAGGGCATTTCCCCTCTAGAGTTTAACCTCATTTTTGTCTCCGCCCTTTCTTCCAAAATGACTCCTTTTCTTCCCCTCCCCCCAACTAACCTTCAGCAGCAAATCACACCAAAAAAAAAGCAGGAGTCCTAGGAGTACGGTCCCTGCCTCTGGGGGTGCCCTGGGCTGACCCTCACAGCCATCCCTAGAGAGTCCCTGAGGTCTCAGAGGAAAGGGAATACCCCAGATCTAGGGTGGAGACTGGGACATGACCTCATGACACACAGCCCACAGTCCAATGACACTGACTGAACAAATGAATACATAATCTAGGAACTGGGCCCAGAACGCTCACAATAAACGTGCTGATAAACAGGATAGCTGTTCTGCAGGCTGCCGCTGAGTTCTGTCTGCTCATTTCCACATTTCGATCCTGAGTCATGAAGATTATTCCCTGGCCTGTCCCAGCCACCTAGTAATGCTTTGGTTTGGTTTAGCTTGGTTTATTTGTTTGTTTTCTAAGACAGGGTCTTGCTCTGTAATCCAGGCTGATCCTGAACTCACCATGGAGCCCAGGCTGACCTCAAACTAATGGCAATCCTCCTGCCTCTGCTTCCTGAGTGCTGAGATTACAGGTGTGTACGACCATGTCCTGCTTTACATGGTGCTGGGGAATCAAACCCAGGGTCTTGAGCTTGTTAACCGCAGAGTCATTCCTCCAGCTGTGGTTTTATATTTAATAACTTTTCCTGTGTACAGGAAAGCTCTTTTTCAGAATGGGTTTGGTCAGGCAGCACCCTATTGTCAAGCCAGATAAAGCTGCTTTGAGTTGTTAAAGTTACTAATATTTTCAGATAAGAAAATAAGCCCAAAGGATGAAGTTTCTGTTTTTAACATTCATTCTGCCCATGTGGAAAGTTTTTTGGCAACCATACTGCTAGGAGAAAATTTCCTGTTTTTAATATTGTTTAGTATGAATGGGTCTCTTGAGACCAATCTTTTTCTTTTCCCCAGTACTAGGAAGATCACAAATTTGAGCCCCAGCTGGGCAACTTTGCAACTTAGCAAGACCCTACCTCAAAATCAAAAGATAAAAAGGGCAGGAGATGTAGCTTAGAGGCGTAAAGGCCCTGGTATTAAAAAAATTATAATAAAGTCAAAAAAGATTTAACAGTCCAGTATTTTCTAATTGCCTACTTATTCACATATACTTCAAATATTAAAGGCAAGAAAAAGAGTGAGTATGCAAACAACATCATGCAGCAGAAAAGTAAGGGCTCTAGAGGCAGCGGGGTGAGTTTAAATCTAGGCTCGACTTCTTAGTAGTGTGACTTATGGACAAGTTACCTAACCTCTCTGAAACTTAGTTTCCACGCCTGTAAAACAAATATAACGACTCATTTTACTGGACTGCTGTGAAGACAGGAGACAATAGAAGTCCAACATAACATCACTAAGTTATTATCTAACTCCAGAGAGAATACTGTATATCAAGAACTCAAACAGCAATCAATGCTTGCAAGGCTGTGGGGGAAAAGGAACCCCTCCTGCACTGCCAGTGGGAATGTAAACTGGTACAACCATCTTAAAGGACAGTATGGAAATTCCTCAAAAGGCTGAAAATAAATATCCCCTTTGATCCAGCAAGTCCTCTTCTGGGAATCTTTCCAAAAGAATTAAAAGCATCATATAACAGAGATACATGTATACCCATGTTCACAGCAGCACAACTAACAACAGCTAAAATACAGAAGACACCAAAATACCCATCAGCAAACCAATGGACACACAAATTGTGGTATATATATACACAATGAAATACTACTCATCTATAAAGACACATCGGTTGGAGGCTTTTGTAGGTAAATGGAGGCAACCTGAGACCATTATGCTCAGTGAAGTGGGTCAGATGCAGAAAGTTAAGTATCAAATGGTTTCTCTAACATGAGAAACCCAGAGTACAGTCATTTCATAGAACTAATTAGGGAGAGGATGAGGGTGTAGGAGAGTCAAAAAGGAGGAGGGAAAGGGACTGTAATTTTGATGTGTATTGTGGTTTGGACGTGGAAGGTACCCCAAAAGTCTCATGTATTTAAATACTAGAGATTGTCTATGAAACCATGTGCCATGGAGGGATTGGGGCCTAGTGTGGAGGGGTGGATTATAGGTGTGTATATTAGGATTAATAGCGTGTACTGTAGGATTAACACCTGGATGTAGGAGGGGCTTAATCACTGGGCTGAGGCCTGGAAGGATATATAAGCTTCTTCCTGCCTTCCTTCAGGACTACTCTGGACTAGTCTCAACTTGCCTTTCTGTTTGTGATGTCCTGAGAAGCTGCCTCCACCTCTGCCTCTGCCTCTGCCATGTACTTCTGTTGCTGCCGGCCACTCCTGAATGGACTGTGACCTTCTGAAACTGTGAGCTAAAATGACCTTTCCTCCCCTAAATTTGTGGATGTCGAGTATTGAGTCACAGCAATGAACAAGTAACTAAGACAACATGATATATACATGTGTACAAAATACTCAAGCTCAATGTAAACATTATGTATTGCATATATGCATATTAAATTGGGGGGGGGTGGTCCTACATATTTCACTACCTGGAACACAGCAGATCCTCTAAAAGTACAACTTCCGGGGCTGGAGGAATGGCTCAGCTGTTAAAAGTGCTTGCCTAGCAAACGCTAAGTACCCGAGTTCAATTCCCAGTACCACATAAACTGGGCGTGGTGGCACACACTTATAATGGCAGCACTCAGAAGGCTGAGACAAGAGGACTGCCGTGAGTTCAAAAGCCAGCCAGGCTCCATATTGAGTTCAGGACCAGCCTGGGCTACAGAGCAAGACCCTGTCTCAAAATAAATAAATAAATAAATATAAAAGTACAACTTCCTTTTCTCTCTTCTCACTGAAGTGAGCCGATCATAAGATTTTCCAAAATAAATACAACTATTCAAAACTGAAATTGAATCTCTAAGCTCCACAGGAAGGTTTCCAGATGCGAGTGGGAGGAGTTGTTTTTCTGACGTGGGAGAAAACGAAAAGCAATACTCTCCAGAGACACTACAAGTGTGCAATCTGCACACCACCAGAAACAAGTTTACCAGGGAAGGAACCACAAAGGAAAGCAATGAAGGGTTTCCATTCCTGTCAGATCTCTTCTTAACAGAATCTCCATCTCTAAGAACTGCATGAAAATGTATTAATCAGGGCTGGAGAAATAGCATAGCAGCTACAGCGCTTGCCTACCAAGCCCAAGGCCCTGGGTTCAATCCCCAGCACCACACAAAACAGGTGTGGTGGTGCACATATATAATCCCAGCACTTGGGAAGCTGAGGCAGGAAGATTGCCATGAGTTTGAGATCAGCCTGAAATACACAGCGAGACTCTGTCTTAAAAAAAAAAAAGCATTAATCTTCCTCATAATCCATCTCAGCAAGTATCCCTAGGAAACAGTGCATCTTGTCTAAGAGTAGGAGTTGAGTAATGAAATGACTAAAAAAGATCTCTCTTCCAGGAAGAGCTGCCAGGAATGGAGTCTGACCACACTTTTCCACTCGCCTCTGCCATTCTGAAGGACTTGCTATGTAAAAAGCTGCTTGATGTGAGTTCAGGACCAGCCTGACCTATAGAGTGAGACACTGTCTTAAATTAAAAATAAAAAAGAAGAAGAAATAATAAAAGGCTGCTTGTTAGGAGGATTGCCTACTGTCAGCGGGCCTGGGCATGCTTGTCTACCATGGTGAACACACAGGCTTTTATGTAAAAGCCCACTCTTAATTTTCCATCCTTTTGTTTTGATAACTTTGCCAACTGGTTTGTCCCAAAGACGGGTCTCACTCTAGTCCAGGCTGGTCCTGAATTCACTATAGCCTTAATCTTATGGCAATCCTCCTGCCTCAGTCTCCCAAGTGCTGGGCCTACAGGCATGCAGGAGTACAGGTGTGCGCCATCATGCACAGCTTACGTGATGCTGGCAAATCAAAGTCTGAGCCTTGCTCTTGCTAAGCAAGAGCTTTAACCACTAATCTATACCCCTACGCCCTGCCTCATCCTTCTAAGTGCTAGGATTACAGGCATGTGGCACTACCCCCAGTTCATACGGTGCTGGGGAATCAAACCCAAGGCCTTGTGCTTGCTGGACAAACATTTTAACCACTGAGCTTTGCCTTCAGCTCTCTCAAACACTTCTGAAGTCATCAATGCAATCATCCATCATACATCTTATCTGACAATTCCTTTAAATCCCAATACAAACCCAAAAGTAAGGAGCAGGGCAGGAATGTCAGGTGATCGCTCGGCACACAGGTGCCATCAAGAGGCTTCTGCGCAGCTCAAGGACAACTGCCTCCAGAAGTCTGTATGTGAGCTTAGGCTGCCCTAGGTCTGCACATGCCCTCGCTGCAGATAACCTCTTTGCAGCCTAGATCTCAAAGGCCCCAGCCACAGACAGGAATTCCTATTACCCCTGGCTCATGGGGAGGGGATGGAATCCAAACAAGCTTTTATATTTTAAAAGAATTCTCTAATTTCCACTGTTCATTTTTGTATAGAAATTTGGCACCAGTGGCAAACATGCATTGTCAAGGATCTCTGCCCTTGAGTTATTTCTAGGAGTCTGAAAGCTGCTCTTTATAAAGATTCACAGTCCAGGGGCTAGAGAAATGGCTCAGTGGTTAAAGCACTTGCCTAGCAAGCATTACGTCAAGCACTAAGTACCCAAATTCAATTCCCCAGCACCACATAAGCTGGGTGTGGGGGCACATGTCTGTAATCTCAGCACTAGGGAGGCTGAGACAGGAAAATTGCTGTGAGTCCAAGTCCTGGGCTCCATAGCGAGTTCAGGACCAGTCTGGGCTATAGAGTGAGACTCTGTCTCAAAAAAAAAAAAAAAAATTCACAGTCCAGGCCAGGGATGCAGCTCAGCAGCTAAAGCACTTCCCTAAGCACACATAGCCAGTGTGGTGGCATATACCTGCATGCCTGTAATCCCAGTAAGCTCAATTCCCCAGCACCACATAAACTGGGCATGGTGGTGCATGCTTGTAATACCCACACTCAGGAGGCTAAAACAGGACTGTCGTGAATTCGAGGCCAACCTGGGCTACACAGTGAGTTCAGGACCAGCAGGGGCTGTAGAGTGAGACACTGTCCCAAAAATAAATAAATAAGTAAAGATTCATAGTCAGTTTGGGCCTGGGTGCAGACCTGTAATCCTCGCACTCTGGAAGGCTAATGTAGGAGGACTGTAAATTAGAGATCAGCCTGGAAAATTCAGTGACATGGTGAGCATAGCAAGACCCTGTCACAAAATAAAAAATAAAAAAGGGGCTGATGACTGAGGATGTAGCTCACCCAGTATCACCAAGAAAAAAAAAAAAAGAAAGAAAGAAAAAAAAAAAAAGTTAACAGTCACATTTTCAGAAGAAAACAAGTTAAACAAAGCCAAAAAGAATGATCTTATTCCTTTAAAATCCAGCCCATGGACTAGCTTATGGAGCTGAGCAGCTGTGCCGCTGGCAGAGGAAACACATGGAAATAAAACACTCCTGCTAGCCGCCCTTCCCCCACACCAGCCCACGGAGCCCCATCCAAATATTACACAAAAAGGCTTTTTCTTTTTTTGAGACAGGGTCTCGCTCTGCAGCCCAGGCTGGCCTTGGACTCAGGGCAATCCTCCTAGCTCAGCCTCCCGAATACTGAGACTACTGGCATGTGCCACCACGCCCAGCTTTATGCCCAGCTTTATGTGGTGCCAGGGTACTGAACTCAGGGCCTCAGGCTTGCTGGGCAAGTGCTTTAACCTCTATGCCTTTCCTCCAGCCCCAACAAAAAAGGCTTTTTCTTATTATCGTCTCTCTCTTCTGCTTCTGCTTCCATCTTGTTGGAGAAAAACAGCCCCCGTGATGGAATGTATGCAGCACTGCAAATATTCATGAGAAAATACTTCAACACCCACGCAGTGCCAGCTCCCGAGCACATGCACACACACGCAGCAGGGAAGGGGACATGCAGGGGGACCTGGAGACTGAGGTTCTGGGATGAAGCAAACCAGGTGCCTCAGAACAGCAGCATCAGCCATGGTGTTCTCAACAGTCACTCCTTCCAATACTAACTCTGTGGAATTCTAAAGTCAAACTACTTTTAAACTCCACATATCAGGATTTAAAAGTTCTGCACAAGATACTCCTCATGTCCTAATTACATACAACTCTCTGTACTTTAATCGAAATCCTCGGCCAGGAGCGCACCTGTAATCCTAGCACTCTGGAAGGCCGAAGCAGGAGGATTGCCAAGTGTGAGCCCAGCCTAGGAAACTTAGTGAGACCCTGTTTCAAAATGAGGAGAAAAAAAGGGCTAGGGATATAGCTCAGCACAAAAAACCTTGGTTAAATCCCAAGTACCCACCCCAAAAAATCCTGTTTTAGCTTCATGGAAATGAAGACCAGCTGGCTCTCATGCCCCACAAACAATAAAAGTCATCATGTTTGGTAATTAGGGAACGTTACTGCCTGTCTTATCTCTGAGGCAACAAGCATACCCTGGGTTTGATTCTTCAGCACCACATAAAAATTACCTGGGCATGGTGATGCACACCTGTAATCTTACCACTCATGAGGCTGAGGCAAGAGGATTGCCCTGAGTTTGAGGCCAGCCTGGATCCTGTCTCAAAAAAACATCCACATGCCAAATACACAAGACATATACTACACTAACAGCAGTCCCTGCTTGGTTCCTGCAGCATAGCCTTTCACCACATTTTGGTGAATATACTCTCTGAACAATCTCTAACCGTCTCTCTCTGTCTCTGTCTCTGTCTCTGTCTCTGTCTCTGTCTCTCTCTCTCTCTCTCTCTCTCTCTCTCTCTCTCTCAGGGATCCCCAAGGGCAGGCAATGGTGAGGTGTGTGTTGCTTGGTGTTCAGTGTAGTGTAAGACCAAACAAACATAAAACAGCAAATACAGTCATCTTACCACTAAATGATTTTAGTTTTAGATGCAGTGGTTGCGGGAAGAAAATCTCCTGCTTGCTCACACTTTTTTTTTTTGGGGGGGGTGGGGGGGGGGGGGGGGGTGAGAGAAACAGTATAGTCCAGGCTGGTCCTGAACTCACCAGGCAGCCCAGGCTGGCCTCGAATTCACAGCAATCCTCCTGCCTCAGCCTCCTGAGTGCTGGGATTCCAGGCATGTACTACAATGCACAATTCATGTGGTGCTGGGAAATCAAACTCAAGGCCTGTTGCTTGCTAGGTAAGCACTCTCAACTGCTGTGCTTTTCCTCCAGCCCCCATACGAATTTTTATCTGGGAAAGTTACAAGTGTTTTATGCATTGTGTTTTAGCCAAGTAACAGGCTGTTTTAAAATAAAGACTCCCAGGAGAACAGGAGCAACAATTTTCCACAGAGGGCTGGGTAGCTCTTTGTTCCCGGACGCACGCTTTGCTGACACAGTCGGCAACTGTTCTGAACAGCCACTTACAGGCCTTGGTGGTAAAGCCGAGCCAATGCTCTTCATGGAAACTTTTACATGCATTCGGTCTCCCAAGTACAATAGCTTGGAACAGCAGCTGCCCCTCCCAGGAGGAAGGGAAGTTAGTTCAGTTTTCCAAGAAGAGCGTGTGGGTCTAAGAAGGGATCATATCCAGACACAGGGAGGAGCTTTTCAAATCCATTTTGGCTTTCAGAAAAAAAGATTGGTCCAGGCACGGTGGTACACGTTTACAATCCCAGCACTCAGGAGGCTGAGGCAGGAGGACTGCTATGAGTTGAAGCCTGGGCTACAGTGTGAGTTCAGGACCAGCCTGGTCTTAAAGGAAACAGAAACTTTCAGAGTTTGGGTCTTGCCTCTCTATTATTATAATGTGTATCACCACAGGTCCCCAAGCCATAGCCCTAAAAAACTAGCATCTAAAGGCCGAAATGGCCCTGGGTACTTTACATAACTGTCTCCTTTCTTCTTTACAGTAACTCTGGGGCATATATGACTATCACTACATAGACGGGTTGAGTAACTTGTCCCAAGTAAGCCAGCTTTGAAATGGCTGGGGCTGAACTCAAACCTGGCTCTAACTTCACAGGAGAAGTGGACTGACTTTAAAACAGATTCAATCCCAGCACTTGGGAGTTTGAGGCTAGCCTGGGGGCAAAGTAAGAGGACTAGAAAATGAGACACCGGCTGGAAAAAAAAAAAAAGATTCAAACCAGATAAAATACAGACTAGTGTTGAAGGAAAGCTTTAATGTAAGTCTAAATATTCACAAGGTATGGAAACATAATTTAAACCAATAAAGACCTGCCTTAAGAATAGAAAGATGCCAGGAATGGGAACATACACCTGTAATCCCAACACTAAGGAGACTGAGGCAGGAGGACTGTGAATCAAGGACAGCCTGGGATACCTAACAAGATGCTGTCTCATAGATTTTTTTAATTAAAAATTTAAAAAAAAAGGACCAGCAGAGAGTAAGTCAGCTACTCCAAGTTACACTGGAGGCAGTTTTTGTTTGTTTGTTTGCTTGTTCTAGTAGTCTTTGTTTATGTTTTGGTACTGGCAATTAACCCAGGATGGCCTACAGTGTGCTAGGCAAGCCCTTGGAGGTAGCTTTATTTTTTAAATCTTTTGGTGTTGTTGTTGTTTTGGGGATTTTTTTGTTTGCTTTTTTGTGGTACTAGGAATGGAGCCAAGGGCCTTTGTGCTGAACTATATTCTCAGCTTTTCTTTTTTTTTTAGCCTTGATTTTGAGACAAGGTTTTGCTAATAGGCCAAGAGCAATCCCTCAGTTGTAACAATCAGAAACATTTCCAGACCTTGTCAACTAATTGAAGTCAATCCCCTCAAGTTACCAATACAGCTTTGTAGTTTATTGGGGCAGCTGCTGCTAAATCAGGCCTGGGCCTCTGCCTCCTTGTAGTCTTTTCATTGATTTCAATCATTCTATGTTTATTTTTGTTTATTTACTTATTTTGATTATAGGTATGCACCATCATACCCCCCTTATGTAGTGCTGGGGAACTGAACTTAGGGCCTTGAGCTTGCTTGGCAAAAGCACTTTTAACCACTCAGCTATTCCTGCAGGCCCCAGTATATTTATTTTATAGTCTCAAAAAGATATATTCAAGGTTTAAACTCCGCAGCGTTGTTACTTTCAGACCTCAGTGGTAACATATCTGAGGAAATAGATCAGGTATCAACAACCATAGACCTGGGTGGATTATAGGTGTGGGGCAGAGGACAGCATGTGGTAGATTGTAGATTACAAGTATATGGATTAGGGACTTAACCTGGAAGGAGTGGAACCCTGAGGCTGGACCTAGGAGGGGTGGATCACCAGGACAGGACCTGGAAGGGCATGTGCTATTCCTGCCTTCCTCCTGGACTCAGCTTCCTGTTCGCAGTGTCATGAAGAGCTGCCTCCACCTCCACCTCTGCTTTCTGTTTCCACTACTGCCAGCCACCAAGAATGAATGGACTGTGACCTTCTGAAACTGTGAGCTAAAATCAACTTTTCTCCCCTGATTGGTACATGTTGGGTATTGAGTCATAGCGATGAAAAAGTAACCAAGACAGGCACTATGATGAGGCACCACCAACACTGGCAGGTGGCATTCTTGTCACCATCTATCTTCGAATGGTTCTTCATGACATTACCCAAAATCTCCCAAAAGGCAGATGTCTGGACATTCTTTCAATGTCCACTAGCTGCCACCTTCAGGTATCCACAATCCATGACATACCTTTGAGGGTGGTAAGAGGCCTCTCTTCCACCAAGTAGAGACCTAGGAACAAAGAGGCACTTGCAGGCTGCGGGCATACCTCACAGGTCTGAGGATTGCCTAGCGAGCCCAAGGCCCTGGGCTAGATTCCATGTGGCAGCACATGCTTGTGAGACAGGAGGACTGCCATGAATTCAAAGCCAGCCTAGACTACATAAAGAGCTCAAGACCAACTTATACTACAGAGACTCTGTCTCACTTTATTTTATTTATCTATTTGTTTAATTTCAGACAGGGTCTCATTGTGTAGCACAGGATGGCCTTGGATTCACAGCAATCCTCCTCCCTCACCCTCCCAAATGTTGAGATTACAGGTGTGCACTGCCACGCCCAGCTTTATGTGGTGCTATGGAATCAAACTCAGAGTCTTTCACTTGCAAGGCAAGCACTTTAACCACTGTGCCATTCCTCCAGCCCATCTTGCTTTAAAAAACAAAACAAGAGGGCTGAAGGAATAGCTCAGAGGTTAAAGCACTTGCCTAGCAAATGCTAAGTACCAGGAGTTTGATTCCACAGCACCATATAAACTGAACGCGGTGGCCCACACCTATAATCCCAGCACTCAGGAGGCTGAGACAGGAGGATTGCCATAAGTCCAAGGCCAGCCTGGGCTGCCTAGTAAGTTCAGGACCAGCCTGGACTACAGAGCGAGACCCTGTCTCAAAAAAAAAAAAAAAAAAAAAACAAGAGGCACTGGCTTCTGGAGACTTGCTCCCTCACCTTTTGCAGTTAGAATCAGAGCTTCCAAATTCTGACAATTCTGATTGTCTGGTGAGATGATTCAAACACCTCTGAATCAAGGTCAGAAAAAAATGTAATAACACAACAGCCAAGCTGAATCTCACATACACCATGCTAATTAAAAGAAGCCTGACTCACTACTTAAGTCCATTTCCATTACATTCTAGAACAAATGCATGGTCAGAAACAAGATAAATGTGTGTGTGTGGGGGGGGGGGGTGTTTTTGTTTTGTTTTTTGTTTGTTTTGTTTTATTTGGAAGCAGGGTTTGCTCTGTAGTCCAGGCTGGTCCTGAACTCATTATGTAGCCCAGGCTGGCCTCGATCTCACTGCAATCCTCCTGCCTCAGCCTCGCAAATGCTGGGTTGGTGTGTGCCTCCATAACCAGTTTGTGTTGCTGGGGAATTGAACCCAGGGCTTTTTACTTGCTAGGCAAGCACTTTAACCACTGAGCTATGCCACCAACCCTGAAGACAAAAATCAAACTGTAGGGTAAAGCAAAACTGACCCATGCTTGCCAAAGGTTGAGCAGGAACAGCTCTACGGGGGGATACAGAAATTCTGGGGATGATGAATGGTTTACATACTACAACACGCTTGATGTGGAATGTGCCCAGAATTCTAGCACTGAGGCTCAGGAAGAAAGACAGCACATTCAAGTCCACCCTGAGAAACTCTGCAGGGACCTGTCTCAAAACAAAAAAACAAAAGGGGCTAGAACCGTAGCTCAGTGCAAAGGCTATGAGTTCACTTCCTGTGCCACAAAAACAAATAAATGAACACATACACATTAATTTTAGGGCCAGTTACATATCTGTGTTTGCCAAAACTCACAGAATTGCATACTGTACACTAAAATGGTGAATTTTACTGTATCTAAATTATATTTCACTAAGACTAACTCCTGTCATCAAATGTGATCATGAATCCTGTAGAGAACATAAGAGAGACAACACTGATCCCTCCAAGTCCTACGCTCTCATGACACTACGCCTCTCCAACCCCGGTGGCTTCGGAGCCACTGTGATTGCAGTAAGTCTGGGCTTGGTTTCTGTGTTAAAGCAGTAAGGGACCCTGACGAGATCACGTGACTCTGAATGCTGCCATACTCCTTGGCCCCTTCCTTCTCTGTCCTATCCTGATACCTCCTGAAACTGTTAAAGGACTCAGATCATTAATAACAAACCAGAATAAACCTCAAAAGACACTAGGTTTTATCTCTCTGCACAGACTTCCTGTCTGGATTCCATTTGGGGGTGGGTGGGTGGGTGTGTGTGTGTGTGTGTGTGTGTGTGTCTGAGGATCAAGCCCAGAGCCTTCACAATGAGCTACATCCCCGCCCACTTTTATTTTTTATTTTAAGACAGGGTTTCCCTAAGTCATTAGATTGTCCAAGGAGGGCTTGAACTTGCACTCCTTCTCCCTCAGCTTCCCAAAGTGCCAGGATCACACGCATGTGCCACTGGGCTTAGCCTATTTTTGATTTTAAGGCAGGGTCTCTAAACTGGGCTATAGTAGCACATGCCTATAATCCCAGCATTCAGGAGGCTGAGGCAGGAGGATTGCTGTTTGAGGCAGCATAGGCTACATAGCGAGTTCAGGACCAGCCTGAATTACAGAGACCCTACCTTATTTTTAAAAAAGAAAGAAAGAAAGAAAGAAAGAAAGAAAGAAAGAAAGAAAGAAAGAAAGAAAAGAAAAGAAAAGAAAAGAAAAGAGAGAGAGACAGGGTCTCACTAAGTTGCTTAGGCTTGCCTCAAACTTGTGATCCTCCTACACCAGCCTTGCACAGTGCTAGGATTACAGGCCTGCACCACAGGGCCCAACTCACTAACTTTTATATCAGGCAACAGAAAAATCATTATTTATGAATTCAACCGTATTATGGTGGTTTGGATCTGGAATGTACCCCAAAGGCTTCATTTATTTGAATGTTATGGATTATCTATAGAACCATGTGCTGTTAAGAGACGGAGCCTGGTCTGGAGGACTGGATTGTGGGTGCGTGCTGGATCAAAGGTGTGTGGTAGAAGACAGATTACAGACTTGTGGTGGATTATAGTTTACAGGCATATGATGCATTAGAGGCTTAAACCTGGAAGGAGTAGAACACTGAGGCTCGACCCAGGAGGGGCGGATCACCGGGACAGGGCCTGGAAGGGCATGTGCTACTTCCTCCCTTCCTCTTGGACTGGGCTTCTTGTTTGCAGTGCCATGAAGAGCTGCCTCCACTTCCACCTCTGCCCCAGCTATGTGCCATGTGCTTCTGCCATTGCAGGCTGCCCATGAATCGACTGAGACCTTCTGAAACTGTGAGCCAAAATAAACTTTTCCTCCCCTAAGTTGTGCTTCTTGGGTATTTTGTCACAGAATAAGAAAGTAAATAAGACAGGCATACAAATTTGTAGGTAGCAACTGCCCAGACCTCTCCTAAAATATGTCTATTTTCAATGTCATTTGCAAGGGCATATTCCTCTAATGTTCTTTTCTTTCATATATAAATATAATACTAAACTATAAAAGACTGAATAAATGCTCTTTTCTAATTTTAGAGATGGTCTTCCATAGAACTTCCTACGGCTGCTTAGATAAAGGTAGCTGCCTATGATCACAAAAATAATGTGGCGGGGCTGGAGGAACGGCTCAGCTGTTAAAGCACTTGCCTAGCAAGCGCTAAGTACCTGGGTTCAATTCCCCAGCACCACATAAGCTGGGCATGGTGGCACATGCCTGTAACCCCAGCACTCGGGAGGCTGAGGCAGGAGCACTGCTGTGAATCCAAGGCCAACCTGGACTCCATCCTGAGTTCAGGACCAGTCTGGGCCTCAGAGCAAGACCTTGTCTCAAAACAAACAAACAAAAGCAATAAGGCAAGGCATGCTAGCCATCATGGGGACCTAAAGCATGATGTTTGACAGTAGTCAGCCAAGAGAATACTACCACTTCCTGAAACCTAAGAAGTCCTACAGAGCTGCTGACCAGACCTCCAGCTGTCTTAGAGATCACAGAAGAGGCTAAGAACTACAAGCCATGGGAAGGTGCTACCTGATGACCCATTTTATGAGCATGGTAGAATTTAATCTCCATGCCCAAAAATGTAAAAAACAAAACAAAAAAAAAACCCTGAAATTAAAAAAAAAATAAGTGGAACTGGGGCATAGCTAAGTGGTTGGAGCATTTGGCTAGTGTGTGCAAGGTTCTAGGTTTGATTTACCACCACCACATAGTAATTAGCTAGGCAGGATGGTGCATTCCTGTAACCCTTTTACTTGGTAGGCTAAAACAGGACTGCACCAGACACAGTCCAAGGCCAGCCTGGGCTACAGAGTTGGTTCAAGACCAGACTGGACTGCAGAGTGAGATCCTGTCTCAAAAACAACAAGATCAATTAATCAATTAATTTTTGGTCACAGGAAGGGTGACCAACAGCTCAATGGAAAAGCTTTGGTTGATCCCCTCATTCATCAGACAGCAAATCAGTGGAATCGGCCCTCCTACACACCTTGCCTTCTGGCAGATTAGCAGCCTAACTCTCCCAAACTCTGCCCAGAAGCACAAGTTTAGGGTTGAGGCTCAACAAAGATGCTAGCTGGTAGGATTCCAGGCCCCACTCACCATCACAGGATCCAACCACTCCGGCAACTCTCATTCACCTGAATCACAGAGGTTCAACCCTAAAGGATCTCAGTCAACCTCCATGCCCTGACCATTACATCTTTCTACCACCATTGCCTTCTGGAACAGATGCCTCTCATGCTGTTTCTTAGGCTCAAGCAACATTAGTTTCTGACCAAAATACCTTAAGTAAGAATAGCCACGGGGCTGGAGGAATGGCTCAGTAGTTAAAGTGCTTGCTTAGCAAGAACTAAGTCAAGTGCTAAGTACCCGAGTTCGATTCCCCAACACCACATAAGCTGGGTGTTGTGGCGCATGCCAGTAATCCCAGTACTCAGGAGACTGAGGCAGGAGGATTTCCCTGAGTCCAAGGCCAGCCTGGGCTCCATAGTGAGTTCAGGACCAGCCTGGACTACAGAGCGAGAACCTCTCAAAAAAAAAAAAAAAAAGCTAGGGCCCAGACTATATTAATTACCAGTTATGACATATTTATGAAGAACTGAAGAAATACACAATGAGATTTCCTGCATTTGAAAAAAGTTTCTTTTGTTGACACTACTGCAGAAATAATTACTTGAAAAAGCTAGTCTTTTGGATTTTTTTCCTTTTGAAAACTTGTCAGTTGGGCTCAGTAGTACAGGCTTATAATTCCAGCATTCTAGGAGGCTGAGGCAGGAAGATCACAAGTTTGAACTCAACTTGGGCAATGTAGCAATTTGATGAGACCCTGCTTCAAAATCAAAAAAATGGGGTCAAGGAGACTAGAGATGCAGCTTAATATGAGGCCTGGAGCTTGATCGCAAGTACCAACATACACACACCCAAGTCAGTTTGTATTGAAATTGTTTTAAAGTGCATGTGAGAGTACTTCCAATCTGAGCAATTTTTTTCTAAATCAGGGTCATGCTTTGTAATACATGCTACTTCTGAACTCACTACATAGCCCAGGCTGGCCTCAAACACACGGCATTCCTCTTGCCTCAGCCTCCTGAGTGCTGGGATTACAGGCATGCACCACCATACCCAGATTATGAGGTATTGGGGAATGGAAGTCAGGGCCTTGTGCTTGCTATCCTGTGGTATTCCTCCAGCCCCAACCTGAGTAATTATGTCATAATGACCTTAAAAAGTATCTTTTCAATGAAATATTTTTTAAAAAAATAACTGAAGGGGGTAAAGGATAAAAAGAACATTACCACATCCTGAGATGCATACTGAGGGTCCTCGGGGTTGACTGACCAGTAGCAGTAATCAAAATTGAACGCCACAACCTTCTCCCGGGAATCTCCAAAATGATCAGGACGGCTGTTGACCTGAAGTGAAGCACAGGTTTATAGCAGCGTAATTCGTAGTCGCTGAGTCTTAGAAACTGCACATGCGTCATCAACAGAGGAATGCATACAAAAAGTGGCACGTGTATTTACTGGTGTATCTTGCTGCCATAAGGAAATAACCACCAGAAGAAAGATAAACTTAAGTCATTCACAGGAAGACGAACGTACGTTGAGATCACCATACTTGCAGACGTGCATAGAACACAGAGGACTAAATATCGCAAGGTTTCTCTAATAGGAAAAAAGCAATGCACAGATAAGTAAAAGAGCAAAATAAAAGAGTGATGGAAGAAAAGAAAGACAAATTTGAAGCATTTGTAAGAAAATGGATATACCTTGCAACCTTGATGCTTACTTTGCAAAATAAACTGGATGCCAAAGGTTAAGTACCATGTGGTCTCATGTGTATGACAAATCTAAAATATAAATAACTAAAAGAGCAAAATATATGAAAGAAGCAAAGAAATAGAGAAGTAGATTTTTCAGAGACAGGAAGGGGACTGGCGGGTGGAGGAGGGAGAACAGAGTGGGAAGAAAAATGTGGGGTAAAAAATCAGAAAGTGATCCAATTTTCCAAGTGGTACGTAATCAACATGCAAACATATACAAATAAGAAAAATTTCAAGACAAAAATAATCCAGAATCACCTCTATCACAATGTCAAAAGCTGGCTAGTAGCACTTGCTACTCTCTACTATGACAAGTGTCCCCAAAAGGGTCATATGTTCAGAAGCCAGACATTGAAGGTGATCATCAGATAGAGGATGTACCCCTGTCAGTGAGTTAATCCATGCTGAGTCCACAGCTGG
Source organism: Ctenodactylus gundi (assembly GCA_004027205.1). Taxonomy (NCBI): domain Eukaryota; kingdom Metazoa; phylum Chordata; class Mammalia; order Rodentia; family Ctenodactylidae; genus Ctenodactylus; species Ctenodactylus gundi. Next base: position 1,137,276 of record PVKB01000042.1, read on the forward strand.
ATGCACAGTGAGGAGATGAGGCCTGAGGCCAAGTTACGGGTGTCAGTCCCCATGGGGTGACCTGCAAAGGCCTTGTTTGATCACCAATCTCTTCCTGTGTCTTGGGCTCTTCCCGCTCTCCCTGCTTCCTGGCTGCCACCAGGTAAATACCTGTCCTCTGCCACACCCTTCTCCCACCATGTTTCTGACTTGGGACCAGGTCTGATTATAGACTGCAACCTCTGAAAATGAAGCAAAATAACCCTTTTCCCCTCTAAGTTGTGTACACCAGCTATTTCGGTCTGGCACCAATAATGTGTCCAATACCACGGGAGAGACCTGACTGGCCAGAGAATGCTTATGATGCCTGCAGACCTTGGTCTCCATCTCAGTAGGGACAAACAAAGTCCCAGAGAACGACCCATGGCTGCTCCACGATCATGGACCTGCCTGTGTAGGCATCTGCTACATGAGAATGAGACACACGCAGCCTGGCTTCCTCCTCTCCGGGCACCTTCACCCAACATGCCTTCTCTGGGTGTTTCTGCAGAGGACCCTGGGAGTGCACGTGCAGCCTGACAGGCTCCATCAACCTGAAGCTTCCGCTGAGGACCCTGGGGTGGCCATTCTCAGTGAAAGAGAAACCACACTGTATGGACAGCCAGAAGCTGGGGTGGCCATTCTCAGTGAAAGAGAAACCACACTGTATGGACAGCCAGAAGCAATCCAACTGCCCAAGAGAAATGAGGGCAGAGGCAGAGCTCAGCACAGCACTGAACTCTGGGTACTGGGGAGAACAGCCTTCTTCATAAAAATGTTTTATCTTACTATTTAAAGTTTAGACTTTGGCCAAGGAAGGACAAATCTGGCACCAGCTATCAAAAAAACCTATCAAAGTGCCAGATATGGTAGCATAAGTCTATATCCCCAGCAGTCCTGAGAGGTTAACGCAAGAGGATGACAAGTTCAAGCCCAGCCTGGACAACTGCCTGAGTCACTAACTGTGTTAGAGATGTAGCTCAGTACAAAGGCCCTGGATTAAATCTCCAGTACCACACACACATACACACACCCATAAACATGCCAGACATGGTGGCACATGTCTGTAATCTCAGCTACTCAGGAAGCTGAGGCAGGAAGATCACAAGTTTGAGGCCAGCTTGGGCAACTTTACAAGATCCAGTCTCCAAATTTTAAAAAATAGTTTTTTTTTTTTCTTTTAGATAGAGTCTGGCTCTGTAGCCCAAGTTGGTCCTGAACTCACTATGGAGCCCAGGTTGACCTCAAACTCATAGTAGTCCTCCTGCCTCAGCCTCATAAGTGCTGAGATTATAGGCGTGTGCTATCACACCTGGTTAATATGGTACTAGGAAATCAAACTCTGGGCCTTGTGCTTACTAGGCAAGGGCTCTAACCACTAAGCTATTCCTCCAGAACCCCCAAAAAATTAAATTTAAAAAGCTGGATGGTGAGGTAGCTCAGCATTCCCTGGGGTTAATCCCCAGCACACTCATTTACATACAAGCACACATAAACACACACATACACACAACCAAAACAAAACAAACTAGATAAAAAATGAGGCTGTCACAGTGAGTAAGAGATTGTTAGAGGATAACTGACCGCAGAGAATTAAACAGCCAGGGAGAGAGGAGTCTAGGGGGCACATTCAAACCATATGAGATTTATTAAGGTTCAAAAATGAGATCTCGGGCTGGGGGAATGGCACAGCAATCAAAGCACTTGCCTAGCAAGCACAACGCCCTGAGTTCGTCCCCAGCACCACAGAAACACGGGAATGGTGGTGCATGCCTGTAATCTCAGCACTTGGGAGGCTGAGACAGGAGGATTGCTTTGAGCCCAAGGCCAGCCTGACCTCTATAGTGAGTTCAGGACCAGCCAGGGACACAGAGCGAGACCCTGTCTCAAAAAAAAGAATAATAATCTCAGAACCAAACTACTAAAAGCGATTCAGTAACAGCAATACAAGTAAAAGAATAAAAGGCCCTTTGGTCCCAGGGAGCTTCAGTTGAAAGTCTAGCCAGGCCCAAGACTCTTTTCGCAGAGAGCTTGTAACAAGCAGAAACAGATCATATCACAGGAGTAACCCAAAAGTAGGCAGGGCTCTGAGGCCTGGGATCCAGGCGACCCTCGCTCTGGCCAACTGGCCTCCTGAGCTGTCAGGAATGCTGGCTTCTGCCTGCCTGCTGACTGTGGCGGGATCTCTCAACTTCTCAAGGCCCACAAGGGACAAACACTTCCATCCTCTAGTGGTCTGATAAATGGAGGAAGGAGCCAAAGGAAACTGACTGTAGGAGGGGCCTGGGTGGGGAAGGAAGTTCCCTGTGTCCGTCCACTTTGACTCCAAATTCAATCACATCTATGAAAGAAAATCTGAAACAATACTCAGGCTACTGATCAGCTCCCTTGTGGAACCTAAAAGCTGTTACCTGGACATCACTATGGCCAAGAGAAATCCTGCATTATCTGGTACACACTAAAATCTCTAATAATACCGCAAAAAAAAGGAACAGCTGAGAGGCTTGAGCCAGTCTAAATGGTGAGATAAACAGACAGTGGAGTGTCTATGGCATGATTAGAACTAATCATGGTCAGCTGAGCCCAGTGGTGCAGGTCTATAATCCTGGAGGCTGAGGCAGGAGGATCCCAAGTTTGAGCCCAGCCTGAGCAACTCGGCAATTTAGTGAGTTCCCGTCACAAATTTAAAACAAGCACACAGACTGGGGTTGTAGCTCAGTATGATAGTCCTGGCTTCAATCCCCAGTAACACATGCACATACACACATGCATGCATGCATGTACATGCGCACACACGTACCACTCCACCTCATCATTACCTCTATAATATTGTATTCCTTTACACAGCACATTTCCAAACCAGATGCACCTACTTCATAAAACATACTGCAGCATTCCCTGAGCTCTGATTTATTCTTTAATTTGTTTTATGATTGGTTGAGGCTCTTCTCACAATTCCCTTCTAAGCCCTTCCCTCCCCTACTCCTCATTTTAAACATATTCACAAAGACACCTTTACCCCATAAGTCCCTGTAATAATATTAGCTCCTTGGTAGAAAGCAAATGGAAAACAATGTCAGGCTTACCTTTAAATTTCTGATTTTGGTCACTTTGTCATCAACTTCCACAATAATTTTCCCCCCTTCTTTGGTCTCCCTAGAAAGAAAACCCAAATCCATATGAGAACAAATGTTCTTATTTTATTATCATTAAAGAAACTGAGACCAGGGATAAAGGTATAGCTCAGAGGTTAAAGCGCTCAACTAGCAAGCTCAAGGCTCTGGGTTTGATTCCCCAGCACCATATAAGCTGTGTGTGGTGTCAAACACCTATCATCCCAGTACTCAAGAGATTGAGGCAGGAAGATTGTTGTGACAAGCCTGGACTACAGAGCAAGACTCTACCTCAAAAGAACAACAACAACAACAAAAGACACTGACACCAGCACAAAGGAGACACAACCTCTACCTCAAAAGAACAACAACAACAACAAAAGACACTGACACCAGCACAAAGGAGACACAACTTCTTCCTACTGCTGTCCCAATAAGTGGAGTGTATGTCTTCACAAACAGCTACAAGCAGCATATCAAGGAGATGGGGGGGGAGGGGGGCGGGGCTGGAGGAATGGCACAGCGGGTAAAGTCCTTGCCTTGAAAGCACACAGACCTGAGTTTGATTCCCCAGCACCACATAAAGCTGGGCATGATGGCACACTCTTATAATCCCAGTACTCAGGAGGCTGGGGCAGGCAGATTGTCCTGAATTCAAGGCCAGCCTGGGCTACACCAGTGAGTTCAGGACCAGCCAGGGCTACAGTGAGAGACACTGTCTCAAAAAACAAAACAAAACAAAACAAAGAGCTGGTGCTTAGCTCAGGGGTGCTTGCCTAGCACAGGGCCTTCAACATGCTAAGCAAGCACTCTAACTGGACACCCAGCCCAAGACTACTTTCTCATTTAGAAAAAAAAAAAAAATAGGGCTGGAGGAATAATAGTTCACCAGGTTAAAGCACCTTCCCAGCAAGCTCAAGACTCTGGGTTCAATTCCCCAGCACCACATAAACCAGGTGCGATGGCACACTCCTGTGATCCTAACACTTGGGAGGCTGAGGCAGGAGGATTGCCATTAGCTCGAGGTCCGCCTGGGCTCCATAGTGAGTTCAGGACCAGACTGGACTACAAAGCAAGACCCTGTCTCAAAAAAAAAAAAAAAAAAAATGGGGGCGAAGTTTGAAAAGGGAGAGGGGAAGGACTTGTAGTTTTGTCATGATATGTATGTGCACAAAATATTCAAGATCAATGTAAACTTCATGTTTTGCACTTATACATCAATAAAATGGGAAAACACACACACACACACACACACACACACACACACACACACACACACACACACACGGTCTGGATGATCTAAGATTTCTTCCCACGTACAACCTCAGATCCAACGCCTTTGTTAACTGAACCTGTGCCAGTAACTCGTCTGAATATTGGAAGAAACCACCTAATCAGCAGATTCCCCACATGCAACCAAACCTCAGTGAAGACAGGACTTAACATACCCAAGAGTAGGGCTACCATTTCTGCAGCATTCCGCACAGAGAGGGGAGCAGTGTGGACAACTTAGTTGGGGCCAAAGGGGATTTTCTGTATCTTCTCCTGAATCTGGGGTTCCCAGTCTCCAGCCTGCTATATTCTGCTCACACTTAGAAATCGGCAAACCTGGAACTCAATTGTTCTCAAGGCTCTTGAGTTAAAAGTAAATAATTTTGTGCTCCTCATTTTTCTTGGATATGTTATTCTCTACGATAGCTCAAATAACGGTGTGTTTTAACACATCATCTTCTTAATCTAACTATGCTATTTTAAATTCTTAGTTCCCAAAGAACTAAGAAGCTCCTGTTAGAGGTGTTCCATGCTGTCATCCTGAAAACCCCAAAAGAGCAATTTTGGAAAAATATGGTCTTCCAGAGGCTACCTCCAGGGTGGCAGCTACACCTGTTCACTACTCCCCTGACCTCAGCTGAGCTTCTACATCCAATTATGCAAAAGCCGCATGTCATAAGCCATTAACAATACAAACAGTTACTCTGGTGACCTGCAGCTTTGCTTCTGCCTTCAGAGCACCCTTTCTTCTTTTTTGCCTTTTCTATTCACTTTTCTTTTTTTCTTGTTTTCTTCCCCCATCTCTTTGCTCTCCTTATTACTTTGTTAGTTATAAAACTACGAATATAACCCCAACTAGTACTGAATTTTGTTATCAGAGACAATGCCCTTTTTGGCCTTTGTGTCTATCAAGCCATTTTATGCCATGGGTTTTTTTTTTTTTAAGTTTCTTGGTAATTCCAGCATGTGCTTTCAGATCCCAAACCACAATTACTCATTGCCTCCTCCCCCGTATCAATCCCCCTCAACCAAAACTTAGCTGCTCCCTAACCGCTTAAATCTTCTCGCTTAGTGTTCTCAGTCCATGTGGGAAGACTGCAATTCTTCTGTCAGCAAATGCTAAAAGGTCCTACAAGATCCTTTTTCTTCTCTTTCTCCTCCTTTTTCCTTCCTCCTCCTCTCCCATAATGGGGACGGAATTCAGAACCTCCCCACTGAGCTACATCCAATCCTCTGTTATTGAGACAGTATCTCACTAGGTTTTGCCCAGATTAGGCTCAAATTTGAGATCCTCCTGCCTCAGCCTGGCAAGATGCTAGATTATGGGGCTGGAGGAATGGCACAGTGGTCAAAGTACTTACCTAGCAAGCACAAGACCCTAGGTTCGATTCCCCAGCACCACATAAACTGGGCATGGTGGTGAATGTCTATAATCCTAGCATTCAGTAAGATAAGGCAGGAGGATTGCCGTGAGTTCAAGGACAGCCTGGACTACAGAGTGAGACCCTGCCTCAAAAACAAAAAAACAAAACAAAACAAAAAAAAAAAACCAAGCTGACTTACACACATTTGCTATGACATAGGACTTCTTTTTAAAAAACCAGTTCAGGTGGGTAAGGCCAGGTTTAACAATAACAAGAAAGATGTACGAAAATATGGAAAAAAAAAACTTTTGGTGAATATCTCAATGAAGGGATTGGTTGGATTCAGAGAGGAGATATCAAGATTTGACTACTGCGAACCCATTAGAGGAATAGGAAGCTGGGGTAGAGTGGTGACTTAAGTGAAACAACTTGGGTGCGGAAGATTAATATGTTAAACACCGTATGGTTTCTCGGACTTGGAAAACCCAGAACACAGACATTCTTTGGAACCAAATGAAGTGATAGCCAGAGCTGGAGGAAGGGACAGGGAGGGGGTGGGAGGGTAGAAGATGGGAAGGGATTGTGAAGTCGATCTGATACATAGATGTATGAAACACCCAAATTCACTGTAAATACTATGTATTACATCTGTATATTAATAAAAATAGTGGGAAAAAAGGAAAAAAACAGTTCAATAAACCAAGCCTGCAAAGCCTTCTGACCTCCCAAATGGAGGAGTGGAAAATCAGCGAAAAAGAGGAAATTATGTAGCTGGACACTTGCCTAAGGGCTGGTCGGCGAGGATGGGGTTCCCCCATGAGGAACTGAGTATTAAGGATGCCCAGGGACAGGGTCACAGCGACTTGCCCCTCGTTTGAGCATAGGCTCGGACAACACACAATCAGTCTCCGACCTTACAAGCTGCCTTTCTCCCCATCCTCAGGGAAACCCGCGTGCACCTGGGCGTGAGGCACACCCTCCTGCCTCCGTCCTCACGAGTGCGTACTCCGGGAACACCACGGAGAGAAAACGACCGCCACTCCTCTCCAATGCCTTCACCACGCGCCCGTGGGAAAATCCAACACGGGGCAGCAAGACTTGCCCCGCTGTCCGTGTCATTCCCACGGTGGGGTGGGACACGCACCCCGGCAGCCCCCGCCACCCGAGGCACGCGGGACTGCAGTCCTTCCTGCACGGCGCGGCGTGAAAGCCCGACTGCAGACGCCGTCTCGCCAGACTTCACGGCTTCCGGACCCCGACCTCCCCGGTCACTCTGACTTCCCAGCGCCAGACTCTCCCGAGCGGCAGGCGGGACCCCGCGCTCCCCCGCCTCGCTCGCCCCTCACGCCCAGACTCACCTCTTGCTAAGAGGCCGGACCCTCACTGCCACCCGGACGTTCGCCATTCCTCGGCCTCACCCCAACACCCGCAGAGCGGTTCAGCGGCGGCATCCCAGGTCCCGGCTCCCAGCTCGGCCACAGCCCCAGCCGGCCTCCCAGACGCCCCGCCCAAGTCCGCGCAGCCGCCAGGGAGGGGAGGTCCCCGCCGAGGCTCAGCCAATCCTCAGCCCGGAGGGCGAGAGCACGCTCCGCCCACCCCAAGGGCCGCGGGCGCCGTCCCACTCACGCGCGCCCCGCTCTCCGGGAGGAGCGCCCTGACTGAATGTTGGCCAATCCTGAGCCGGGTGGGCGGGGAAAGCCTTCGCTCCGCCCCCACGTGCCTTCTGGCCCGCCCCAGCCCTAGCCGCGCCTTCGGCAGCTGGTCGCTGGGCCGCCCCTCTCACGGCACGCGCGTGCTTCTCCGACAACGCCTGGGGACAGTTGGGCGGGGGAGGGGGGCCTATCTGCCCCCCCGCCTCGGATGGGCGGGAAGTCACAGCGCAGGGTTTGTTTTTCCCAGTTCTGCGCACTATGAGCTAGGCTTTGTTCCCTTGGTATCGGTACATATTTTGTTTGTTTTGTGGTACTGGAGATGGAACCCACGGCCTTGGAATTGAGCTACATACCCAGCCCAGTTCTGTTATAGTTGAGACAGTCTGGCTCTGTAATCCAGATCGGTCCCGAACTCACTGTGTAGCCCAGATTGGCCTCCAACTGGCAGCAGTCCTCCTGCTTCAGCATTCAGAGTGCTGGGATTACATGTGTTGGCCACCTTTCCCTCCCAGCCCAAGCTTTGGGTTTGATTTTGAAAAGACAGGGTCTCTCTAATTCTCCAAAACTCCCAGGCTAATGTGGAACTTGGAATCCTTCCTCCTTAGGCCCAGCTGGTGTCCTTATTTACATACTGATAGAGTCCTGTAACTCCATTAAATTTTGGTTACTGTCCAAAAGTTTATAATTTGCCAATTTTTTTTTTTGCTAGCTGTATTGATCTTATTTATTTTTGTAGAACAACAGGTCTTGATTTGGAAACAAAAGACATTCTGGAAGAATGGCACAGTGGTTAAAATTCTTGCCTTGCAAACACAAGACCTGAGTTCAATTCCCCAGCACCACATAAAGCCAGACATAGTGGCACACACCTGTAATCCAGCTCTTGGGAGGCTGATGTAGGAGAATTGCCCTGAGTCCAAGGCCAACCTGGGCTCCATAGTGAGTTCAGGACTACAGAGTGAGACCCTGTCTCGGGGGGTGGGGGAAATGGAGGGCTAAAAGCTCCCATTATCTGGAAGGGAGTTCAAAGTCAGTTGCCCTGCTATATAGTTAAATTTTAGGTGGCGGGTTAGAGGAATACATGGCAGGCTAAGTACCTGAGTTCAATTCCCCAGCACCACATAAACTGAGTATGGTGGCACACACCTGTAATCCTAGCACGAGAGGCTGAGGCAGGAGGATTGGCATGAGTTTGAGCCCAGCCTGGGCTACATAGGGAGTTAGTTACAGGTGTGCAGCACCACACCCAGCATATGTGGTGCTGGGACTCCAACCCAGGACCTTGTACTTAGTACAGCAAGCATTTAACTGCTGAGCTATTCCTCCAGCCCCTGCCTTTCTTTTTTTTATTTATTGTCAGAATTCACAGTCTCCTCAATGAAACCTACGGGGTCCTCAACTTGAAGCCAGATGCCTTATCCATTAGGCCAGGTGATCTTCTTTCCCCTAATCAAACATGGCAGAAAGGTGAGTTGCTTAAGTCACATTGGTTCAGGGTCAAGCAGGTAGCCATGAAGCGGCACTAGTTTCTCCTCCTTTGTTCCCTCTTGGGTAGAAAACAGGAAAATGAGTAAACTTTCAGGGAGGAAAAAAACATCGCCCGTATAAGCATCATATGAAAATGCACCACAAGGTGTCGCTCACAGCAAAGCAGATGCTGTTGTTTTGTTTGAGACAGTCTCTAGTGCAGTCTGGTCCTGAACTCACTGAGCATCTCAGGGCAGCTTTGAATTCGTGGCAAGCCTGCACCACCACTTCCTCAAAGCAGATGTTTTGCTGGTCCTAGCAATATGTGTTTGGGGTTTGAAGGGAAATTTGGAGTGCTCACTAAGGAACGTTTCTTTACTGTCCTGATATCTCATGGCCACCTTAGGAGAACATGCCTGATTACAATTGGTTTATTGATTCATTCAATGTCATTGGGGCTGGAGGAATAGCACAGTGATTAGAGTGATTGCCTAGTTAACACTAAGTACCTGAGCTCGATTCCTCAGCACCACATAAACCAGGAATGGCGATACATGCCAGTAATCCCACAACATAGGAGGCTGAGGCAGGAGGATTGCTGTGAGTTCAAGTCCAGCCTAGGCTACATAGTGAGTTCAAGACCATCCTGGACTAATGAGGGAAACTTTGTCTCAAAAAAAAAAAAATAGTCATTGGCTGGGGGCATAGCTCAGCAGCTGGAGTGCTTACTATACAAGGCCCTGGGTTAGATTCCCTGGCACCACATAATACAGGCATGGTGGCACACTCCCATAATCCTAGCATTCAGGAGGCTAGTGTTTTGGAGGCCAGTCTGAGCTAAATAATGAGGTCAGGACCACCTTAGACTGCAAAGGGAAATCCAGTCTCAAAAAGCAAACAACAATAACGAAAGAAATCATCATGGCATATCTACAAAGAGTTAAATATAGACCTAAGACTGCAGAAACACAACGTCTTCCCTGTCTTCATGGAAATTGGAATCTGTGGAAAAAGAAGGGAGACAAATACCTAAATATTTAATGTGTCAAATGATGCTAAGTGAAATGAAAACAGCAGAGCAAGCAGATCCAGCTAGGGGGAAAGGTGCTAGTTCATACAGGACCTTCGGGGAAGCCCTTGCTGGTAAGCGGCAAGAGGTGCAGTGCTCACTCCCTGAGCAGTACTTCCCCCGAAGTGCACAGCTATAGGGTAGGCACAGCTTGAGCAAAAACTAGGACAATGGCAGCAAAGGGAGTAGGCGGGACCTCGGACTTCATGGAGCTGAGAGAAACCAGAGTGAGTAAAAAGGTAGAAGAGAAATGTTCATCCGACTAGCTAAGGAGAAAGTAGCTAGAAGGGTTGGGGGTCTGTCCTGACACCCTGTTGTGTCTCCCCCTATGAGTAGCCATACCTTTTTTTTTTTGTGGGACTGAATATGGACCCTTCCCTCTAAGATACTTTGTCAACTCCTTTTTTATGGTTTGAGATGAGGTTCTTACTAAATTGCTACATGTTTGCTGAGGATAGGCTTCAACTTGCAACTCTTCTACCTCAGCTTCACAGTGCTGGATTCCAGGCCTGTGCCACCCGCCCGGCTGATTCTGCATCCTCAGCAGAAAGGCTGGCTATGCCTATGTTCTCACAGCCTTCGTTGGAAAGGAGGGGAGATTCAGGGCTGGAGTCCAGTGGTTACAGTGCTTGCCTAACTACATGCAAGTCCCAGCGTCACATAAACCAGGTGTGGGGGCACACATCTGTAATCCCACCACTGCTGAGACAGGAGGATTGCCATGAGTTTGAGGCTAGCCTGGGCTCCATGCCGAGTTCACGTCCAGCCTGGGTTACAAAACAAGACCCTGTCTCAAAACAACAACAAAAAAAAAAAAAAAAGGAAAGAAAGGAAAGACAAGAATGCAAGAATATGAAATAGAGCCAGGCCTCATGGCACATGACCATCATCAGAGCATCCTGCAAAAAAGAATTAAGTGGCAATTTGGGTCTGTTGTGGGTGGTGTGTGGGTGGTATTTTGCCATGCCAGGCTACAGCTCAGGGTTTGGTCATGTACTCCATCACTGAGCTACATTCCCAGCCAGAGATTTTAACCTGCGTTTCTCTTATTGGAAAAGAAGTTTCACTGCTCTGTGTTTACCAAGATAGTTTTCTTTCTCATGATTGTTACAATAGAATGACATCATCCAAAATAAATTACCTCATTGCAGGGCCAGTGGCACAGGCTTATAATTTCAGCACTTCTGACTTCTGAGAGGCTGAGCCAGGTGGATCACAAGTTTGAGCCCAGCCTAGGCAACTTAGTGACCTAGCAAGACTGTGTCCGGGGGAAAAAAAAAAAAAAAAAGGCTGGTGGTGTAGATCAGTGTGAAGGCTGTGGGCTTGATCTCTAGTACCATAATAAATAAAATACTTTATGGTAAAAATTCAAGAAACTCAGAATCTCACCAGTTGTATCTATCAATGTTATATTCAACTCACTTTTGTGGTGGAGAGGGGTGGAATCTAGTGCTGCAACTAATAAAAGAAGCAGTTTAGGGAAAAAAAACAGGATCTACTAAAGTCATCTTTGGTTACACTGAAATCGTAATGATTTTCAGCTATGAACTAGGAGCTGATTTTTTTTTCTTTTGAGACAGGGTCTTGCTCTGTAGTCTAGGATGGTTCCTGAATTCACTAGGCTGACCTCAAACTAATGCCAATCCTCCTGCCTCAGCCTCTTGAATGCTGGGATTACAGGCATGTGCCACCACACCCTGCTTATGTGGAACTGAGGAATCGATTCTAGGGTCTTGAGCTTGCTAGGCAACTGCTTTAACTGCTGAGCTCTTCATCCAGCCCTGGATTTTTAAAATGTAAACTCGTACTTAGGCCAGGTGTGATGGAGCACACCTGTAGTCACAGAACTCAGGAAGCTGGAGAGGTTTGCTGAGTTTGCGGTCAGCCAAAACCACTTAATAAGTTCACTACCAGCCTTGACTACAGGGCAAGACCTTTTTCTCTCAAAAACAACAACAACAAAACATCTTAATCTTCCTAAGAATCCATGAGCTGACAGATTTGTTTGTTTGTTGGAGGCAATCTCACTTTGTAGTCGAGGACTCACTATGTAGCTCAGGATGGTTTCAAATTCATTGTAGACCTCCTGCCTCAGCCTAACAAGTGCTGCGATTACAGACATGGACCACCACAGCCACCGAATCTTTATGTGGTCCTAAGGACTTGAACCCAGTGCCTTGTGCATGACAGGCAAGCACTTTAACCAATGGGCTGCACCCTCCCAAGTCTCTGTATTTAAGGGATGAGGAAGTTGAGGCTGACATTAAATAAAGGTTTTTCCTTTTCTTTTTTTCATTTTTTGAGACAAGGTCTTGCTGTACAGCCAAGGCTGGTGCTGAATCACTGGTGTAGCCCAGGCTGGCCTTGGACTCAGGACAATCTGCCTGCCTCAGCCTCCCAAGTGCTGGGATTGCTGGTGTGTGCCATCATGCCCAGCTAGCTATATGTGGTGTGTGTGTGGTGGTGGTGGGGGGGGGGGGGGGAAGTGCTTTAACTGCTGTGTCATTCCTCCAGCCCAAATAAATTTAAAAAACTAGCTGTAAGTGGCAGAACTCGCATTCAAAGCCAGGTCTAATTCTCAGACCTGTACTATAAGTTCCCATAGTGTGATAACTGGCAGCCCTGCCTCCAGGTCCCCCAAGTCCTCATGAACCTGGGGGTGGGGATGGAGAAAGCAATATGAAATTAATAGGAGGCTGGAGAGAAAAGATACAAGGTCAATGCCATTCATATAGGTTCCCACCTACCTTCCCACATTCTCTAGCAAGCTTTGCTGACCTGCAAAGTAAATACTTAATGATCAAGGTAAATTTTTATATGCAAAGATTCAGAAAATATTGATATTTTAAGAGAATTTTTATTAGCTTCTACTGATCAAGTATAAATCTATATTGTCTTGGTTTGAGGAACAGCACAGGGGTTAGAGCACTCGCCTAGCAAGTGCAAGGACCTGAGTTAAGATTCCCCAGCATCACATGAACCAGGCGTGGTGCCACACACCTGTGATCCCAGCACTTGGGAGGCTTAGGCAGAACTACCATAAGTCCAAAGCTGGCCTGGGCTATATAATGAGTTCAGAACCAGCCTGGGTTGTGGGGGTCTTACCACCACACAAGGGCCGGAGGAGACGAAAGGTGAGCGCGCGGCTGGGCCCCCTCATCCCAAGAGTACCAGACCCAGCCAGGAATCAGTCGAAGCAGGAACTCACTTTATTCAGGAAGTACAGAAGCTTATATAGGGTAGGGGGAGAACGTGGCAAGGAGGGGAGAGCAGGCGATCGGACGTGGTGTCGTAAGCGGGCGTTAAGCCAATTAGTGGATGTCCATGCGGGCAGGCACCGGGCGCCCACAGCAACAGTATTGGGATCACGCATGGTCCACCAGGGCGGAAACGGCTTGGCCCAATCATCTTCCTTGGTAAACACCTGAAGTGGCCGCCCCCGGGATTTCCGGCGAGCGCCATCTTAGAGATATAACCCACACTGGGTTACAGAGTGAGACCCTGTCTCAAAAAACAAATAAGTACATTTAAAAAAAATGAAAATAAATATATCTTGTCACCTTGAGGTAAAGTGTTTTGTGTGTGTGTGATAGCAAAGTGTTTGGAGATATCAATTGTATGATTTTCTTAAAAACATAATTATTTCCAGGTGTAGTGTCATGTCTGTAATCCCAGCATTCCAGGACGCTGAGGCAGGAGGATTGTAAGTCCAAGCCCAGCCTGGGCAATTAGTGATTAGATGAGACCGTTACAAAACCAACAATGAAAACGCACTGGGGATGTAGCTCGGTGTGCAGGCCCTGGGTTTGATCCCCATACAAGATAAAAATAAAATTGATCAGCACTTACTGGCCCTAGAATAGTACTACAATAATTAGCTTTTCTCAGTTAAGACCACAAGCTTAACTTACCTCACCACTTTTGGAAGTGGCTCAACAGAATCTTCCCTTGCCAAGCCATGGGGCTCACAGTACGGCCACAAGGCTTTTTAGAAGTTACATTTTTATCTTTTCATTTTAAAAAATAGGGTATCAATATTTGCAATATGACTTGTGATATGACATGATAATGTATGTGCATATATGTGTACTAATACATAGGAAATCACATGGGGCTGGGAGGAAACAGTTTCCTGGTGACATACAGCTAAGGCTCTGTTCAGGTCTGTGGGTAATGCTCAAATGCTACCTTGCTCTTCTACGCATCACCTGCAAAAGTGAGCAAAATGGGCTTTGAAACAGGACCCCTGATGCATTAGCAGGGCATGCTTGGTAAATGATCTCACTTCCTTAAGAATGGAGCTGGAGGAATGGCTGAGGTTAAAGCACTTGCCTAGTGAGTACTAAGTCATAGAGCTAAGAACCCAAGTTCAATTCCCCAGCAACACATCAGCTGGGCATGATAGCTCAAACCTGTAATCCCAGAACTCAGGAGGCTGAGACAGGAGGACTGCCATGAATCCAAGGCCAGCCTGGGCTCCAGTGAGCCCAGGACCAGCCTGGCTACAGAACAAGACCCTGTCTCAAAAAAAAAGTCTACTTTAAAGGTGGTTGTGTGGACTGCTGTTGAGTTCCAGGCCAGTCTGGCTCTCTATAGTAAGTTCAAGACCAGCCTGAACTACAGAGCAAGATCCTGGCTCAAAAAACCTACTTTACTCATCTGTTGCTAAGGAGTATGATCAACAGAAGTGCATGTTAGCAAGAGACTGGAGGAATGGCACAGGGGTTAGAGCGCTCATCTAGCAAGCTCAAGGCCCTGGGGTTCAATTCCCCAGCGCCACATAAACCAGGCATGGTGACATAGCATGCAGGGAGGCTGCGGCAGGAAGATTACTGGACAACAAGGCAAGACCCTGTTCCCCCCCCCCAAAAAAAAAGCTCAGCAGATCTGTGACAGAGAACATAACATACGAAATACTCACACATATGCTTTATGGGGGGGGGGAGCTCTTGCTCTGTATGACAGGCTGCAGGCTGACCTTAAGCTCAGGGCAGTCCTCCTGCCTCAGCCTCCTAAGTGCTGAGATTACAGGTGTGCACAACCACACCTGGCTTGTATGGTGCTAAGGAATGAAATTCAGGGCCTTGTGCTTGCCAGGCAAGTGCTTGCTGCTCATGCACACACTTCAACACAAAACATAATTCCAGGTCTGAAATGAAGACAGGGGAGGGGTTACATTTGTGACACAACTGAGTAAATTTTAGGGCAACTGTTACAATTATATGAATATTCTACAAACTATTGTATGACCTTTATTATATGAACAAAAAGATCTTAGAAGAAATATTTGAGCATTTTGTAAGATAAACCTCTAAAATTTTACCATCATGTGCCATTTCACTTCTTTGCTCTCCTTATCTTGCCTGCTCTGGGGCAGCAAGAGGACACCTCAGGAAATGCATGGCAGGGCACCCAGAACACACACAGGCTCGCAAGATGCAGCACATCATCGTACAGCAGCAGCACCGAAAGCTGGGCTGGGGGTCTGTGGCTCAGGAAGGGCAGCTGCCTCACATGCAAACTCTGAGTTCGCACTGGCACACCCCCTGCCTCCACACACAGAAAAGGTGTGTCTTAGTTTCTTTTTCATCACTGTGACAAAATACCTAACATTCACGCACTGGGAAGGAAAAGTTTACTCTAGCTCAGAGTCAGAAGGTCACAGTCTATTCACAGGTGGCACCAACAGTGGGAGCACATGACAGAGGCAGAGGGAGGCAGCTCGTCATGGATTTGCACACAGGAAGCTAAGTCCCCAAAGGAAGGAAGTGGCATTTGTCTTCCAGGTCCTGTCCCAGTGATCTGCCACTCCTGGCCCTGGCTTCAGTGTCCCCTCCCTTCCAGGTTTAAGCACACCTGTAATCCAACCCACATGCCTGTAATCCAGTCCACACACCTGCAGTCTATAATCCGCCAGAGCCTGTCTTCCACCACACACTTACAATCCACCCATCCAGACTGGGCCCCAATCTCCTATCAGCACATAACCGGTTCCATAGACAACCCATCAGGCCCAAATGTAGGACTTCTGGGGGACACTGCAGGCATAGGCTCCCAGAGCCACACCAGAAGGATCACAAGTCATGCTTCACACCTCCAGCAACTGAACTGTGACAATGTATGTGAAGTGCTACCCACCAGGGAACCTTGCTAGGGCTGCAGTGCATTTTTATTTTCCCCTTTTTCTTTTTTTTTTTTCAGTCTTGCTCTACAGCTCAGGCTGGTCCTAAACTTACTACGGGGGCCGGGCTGGCCTTGGGCTCAGGACAATCCACCTGCCTCAGCCTTCCAAGTGCTGAGATTACAGGCGAGCACCATTATATCCAATTTATGTGGTGCTGGGGAATTGAACTCAGGTACTTCCTGCTTGACTTAGCGCTTACTAGGCAAGTGCTTTAATCGCTGAGCCATTCCTCCAGTCCTACAGTGCATTTCTTAGAGAAGCTAATTTAGTACTATTATAGGATCAGTAAATACTGATTTTTTTTTTCCCCTATGCTGGTGGGATGGTGGAGGTTTTCACTGGGAACCAGTGACATAGGTACCTTCTATCTGGCCTGTGTTAAATTCTAGACTCGCAGAGGGAAAGCAGGTGTTTAGCATAAACCACATTATACAAATGATAGCTTGGTTATGCGAGGCCACTCTAATCAGTGAGGGTGGTGGAAGCCCTCCTGACAGTCATGCTCCCTGATGTGGCACCTGAGGACCAACTGGAGGTTAGCCTTTCACAAGGTAACAGGCCTGACATGGGACTCTTCTCTGCACATGGTAACAACTCCACAGGGATAAGCACCGTAGACATTTTCAGTCAAGACTCTTAATTCAGAAACATAAACTTTATTTATTTTTTTTACAAAAGTCAAAGCAGAGAATCTGTTTCCTGAGGAATGGTTAATTCACTTATGTCCATTTTCACAGCTATACTAGATTTTTATTAGCTATATGAATAGTAGGCTAAAAAGATACGAAAAACAGGAAAATCAAGTTTGGTCCTAATGAACCTGAAATCTTGGCACTCCTAGTACAAAGAGGGCTCTTTCAGTATCACTAGCAGCAAAGCCATGTGACAACCACGTGACAATGTGACAAGTAGAAAGGACCTTTTATGACTATATGTAATTAAGCAAAAATAAAGTTGATCATTTGGCACTAACAGTTTGGTCATGAAGTGAAAGGTGAAGGAGGTGCAATAAGGCCATGTTTATGAGGTTTTTCTTCAGCCAATATTCTGGGGATCCAAGACGAAACTTCCTTTTGTTGCTCTCGCCACTTTAGTATGTTCTCTGCCAGTTCTTCTGTGTCACTCACCAAAATATCCATCTTGGCTAAAGCCTTGCTCTGCAGGATTTGAAAGAAGGAGAAATAGGAAAGTGACCCTGTCTATCATTAATTCATTATCAATACATAAGTGATTATGATACCAAAAGTTAATACCTGATTTTTTTCTAACCCCAACTACAAAGTTTGATAAAACTGTACTCTCCCCCTCCTTACAGTGCATACCTCGTAAGTCCACTCACCTTGGTCATCAATGATCAATTCAATGCAGATGTCTATCAATCTATCTACCCATCAATTGATCAATCTGTCTAATTTTTTTGTGGTAGTGAGGATTGAACCCATGGCCTTTGCACTGAGCTACATCTAAGCCCACTTTATTTTTTAATTTAAGACAGAGTCTCACCAACTTGCTAAGTTGCCAAAGCTGGGCTCAAACTTGCAATCCTCTTGCCATAGGCTCTCAAAGTGTGCTGGGACTACTGGCCTCTGTCACCAAGCTACCTCCTATACTGTTAAACCAAACATACCTCTTAAAATGCAGTCCCATGTCTAAGTACAACAGTCTCTACCTGAATATATATATCTCAATCTCAATTTAATGTCAACTCAACATGATTGAATGTTGACATACTACATGTATAAGGCACAGCAAAGAACAACTGCCTGCTGGGCCTGGTGTACAGGCCTGTAACTCCACCCATCTGGATGCGCTAGCAGGAGGACTGCAGGTGTGAGCCCAGCCTGGGTGACTTAGCAAGATCCTACCTCTAAATCAAAAATAAAAATGTGCTGAGGATGTGGCTCAGTGTGAAAACCCTGGGTTCAATCCCGAAGACCACCAAAACCCTAAAAAAATAAAAATAAAACATTCAATGTCTAAAGTTCATAGTCTGGTTTTCATGACATGTCATAAGTCAGCCCTCATAACTGCAGGAAAAGGCAAAAGGCACTTTACCCCACACAGCCTAGGCTCTCTAACTTTCAGGTTTTCTTCATCTTGTTTGTGCCACCCTATTCTTTCTGATACATGCCCACATTTCACAATTCTTCTAGATTCTGCTCCCCACTAACTCCTACATAAAACTTTTTGAGCTGGGCCTCGTGACGCAGGCCAGTAACTGCAGCATTTTGGGAGGCTAAGGCAGGAGGATCACAAGTTCAATCCCAGAGTGGGCAACTTACCAACTTAGTGAGACCCTGTCCAAAATCAAAAATAAAAATGGCTTGGGGGTGTAGTTCCGTATGAAAGCCCTGGGCTTAATTCCCCAGGTCCACAGAAATAAATAAATAAAAACAGAAGTATGCCTGTTTACTCTCCTACTCCCAATCCCTATCTCTCTCTTCTCTGTGCTCAACAGACAATCTCTTTATATCTTTATATATATATATATATATATTTTTTTTCTTTCCTCTTTTTCTTTTTTTGAAACAGAATTTTGCTCTGTAGCCCAGGCTGGTCCTGAACTCACTGGTGTAGTCCAGGCTGGACTTAGACTCAGCACAATCCACCTGCCTCAGCTTCTCAAGTGCTGGGATTACCCATGCTGCATGGAATTATACGTGTACACCACAGAGCCCAGCTTCATGTGGTGCTAGGAAATTGAACTCAGGGCTTTGTGCTTACAAGGCAAGCACTTGAACTGCTATGCCATTCCTCCAGCTCCTCTTTATATTCTTTAAATGTTACTTATTTATCTATTTATTTATTTATTGAAGTACTGGGGAACCCCTGGACGCTCTTTTTTAAAAATTCTATTTGCAGACAGGATGGCACTGAACTTGTGATTCTCCTGCCTCAGCCTCCTGAGTAGCTGAGATTATAGGAGTATACCACAAACCAGGCTATATATCTTTCACTTACTAAGCAAACACAAACCTACAAAGTAGAAACCATGCACCTTACAGGTGTCTCATCAAGCACTCAGAATCTGAGAGCAGGGATCAGTCTTTTTCCTTTTTTTTTTTTTTTTTTTGTGAGATAAGAGTCTCATTCTGCAGTTCAGGTCGGCCTTGAACTCATGGCAATCCTCCTGCTTCAGCCTCCAGCCTCCAGAGTGCTGGGATTCACAGACATGCACTACCTTATGTATGCTGAGAAACTCAGCTCAGGGCCTTGTACTTGCTAGCAGGCCCTTGTACAACAAAGATAAGCCGTATTTATTAAATGTTGAAATAAAAACTATTCAAATGATTTCTAATGAAAAACTGTACAAAAGTAATGTAAGAAAGAAAATACTATATATATATATATATATATATATATATATATATATACACACACACACACACATACATATACATATATATATATATAATCTTGCAACTAATGAAGATAGAACCTAGGGTTCATACATGTTAGACTCAGCAACATGATGGCTATATCCCTATCCTGTTTTATTTTTCTTTTTTCTTTATTTTTCTTGAGACAGAGTCTCACTCTGTTGCCCCAGCTGCTCCTAAACTCATCTTTATGTGGTGCTGAGGAATTGAATTCAGGGCCTTGAGCTTGCAAGGCAAGTGCTTTAACAGCTGTGCCATTTTTCCAGCCCCGTTTTATTTTTCTACTGTGAAGAAAGGTTTTGCTACATGGCTAAGGCTAGACTCAAACTTGCAATCCTCCTGCCTTAACCTTCTCGGTAATATTCAGGCATGTTCTCCAGTGCCTAAGAAAATGGTTCTTGATTTTAAAAATAATTAGCTTATAATATTACCCATTAAAAAGTTAACTGAAGGTGGGCCCACTGGCACAGACCTGTAATCCCAGCATTCTGAAAGACTAAGGCAGGAGGTCTGTAAACTCTGGACAGAAATGGACAACTTAACAAGACTTTGTCTCAAAATCTAAAATAAAAGATGTAGTTGAATGCTAAGCGCAAAGAGCCAGGGTTGAATCCCTAGTAACATAAAAAAGAAAAACAAACAAAACACCAAATTCAAATAAAAAGATCATAATTTTGAGATTCCAGTAAGTAGAATTAAATACATAAATATAAATATAGCCATATTAATACTCACCATTTCCTTTAGATTTGCATCTAGATGAGGAATATTTCTGATTGTTTCAAGATTGGTTTCTAGTTTCTCAATGAAAGTCACAGCCAACTGTAGCAAATGTACCATGCATCTGAAAAGGGAGAAATATATGTTTTTAATTATCCTTTCTTTTTCTTCTAATCAGGATTCTTAATTTGAAATAAATTAATTTAGCTATGGCAGGGGGTCACAGCTAAGCATTCAGAGTGCTTGCCTAGGAAGCACAAGGCCCAGAGTTAATTCCCCAGCACCACATAAGCCAGGTATAGTGGCCCAAGCCTGTAATCCCAGCACTGGGAGACTGGGGCGAGAGGATTACCGTAAGCTCTAGGTGAGCCTGGGCTACATAGTGAGTTCAGGACCAGCCTGGAGTATAGAACAAGACCTTGCCTCAAGGAAAAATAAAGTATTACAATTAACCTGATGAGCCAATAACAACCTTCCCGCATCCACGGAAACACCAATGATAAAAGATCTTTTTTTGTCAGGCATAGTGGTACAGCACTCAACAGGGCTGAAGCAGGGGGATCACAACTTTGAACCCAGTCTGGGCATCTTAGCAAGACCCTGTGTCAAGATTAAAAAAACAGAAAAGAACTGGGGATACAGCTTATTGTGAGGGACCTAGGTTCAATTCCTGTACTGTAAAAATAAAAACAAAAAGGTCCTTCTTTTCACTTTAAGTAAGACTTCACTTGTCAGCCAAAGAGAAAAACAGAGATATAACACTAATCCTTATCTGGAACTCAACTTAATGTTAGATAACCCTCCATGATTATCATTTTCTCATGTACAGAATTTTCCTACAGATCATCTCATGCCCTTTCAACCTATTCATTCCAAGTTAAGAGTGAAGACATAAGGGTAAACATACTACACTGAAAGTCTGCACAAAATGGCACACTGAATCTTTGAATTTGGTGCCTGCTGGCAGAGGAGTTAACGCACAACCCTTCCACATGCCTGGAGAAGGATCAGCCCAAGTTGCTGCAGGATGAAGGGCCTGCACCTGGGGCTACTGGCATGTGGGAACTGGTAATTTTAGGTAAAAGAACGCCTTGCTGGTCACGCAGAAAATCCTATCTTAGTTTAATTTTAAATTAATTTTAGAGTCCTCACCTGTGGTATCAAAAGTTCTAATGAATATTAAAAGAGAAAAAATTTAAAAGTAAAAAAAGAAAGCTTTCATTACTTGAAAGAATGACAAATTTGACTCATTCATAGGAAAATGGATGCACCTTGGGACCACTATGCTCAACTAAATGAACTGGACCAAGAAAGTTAAATATTACATGGTTTCTATAATATGAAAAAACAAATCATAAAAAAGATATAGAGACATGGAAGAAAGTAGGAAGATGTAACTTATGGAAAGGAAAAGGGAACATGGGGGAGGTGAGAGGATGGAAAGAGGAAAGGGATGTGATATATAAATTTTAAAAGTGTAATAAAAAATAAGAAAAATAGGGCTGGAGGAATGGTTCAGTGGTTAAAGCATTTGCTTACCAAGCTCTCAGTACCTGAGTTCAATCCCCCAGCACCACATGAGCTGGGCATGGTGGTACACACCTGTAATTCAGCACTCAGGAGGCTGAGACAGGAGGACTGCCATGAGTCCAAGGCCAGCCTGGGCTCCATGGTGAGTTCAGGATCAGCCTGGGCTACAGAGTGAGAACCTGTCTCAAAAAAAATAAAATAAGACTTCCAGGCAAGATAGTAGCTGAGTAATAGAGCTGCACAAAATCTTCTCCTAGACCCACTTAAAAAGAATATAGTCAAAAAATGCCTGTTCAATGTAGCTAGGAGAGGGAGGAAGTACCCCAACAACTGAAGGGAGAATAGAAAAAGATCAGAAATCCTGAAGGAACACTGGAAGAGGGAAAAAACAGCAGCCCAGGAAGCTGCCCCAGGCCAACTGTGAACAGGTGGGAGCTGCCAGCATCCACAGACAGAGGAAAGTGGCTAGGAGTCCAGAACCTCTGACTGACTTAGAAGAGGAATAAGCTCCCCCACAACCGAAAGAAAGCCACAGCAACATCAGAAATCCTAAAGACACATCAGAAATGGAGGAAAACAGCAGCCTTGTTCAGTACAGCCGTAAG
This sequence comes from Ctenodactylus gundi, assembly GCA_004027205.1. Classification (NCBI taxonomy): domain Eukaryota; kingdom Metazoa; phylum Chordata; class Mammalia; order Rodentia; family Ctenodactylidae; genus Ctenodactylus; species Ctenodactylus gundi. Next base: position 1,159,650 of record PVKB01000042.1, read on the forward strand.
CTGCCGGCACCCACAGACCAAGGAAAGCATGGAGACCTGAACCTCAGACTGAGGTAAGCACGGATCCAGCACAAGCACAAGTGGGAATTGACAGCAGCTGGTAGCCCCAGCCTCCAAAAACAAGCCTGTGGGTAATACATACTGCAAAGGCTCTGGGAGCTTCCCCTAGAAAAGGCCTCCTGGAGCCTAGATGAGAAGCAGCACTCAGCAGGCAATAACGCAAGCAGGAGCCACTTTTAAAAAAGAGCCCGAGACTGAACTGATTACAGTACAAGAAAGCTCAGAACAGTGCATCAGGGTTTGGGGGGTCAATTTTAAACAGTGCCTAGGGAAAAAATGGCATAAGAGACAGTTGTGGAGTTGAGAGAAAGACTACTAAGCTCCTGAACAGCTCAGGAGTAGTGGGAGCACTTCGAAGGTGGGAGAGCCACAGTCTCAGGGTAGGGAAGCCAAGACAGGCAGGAGAGCTTTGCTGAGGAGGCCTGGGCATGATCAACACACTTCAGAGGCCATCAGGCTGTTAGGTCCTCCCTCACTCCCTACTCCCAGGACAGAACTTGGAGGAATTTAGGCTCCCTCCCCCGATACTCATTCAAAGAAACCTCTCAGCTAGGCGTTTCAAGTGAAGTCTCTCAACAATAGAAAAATGGCAACAGGGCACCCACAGAAATGCCTGAGACCCCAGAAACTTATGTCATAGGCCATGAAATAGTGGAACTCATATGGAAAGAAGTCAAAAAGCAAATAAATGAGTTGAATAACCAGTTCAAACAATATATTCTCAAAGAAATGCAAGCATTGATCAGTGGGCTTAAAGAGGAACTCACAAACCAAATAGTGGTCCTAACGGAGACAAAGCTTACTGAGCATATAGAAGCCACAAATAAAAAGTTGGGTGAAGTAAACAAGGAAATGCAAGATACAAAGAAACATTTGAATACAGTGGAAATTTTGAAAAGAAATCTAGCTGAATTTCAGGATATAAAAAACTCACTTGAACGCAGGGGAAGTTGACTTAAACATCAGAGTTTCAGACCCTAACTACAAGACTGAAACAACAAATGCTAAAATTAGGCACAACTACAAAATTAGAAATGAGCAAAGTAGCTGGATACAGCAGCTGAAGGATGATTCAAAGAGAACCAATCTCAGAATCATGGATGTGGGAGAAAGAGGAAGACAGCATCAAAAGTATAAAGAATTCATTGAAATCATGCAAGGAAATTTCCCAAATCTAGAAAAAGAACTTAATTTTCAGGTATAAAGAGCTTAGAGAACACCAAATAACCTCAACCTGCAACAAGACTTGCCACGACATATTATAATCAAAACCTCAGAAATACAACATAAAGAGAAAATACTAAAACCAGCAAGAGAGAAACAGGCATTATTCTACCAAGGCAAACCCATTCAAATTACTGCAGATTTCTCAATGCAAACTTTAAAGACCAAGAGAGCCTGAATCAAAATATTTCAAGCTTCAAAAGACAGCAAGTGTCAACCCAGGTTGTTGTATCCAGCAAAATTATCCCTGAAAATTGAAGAAGTAAAAATTTTTCATGACCAAGAATCCCTAAAAAAATTTATGACCACTAGCCCAGCATTGCAGAAAATACTGAAGGAATTTTTGAGAGAGGCAGAGAGACAAGTAGCACCAAAAAACATGGAGGAAAGGAAGCATCTAAAAAGAAAGTATAACAAAAAAAGATTAGTATTCGAATCATTTGATTGATATACTTCTAAAATAGTACCATCTGTTTCATAAAATCTGTGAAATTTCTGCATATAATTATTTGTAATAGTATACTAGTTTACAAAACATAATTATAGGCAACATGGGTAATTGATCAAAAATCTTTAAATATATATATATACATGAATTTATGAACAGATAGGTGTATAAAATGACAAACCAAACCTGGCAAGATGTTATAATCAGTGAAATGTCAGTAAATATTTTATGAAAGTTAAAAAATTCTGAAATATCTAAGTATACCATTATATCTATTGCTTTTAAGTGTAATATACTTATCTGATATAGACAAGTTCATTTAATGTAGCAATTCACTTATTCAGTCTCTGATATAAATTTGTCCTAAGAAAACTGACTGATGTAATGATAACCTGAACATCTTACGAATGTCAAACATTTACCTTTCAGTACTCAGCTAAGGCATTTGAAATTTAACTTCTCTCTTTTTCTTTCTCACATTTTCTAGCCTTATGAATTACATTGCTATAGTTTTCTTATGTGGATTGGTAGGTGAGGCCATGTTAAAGAAGCTCAACAAAGATATAGTAAGAAATAGAAAAAAAAAAGAACAAATATCCTGATAAAGGTATCTGATGGACTAAGAGAAGAGGCATCAAGATTTGGCCATTGCAACCCATTCCAGGGGTATGAAGCTGAGCTAAAGAGTGGTGATTTGAGTAAAATGAGTCAGACACAGAAGATTAAATATGTTAAGTATCATATGGTTTCTCTGACTTGGGAAACCCAGAATATAGGCATTCTATAGTACCAAATGGGTTTGACAGTGGGAGTTAGGGGGGTTGGGGAGGGTGTGGGAGCACCAACCTAATGGGAAGAGATTGTAAAGTTGATGTGACATATTTGTGCACAAAATACTCAAGTTTACTGTAAACATTATGTATTGCATATGTATATCAATAAAATAGTGGGGAAAAATAATTACTTGATTCTTTTATGATGTAGTATAACATATACGTTGATGGTTACATTGATGGTGACAATAACTAAAAAAATAGGATTTTGTATATCTGTTATTTTACTACAAAATAAAAAACTGTGACACTTAAGAAACAATAATTCTAACTCCCTGGGAGGCTTAGGTAAGATAATCCTAAATTCAAGGCCAGAGGCGTTTCCCCAACACTACATAAAGCTGGGTGTGGTGGTGCAAACTAGGAGAGGCTGAGGGAAGAGGACTGCTGCCAAGGCCAGGCCTGCCTGGGCCACACAGTGAGTTTGGGAACAGCCTGGGCAACATAGCAAGACTCCATCATAAAAATGAAAAGCTAGACGTGATACACCTCTGAATCCAGGGGGCTGAGGGAGGAGATTGCCCATTTGAGTCTCGCCTGGGAAAATTAGAAAGACTTTGTTTCAAAACAAAAATAGAAAAATTTTAAAAGGCTGGGGATATAGCTCAGTGCGAAGACACACTGCCCCCAAACCACATGTATACACAGAGATACTGATTTACTCAGTGTTCGGAGGATCAGTGGTGGAGAAAGCAATCAGCTCCCCAGATCCTTGCTTTATATCTTACTTCTATGTCTTGTTAATAACCTTGGCCTTCACTGGATACATGTTAATACTAACAAGGAGGAAAGCAGTAGAAATTATCCCATCCTATGGATGGAAACTGAGGCAAAACTGAAATTACTGGTCCAAGTCTTTGAGGCATATAACAAGAAGAAATGTGACTAAACTACAGGGTTTTGTTGTTGTTGTTGTTGTTTTTGTTTTGCTTTGGTACTAGGGATTGAGCCCAGGGCCTTCACACTGAGCTATAATCCCACCTCATTTTTATTTCTTTCTTTTTTTTTTTTTTTGAGACACAGTCTCACTCTGTAATCCAGGTTAGTCCTGAACTCATTATGGAGCCCAGCCTGGCCTTGAACTCAATGCAATCCTCCTGCCTCAGCCTCCCAAATAATTCTGAGATTACAGGTATGCACCATCACACCCAGCTTACGTGGTGCTGCTGGAATCAATCTCAGGTTCTTATCCCCAAGTGCTTTAACTGCTGGTTTCTCTTCAGATCGCCTTTTTTGATTTTTTTTTTTTTTTGAGACATGGTCTTACTCTATAGTCCAGGCTGGTTCTGAACTCACTATGTAGCCTAGGTTGGCCTCGAACTCCTGGCAATCTTGCCTGAGCCTTCAGGTGCTGGGATTACAGGCGTGTGCCACCAAGCCCAGTCTACCTATAACTGTTTAAAAGCAAAGAATTTTCTTTCTTAACATATAAACATTAACAGTGCTAACAAATATAATTAATAATACACCATTTCATAATTATGGCATAAAGTAACTGCTAGTTCACAAAAAAAACTAACCACAGAAAATGTGTAACTGCTCACTTCGACCTGTGAGTCTAACCTGTGGTAAACAGCCTCCAGTGGCAGGTTCTCCTGGCACAAAGGTTTCAGCAGTCTCTGTCGGAGGGACCTCTTCTCTTTCAGCACTGCTTCCAAGTGACTGTTCATGCACTGTAGGGCGTGACATTTCTGAGCTACACAAACCACAGGAAGCACTTACAGTTAGCAATAACACAAGTCAATTGTAAAAGAATCATCAATAAATTTCTTCTCTAGTTTGATAATGACAATGTCAAACTTTTATTTTATTTTATTTTGAGAAAGGGTTTGGTTTTATAGTCCTGGGTTATTTAGCCCAGGCTAGCCTTGAACTTGGGACAATCTTTCTACCTCTGCCTCTAGAGTACTAGGATTACAGCCATGTGTCACCATAGCTGGTTTATGGGTGCTGGAGAATCTACCCTGGGCCTTGCAGTTACTAGGCAAGTGCTTTAACTACCATGCTATGCTCCAGCCTGACAGTGTCAACCTTAACCCAAGGCCAAGTATGAGGGTGCACTCAGGAGGCTGAGACACGAGTACCGCCGTGAATCCAAGGCCAGCCTGGTCCATAATGAGTTCAGGACCAGCCTGGGCTATACAGTAAGACCCTGTCTCAAAAAATAAATAAAAATAAAAATAAGTCCTGCATATCTTTCCTACGTATTCCCCTGCTCCCTTGTTGCTATCTTTAATAACAATATTTGTTTCATTTTCAACCTTCTCTTTTTCCCCACACTGATAAGCAACTCCAGAGCTAAATTCTTTCTGTTTCTCAACTCCCTTACCTAGTGTTTACAGCCACAGACACATGCATCATATAACATCTCTTTTCCATCCTTCCTCAGTACTAGCAGGTCCACTAAAAAGGAAGTCAGCTGGATGTTGTGGCCCAAGCCGGTAATCCCAGCCATCAGGAGGCTGAGGCAGGAGGACCAAGAGTTTGAGGCCAATGTGTGCTACCTAGCAAGTTCAAGGCTAGTCTGAAATACAGCCCATATTTAATCATTATCAAGTATCCCAATAATGTTCTTTATAACAAAAAAAGGTTTTGGATCAATTCAATCCATAATTAGTGCATCAGCTGGTATATCACTTTCCTCTCCTCTAATCTGTAAAGTTCTTCACCTTTCTGTTTTGTTGTTGTTTTGAGACAGGATCTTGCTCTATAGTGCAGGCTGGTCCTCAACTCACTATGTAGCTCAGGCTGTCTTCGAACCCATGGCAATCTTCCTGCCTCAGCCTCTTGAGTGCTAGGATTATAGCCACCACACCATGTTATTATGTGGTTCTAGGGGATAAAACCTGGGAGTCTTGTGCTTCCTAGTCAAGTGCTCCAATCACCAAGCTACACACCCAATCCCTCACCTTTTCTCTGGTGTGAATATGGTTGGGATGGCTCCAAACAGTTCATGTGTTGGTCCTCAGTGTGGTGGTACAGGGAGGCAGGGCCTGGTCGAAGTGACTAGATAGGTCACAGAGGGGACTGTACCACCCTGGTAGGCATTAATGTAGTTCTGGGACACTGGTAACTGGTTAGTTCTCTTAGAAGCATTGTTATGTTTTGTTTTGTTTGAGATCGTGTCTCACCTTGTAGTCCAGGATGATCTTGAACTCACAAGCAACCCTCTGCCTCCACCTCCCTTGTGCTGTACACCACCACACCTAGCTTATGTGGTGCTGAGGAATCAAACCCAGAGCCTTGCACTTGCTAGGCAAGTGCTCTAACCACTGAGCTATGTCCCCAGGGCCCCTTGACTTTACTTTATTAACTATAAGGCAACAACTGGACAAACTACGGCACATCAATACTTTCCGGCCTAATACTTTTTATAGTAATCCAAGACAAAATTGAAATTTCAATGGTTTTCCACTTTATCAAACCACTCACCCAGGTAGAAAGGATGAACAACATCTGCTGTATCTCTTTCTAATTCCAGAAGTTCAATTTCCAGGTTTGTCTACATTGGCAACAAAAATAACATTTAGCTCACTCAAAGGGTATCCTGAAGTCAAAGCCTTAAACTCTGATAAAAAGGGGAGTCTTTAACCCAAGAACTTGTTGCAAAACATATATTCTGGCTGGAGATGGAGCACAGTGGTGACAGCACTTGCTTAGCATGGGGAGGCTCTGGGTTCCATCCCCCAGAACCACATAAAAATTGGCCAGGCAAGATGGCACATGCCTATAATACCAGCACTGGGGAGGATTGCCATGCATCTGATGCCAGCTGGGGCTACACAATGAGTTCAGGACCAGTGTGGTCTACTGAGCAGGACTGTCTCAAAAAAAAAACAAACATAAACACTCCTTCAGGAGGCTGGGAAGACAAATCATACAGGAGCACTTTGAACCATTACAGTTCGTCTTTGGTGTCTCTGTTTTTTCTTCAGTAGTGGGGAATGAGCGAAAGGACTCCTCATGGAGCTGCCTCCCCAGCCATTTTTTGAGCTCTGTTTGTTCTGTTTTTAAGACAGGTTCTAGCTAAGTTGCCAACACTATGCTCAAATTTGCAATCTTCCTGCTTCAGCCTCCCAGAGATTTAGGAATACATTCCTGGGCCACATGCCTGGCTTGTTTGTTCTGTTCTGTTTGTGCAGGAAACTGAACCTGGCACCTCACACATGACAAGCACCTGCACTGCCACTGGCCCACACCCCAGCCTCAGGCTTGTTTTTCTTTTTCCTTAAAGTGGGAAGTGAAGAGTTCATCATAACTTACCTGGTAGATTTGAGCTTGAATATTTGTGACCTGCTGTAGTCTGGAGAAGCGAACAAAGCAAGGGGGTGTTTTCTTCTTTAACATTTCCTGTTGGTAAACAAATTGGGAAAGCAGGAACTAGTCACATAAGGCTTCTGTGTACACAGGAATAGCAAACCCGTGGGACAAAACAACAAAAAGACTACATATTATGTCCAACCCTAGCTCCAGAACAGAAAGTGTGGAACAAAACAGTACCAATGTATATTTCCTGCCATAAATCTCTTTGCATTTAAAGTCCAAGACATAAGACCCTCTCTCTCTTAAAAAAAAACAAAACAAAACAAAACTCACTAGCAGTCAAATAGTAACAACATGTAGGTGACAAGGCAAAGACAAAGCCATAACTGTAGTTTCTCACATAATCATACAAGACCTTAAATGCTATGCTGAACCATCATAATTTTAAAAAATGAAAGCTAGGTGCTAGGGACGTTGTTCAGCAGTTACAGTACTCGCTTAGTGTGCTCAGGACACTGGCTTCAATTCTTCAGCACACTCAAAACAGGCTTGAAGCACATGCTTGCAATCCTAGCACTTGGGAGGCTGAGGGAGGAATACCTATGCGGATTCAAGGCCAGCCGTGGCTACTTAGTGAATACAGAATCAGCCTGGACTACACAGCGAGAGCCTGTGTCAAAATCAAGCCAAAAGGAAGAAAAGAGAAAGCTAGCAAATGTTTCAAGCAGGAACATGATCACATATAATTCATCTGCAGGTGACACAAAAAGTAACCACAGTGGAGAGCCAGGAACTAAGGACAGGACACATTACTGTGAAGAGTATGAGGCTGCACTGAAATGGTAAATTTTGAAAATTACACTATGAATAAATTCAACACCAATAAACTGTACACTGTTAAGGTGGTTAGAATGGCAAATTTTATGTTATGTATATATTACATTTAAGGAAAAAAGAGCACTCTGGGAGAATCATAAATTCAAGCCTGCTGCTCATGTGGTAGACACCTATAATCCTAGCACTCTGGGAGGCTGAGGCAGGAGGACTGCCACAGGTTCATGGCCAATGTAGGCTATGGCAAGAGATCCTGTCAAAAAGACGGGGGTGGCATAGATGTAGGCTAAGACTTTCTTAATAAGACACCAACAGGGGGAGGGACAAAAGGAGAGTGTGAAAGCCCTTGTCACCTTGACAAGATACGAATGTGCACAAAATGCCCAACTTCATTGTAAACCTTGAATTTTGCACGTAATGTGGGGAAAAAAGTAAGTCACCAAAAGCAAAAGAAATTGTCCCCATTATTAACAAATGGGATCATGTCAAATTAAAAAGTTTCTGCATGGCAAAGGAAATTATCAACACTGTAAAAAGAGAACAAACAGACTGGGAAAAAATATTCACCACCAACACCTCAGATAGGGGCTCATAACCAGAATACACAGGGAGCTGAAGAAAAGTAAACCCCCCAAAATCAAGGACCCTATTGAAAAATAAGCAAAAGAAATGAAGAGGCAATTCACTCAGGAAGAAGTTCAAATGGCCAATAAGTACATGAAAAGATGTTCAACATCCCTAGTCATAAGGGAAATGCAAATCAAAACATCGCTAAGATACCATCTAACTCCAGAGAGATTGGCCTATATCAACAACTCAAATAGCAATCAGTGCTGGCAAGGCTGTGGGAAGAAAGGAATCTTCTTGCACTTCTGGTGGGAATGCAAATTGGTACAACTACTATGGAAAGCAGTCTGGAGATTTCTCAAAAGATTGGAAATAAATATCCCCTTCGATCCAGTGATACCTCCTGGGAATATTCCCAAAAGAGTTAAAAACAACACATAACAGAGATGCATGTATACCCATGTTCACAGCAGCACAATTAACAACAGCTAAAATATGGAAGACACCACAATAGCCATCAACAGACCAATGGATACACAAACTGGTATTTATACACAATGGAATACTATGCATTTATAAAGTCTGACAGCTTGGAGACTTTTGTAAGCAAATAGAGGAAACTTGAAACTATCATGCTTAGTGGAGTCAGAAGCAGAAGGTGAAGTATTGAATGGTCTCTCTGATATGAGAAACCCAGATCCCAGATCAGAATTACCTCGCGGAACTTAAAGTGAAAAATAAAGGGAATGGGGAGGGGTGTGGGAGGTGTGGGAGTGGGTAGGGGATAGATTGAAAGGAAAGCGAGGAAGGTCTCATTACCTTGACTAGGTATGTATGTGTACAAAATGGCCAAAACCAGTGTAAACCTTAAATTTTGCACTTACACATATCAATAAAATGGGGACAAAATTTAAAAAATAAATTTAAAAAGTTTTAAATCTGGAAAAAAAAGACAGGGGTGGCAACCCATTTAAGACTTCCACCCCCAGATAGTGGGAGCTTTTACCTTTCTGTCCTTTGTTTCTCAATAAAGACCTGTTTAAGTTTTTTGAGACGGTCTTATTCTGCAGTCCAGGCCAGTTGTGAACTCACAGCAACTCTCCTGCCTCAGCCTCTCAAATGCTGAGATTACAGGTGTACACCACCACACCCAGCTTATGTGGTGCTGGGGAATTGAACTCAGGTACTTAGTGCTTGCTAGGCAAGAGCTTTAATCACCGAGCCCTTCCTCCAGGCCTCAGGACTTGCATGTTTTCCCTCCGTTGCTCAGGTTGGTTTGTGCTCCCAGCCTGCTACCTCAGTCTCCTGAGTGCTGAGATCACAACTGTGTGCCCTCATACTTGGCCTTGGGTTAAGGTTGACACTGTCAGGCTGGAGCATAGCATGGTAGTTAAAGCACTTGCCTAGTAACTGCAAGGCCCAGGGTTAGATTCTCCAGCACCCATAAACCAGCTATGGTGACACATGGCTGTAATCCTAGTACTCTAGAGGCAGAGGTAGGATTGCCTCAAGTTCAAGGCTAGCTTGGGCTAAATAGTGAGTTCAGGATCAGCCTGGACTACAAAACCAAACCTGGTCTCAAAAATAAAATAAAAGTTTGACATTGTCATTATCAAACAGGAGAAGAAATTTATTGATGATTCTTCTACAACTGACTTGTGTTATTGCTAACTGTAAGTGCTGCCTGTGGTTTGTGTAGCTCAGAAATGTCACGCCCTACAGTGCATGAACAGTCACTTGGAAGCAGTGCTGAAAGAGAAGAGGTCCCTCCGACAGAGACTGCTGAAACCTTTGTGCCAGGAGAACCTGCCACTGGAGGCTGTTTACCACAGGTTAGAAAGGAATCAAACCCAGGGCCTTGTGCTTGTTAGGCAAACAGTTTACCTGCCATGTTACTCCTCCAGCCTAAAGACCTGTTATTCTTATTAGAAAGAAAGGAAGAAAGAAAGAAAAACCGAGGCTGTAGACATGGCTCAGTGGTTAAAACACTTGTCTAGAAAGCAGGAGTCCCTGGGTTTGAATCCCCAGTACCACAAATGCTGGGCGCAATGGTGTATGCCTACAATCCCAGCACTTGAAAAGTTGAGGCAGGAGGACTGCCATGAGTTTGAGGCTGGCATGGGCTACATAGTGGCTTCAAGACCAGCCAGGACTACAGAACAAGACCTTGTGTCAAAACATAACAATTGATTAATTAAGCAATCTATAACTCAAAAAAAAAAAAAGGAAAAAGAATCTATGACTCACTCAAGCTTGCTGGAGAAATATCTAGAATGTACTTCCACTAGGGCTGGGAGGCATAGCACTGAGGGGCATAGCAAAGTTGTTAAAGTAGTTTGCCTAGCTAGCACAAGACCCTGCATTCAATTCCCTAACGCCACATAAACCAGGTATAGTGGTGGAAGCCCATAATCCCCTCACTGGGGAGGTTGAGGCAGGAGGATTCTGTGAATTTGAGGCCAGCCTGGGCTACACCGGATGAGATCAGGACCAGCCTGGACTACAGGGCAAGACACTGTCTCAATCAATCAGTAACTTTTCAGGTTCCTTATTAGTGAAATTCCTCAGCTTTCTCTTTTTTTCTGGTACTGACATTGAATCTTGGGCCTTCCCTTGGAGCCACAAGCCCAGTCCTTTTTAATGTTTATTTCAGACTAAACTGAAGTTTATTTCTGGATAAATTCCTAGGTTGCTCTTGCTGGGCTCCAATGTGCCCTTCTTCTGCCTCAGGCTCCCACTGTATGGGGATTAGGGATCTGCATTACCAGGCCAGCCCAACTTGACATACACTTTGAAGTTTCTTTCACTCTCCATCCCCATTTTCCGAGAGTTCCCACTCACTTTACTCAGTCCTGTCACTTGTACCGCATTATCCAACTTCTCTCTCTGTTGGCAGCTTCCTCCCTGGCTTATGAACATGATCTTCTGACCCAACGTAAAAATGCCATCCTTCAGGCTCATCTCTCTTCTCTCTTCAAAATTAACCTTTGTGCATTCACTTTCGAGACTTTTATGCATTTTATCGCGATACCTTTTTATCTTTTGGTCTTAAAAGATGTCCCCAAGTTTCCCCGGCCCTCTGTAGCCAGTGCCTCCTGCCCCAAATATGCCTCAGTGCTTCCCATAAATAAACGTTGTTTTAACTACCTACCATTATTTCCCAGCCCATGTCTAGAGGCCGCGGATGAGAGCGCCTGGAGCGGGGCGTGTTTCCACCGGCCACACACCGGTCAGCGGAAGTTGGCTGCAGCACACACTCAAAACATTCTACTCGAAATACCATCTACTCGGATCATCGCTTCCAGAGAACCCATGGCGGAAAGGCACCTGCTGCACCCTGAAGAGTTTTTCTCTTTGCTGTTGTTGTCTTGGGTTGTTTTTGATACTGGGGATCCAGCCCAGGGCCTTCGCACTGCATTGTCATCAGCCCATTTTTTCTTTTTCTTTCTTTCTTTTTTTTTTGATACAGGGTCTTGCTGTGTAGCCCAGGCTGGCCTTGGCCTCAGGACAATCCTGTCTCAGCCGCCCGAGTGCTGCGATTACAGGCGTGCGCTACCACGCCGGCTTTATGTGGTGCTTGGGAAATTGAACTCAGGGCCTTGTGCTTGCAACGCAAACGCTTTAACCACCCAGCCATCCTTCCAGGCCCTATTTTTAAACTTTTGAGCCGGGATCGCGCTAAATCGCTAAGTTGCCCAGGCTGAACTTGAACTTGAGGATCCTCTCGCCTCGGCCTCCCAAAAGTGCTGGGATGACAAGTCTGTGGCCCCGCGCCCGGCTACGCCTTTACTCGGTCCAGTCCCCAATCACGACAGCCACGGCTTCACGCCGCCATGAACCCCCACCTCACAGTCAACTTGTCACCACCGCAGGCCCCTCCTTGATGACACCTCCGCCCCCACGCACCTTAGCGACGGTCCCTGAAGTCACTAAGTGGCTTAGCAGTAGCCCAGCGGCGTTGGGCTCGGACGCCGGGGCCCTCGGGTTGGCAGCAGCCATGGCTGGGCCGCACCTCCTGCGAAAGGGCGCGGAGTGAGCGGAACCTAGGCAACTGCGCTGCGCAGGCCGATGACGTCACGGGGCGTGGACGCGCGGACGGAAGCCCTGGCAGCGCAGCCCAGGGAAGCGCGGGTTCCGTTCTGCGCCTGCGCGGCGGTAAGAAGCGAGTCTTGGGCTCTCGGAGCCTCCAGAGGCTCCCAGCCTCACTGCAGCCGTAAAAGCTGCAGCGCTTAGTGATCGAGTTGCCTGTTCTTCCCTTTCTTGTCCCTCTTGGCTGGCTCCCAGGATCAGCAGGGGATCGGCAGAAGGTGACATCTGGGGCGGTACACCGAAACGGGAGGCTGACTGACTGGGTGGCCGTGCGACTCGCCTGGGCGGTGACAGCTGCCCTTCCTTCCCGCAGGGACCCGAGGCTTGGCGCTAGGATGGGAAACAGTGCCCTCCGCGCTCATGTGGAAACGGCGCAGAAAACGGGTGTCTTTCAGCTTAAAGACCGTGGGCTGACTGAGGTGAGACGGGGAGGGGCCCGACCGGGGAGCGGGACGGCGGGCGGCGGAGTTCCTCGGTGAGGGATTCTGCCGGCTGTGAACTCCTTTCTCCAGTTCCCTTCAGAGTTGCAGAAGCTGACAAGCAACCTTAGGACCATCGACTTGTCCAACAACAAGATCGAGAGTCTACCGCCCCCGCTGATAGGGAAGTTCACTCTGCTGAGGAGCCTGTCCCTGAACAACAACAAACTGAGTATGGCTCTGCTCGCCTCGCAAGCTTTTACTAGTAACCAGCGGCTACGAAGGGTGGTTTTCCCTTGCAAGCTGATTTTTGTTGTTATTCTGAGAGCGTTCAGAATGCTCAAGATGCGGAACGTCAGATTCCTTGAAGTTTTCTGCTTTTTTGTGTGGTTTCCAACCCAGGGCATTCATGCTGAGCAATATCCCCAGCTCATTTTTATTTATTTATTTATTTTACTTTGAGACAGGGGTCTCACTAAATTGCCCGAGTTGGGCTGGAACTTGTGATCTTTTGCCTCAGCTTCGCAGAGTGCTGGGATGACAGTCCTGCGCCAGCCGGCCTGGCTTTTACCTGTTATAAGTACATCTGCAAGCCTCCATAGGTGGGATAATGATTGTTACTGGATTAATTTCGACTTGAAAGGGAAGATCTTTGAGATGTGATGTAAACAGTTATCTAACTTGGGTGGGAGAAGGTGTAGGAAGGGAGGATATTCTAAATCTCACAAAACTGCTGTCAGATTGAGCCTAGGCCTCTATGTGCAAGGAACCCAGTGTTCCCACAAATCATTGTGTTTCAGTGGCACCTTTGCCTTCTGAAGATTATATTGGTAAAATGCAGTAACTAAAAGGCACGTGGTAATTTTACACTTAGTAGTAAGAGGTGAAGCAGACTGCCATGTGGTCTATAAACTTCATCAAAGGTGTTTTCAGCGTTATCACATTCAAATTTTAAAAATTTTTTCTTTGCCAGCTTTTCTACCCGACGAGTTATGCAGTCTGAAAAAACTAGAGACATTAAACCTAAACAGCAATCACCTGAGAGAGCTGCCATCTACCTTCGGGCAGCTTTCCGCCCTCAAGACCCTGAGTCTGTCTGGGAACCAACTGGGGGCACTACCACCCCAACTTTGTGGCCTGCGGCACCTGGATGTGGTAGACCTCTCTAAGAACCAGATTCGGAGTATACCGGACCTCGTGGGAGAGCTGCAGGTCATCGAACTCAACCTCAACCAGAACCAGGTCTAGAGCTTAAGGGTTTTTTCCTAAGTGTATTTTTGGGTTTATGATTTCTTTCTTTTTTTTTTTTTTTTTTGAGAAAGGTTCTCACTCTGTATCCCTGAACTCACTATGGAGCTCTGGCTGGCCTTGGACTCACGGCAATCCTCCTGTCTCAGCCGACCAAGTGCTGGGATTACAGGCACACGCCACCACGCCCAGTTTATGTGGTGCTGGGGAATTGAACTCCGATACTTAGAGCTTGACTTGGCGCTTGCTAGACAAGGGCTTTAACCACTGAGCCATTCCTCCAGCCCCGGCTTTATGATTTCCCAGTGACTTTTTGTCCTCCAAACTGTAATCATATCAGAGGGGCAATGGGAAGTATAATCTATAACTGAGTTAATTTGAAAGTCCAAGGTGTCATGAGGTTGGGTGGAAAAGTAACAAGAGAAAAATTCAAAAGTAGCCGTTAGGTAGACCTAGTGGTATGGGCCTGTAATCCCAGAACTCTGGACAACTGCAAGTTCAGGCCCAGCCTGGGAACTTAGCAAGAACATATCTCAAAATCAGAACTAAAAAAAAAAAAAATGGGCTGGGGATACATCTCAGTGTGATAGTACTGGGCTCAGTCCTCACTGTCACAAAAAATAAATTGAAGTATCTGTGCTTTTAGATCTGCATGGTCTAATACAGTCACTCTGAGCCACATGTAGTTATTATTGATCTAGAGTGTAGTTGGCCTTACAATATTTAATCTTTAAGGCTAGTCTCATCTTTTCTTTATTCTTTTTTGTTTTTGTTTTTTGAGATAGTCTCACTTTTTAGTCCAGGTTGGTTCTGAACTCATTGCATAGCCAGGCTGGCCGAGAAGTCATAGTAGTCCTCCTTCCTCAGCCTCCTGAGTGCTGAAAGTCGTCTCATTTTAAGATTTTTTTTGGGGGGGGAAAAACATGATGCAGTTAAACAGACGTTAGTTGATGACTTATTCCACATACACTTCTGCGGGTTTCTTGTCTGGCTTAGATGTGATCCTCAGACTTTAGTTTTAAAATAACCTGGGAGCTTATTTAGAGAGAATACTGAACTAAACATGGTGATGCCAGACTGTAATCTCAGTACAGTTTAAGCTGAGGCAGGAAGATTGCACATTTGTATCTAGCTTGGGCAACTTAGTGAGATGGAATCTCACCAATAAAAAATTTAAGGACTGAGAGCATAGCTCAGTAATTAAAGAGCTTGTCTAGCATGCCCAAGGCCCTGGGTTTGACTCCCCACCACCATATAAAAATTAGCCAGGTGAGGCTGCGGCCATAGCTCAGTGGTTAAAGCACCTGCTTCACAAGAACAAGGCCCAGGGTTTGATTTCCTACCACCACATAAACTGAACATGGTGGTGGTGCACACCTGTGATCCTAGCATTCAGGAGGCTGAAACAAGAGAATTGCCACACGTTTGAGGCCAGGGCAAGCTCCATAATGAGTTCAGGACCAGCCTGCACTATAGAGCAAGACCCTGCCTCATGAAATAAAATTTTTAAAAATGAAAAAGGGCCAGAGATGTAGCTCAACGCAAAGGGACTGGGTTCGGTATCTAGTACCACAGAAAATATACAAACTGGAACCACATCCTTACATTCCTGATTTTGATTTAGTAATTTCCAGGTGAGGTTTAAGAATCTGCATACAGAGATGAGTAAATATGAAAGTACACAAGTTGTGAGATCATAACTAAAACTTTAAGAATGAATATATGTTGGGCTGGAGGAATGTCATAGCGACTAAAGCACTTGCCTTCCAAGCACAAAGCCCTGGATTCAGTTCCCCACATAAAGCTGGGCATGGTGGCACATGCCTGTAATCCCAGTACTCAGGAGGCTTAGGCAAGTGAATTGTCCTGAGTCCAAGGCCAGCCTTGGCTACAGGGTAAGACCCTGTCTCAAAAAAAAAAGTATGTTTTCTAGGAGGAAGTTGGAATTAAATGAGGCATTAGAGCCACGTGTGATAGTACTTGCTTGTAATCCCACCACTTTGGCGGGGTCTGGGGCAGAAGAACCACTAGTTTGAGTCCATCCTGGGCAATTTACTAATTTAGTGAGAACGTCTCAAAATTTAAAAAATTAAAAAGGGCTATAGGATATGTCTCAGTCCTTGGTTTATCCTGAGGTCTGAAATATAAAAGGTATTAAGGACTGCCACTTGAGAAATGTTCAAAGGGGGGGGGGGGGGACCAGGGCTGATTCTGCTGGGGATAGTGGCACCTGTCTCTAATCCCAGCTGAGTTTGAGGCCACAGTGGCTAAAGTGTGAGCTCAGGACCAGCCTGGATACAGAGCAAGACCCTGTGTCAAAAAAAAAAAAAAAAGCAGCAGAGATAATTCAAATGATAGCAAATATTTATGCACAAGAGGGAGAATTTTCAAGGGCCAGACATAATAGAAATGCAGCAGAGAATGGATGGTTGATCCTTGGCCACTGCAGGGAGGTGGCTGGTGTCTGTAGATCCACAAAATGGCAGTAAATATGCTAAAAGGTTTCTGATGGCTCTCCCTGGGTGGTAGATTAGAGGTAAACTTTTTTCTTGAAACTTGTGTGATTCTCACATTACTATTGATGAACAATGCTTTTATTAGAATATATTGTTTCCAAAGTGCCAGTAATGACCTTCAGAAAAGCTTTTCTTTTTGAAGTGCAGGAGTGGTCACAGAAGGTACCCAGCAGAAGCTTCTGCAGTGCGTAGGCAGTGAGAAGAGGGAGGTGGTGAAAGAAAGGAGAACCAGGACAAATAGTCAGCATGTTTTGTTTTGTTTTAATATAGTAAGAAGGATGCACCACAGGGCTTATGGGTGTCATTTTGTTCCCATTCCTGTTCACTAGATATCTCAGATCTCAGTGAAGATATCTTGCTGTCCTCGCCTTAAAGTCCTTCGCCTGGAAGAGAACTGCCTTGAACTCAGCATGCTGCCCCGGAGCATCCTCAGTGACTCCCAGATCTGCCTGCTCGCGGTCGAGGGCAACCTTTTTGAGATAAAGAAGCTTCGAGAACTGGAAGGCTATGATAAGGTGCGTGTAAAGTGAGTTAGTGCACTTGCACGCTTCTGCTCCTACTCCAGGAGACACGGTTCAGATGACCCACGTGAATGTCAGTAGCTAACAAGCTTTGTTCTTCATTTTGGAGGCAGTTCTTAGAACTGGCCAGATAAGCCTTGTGCCAAAATAACTTTCTATAGACAGGTTTTTTTTTTTTTTTTTTTTTTTTGGTGGCACTAGGATCAAATCCAGACCCCTTCACACTCTTCTCACTCCCCATTCCATTAAAAAAAAATTTTTTTAAAGGAAGAAGAGGGGCTGGAGGAATGGCACAGTGGTTAAAGCACTTGCCCAGCAGGCACAAAGCGCTGGGTTCAATACCCAAGCATTACATAAAGCTGGGCATGGTGGCGCACCCCTGTAATCTCAGCACTTGGGAGGCTTAGGTAAGAGGATTGCCGTGAATTTGAGGCCAGCCTGGGCTCCATAATAAGTTCAGGACCAGCCTGGACTGCACAGTGAGATCCTGTCTCAAAATAAATAAGTAAACAAGAAGAGGTTTATTGAGAAAGTAAAGCACTCAAGGAAAGGTCAGGAAGAGGCATTAAGTAAGGGTCCCAAGAGGATGAAGGACTAAAGCCCTTTTAAAAGCTTTTGTTCAGGCGTTTCAGGCATCTCCTGCGGTAGGGGTTGTAGAACAATACAAACCACCAATTACCCTAGGGCACCTACGAGAAACCCAGTGGGGGGGTGGGGGTGGGGAATAAGCCTCCTGCCTTAGCTACTTCTGATTGTTCCGAGGGATCTGGGCCTTTATTCCACCTCTGCTCCCACTAGAACGCCCAGTCTTAGTTCTGCCTATCTGTCCTAACATATTCTCCTAACGTTTTCCCCCTCTGAGACAACCCTATTTCTATAGAAGAGGGGGCACTGATCTATCTGGCTGCTTCATGCTGAGTGGGCAACATTGGAGTCAGGGGGCCTGTACAAAGGTTGGTTAATATGGGGTGCTGTACATGATACCATCTGTAGCTTGATGGCCTCAATCCTTACCTGCAGTTTTCTAAATCCCAGACAATAAGCTCCCAAAATGTCCTGTCTGGTATTACCTGACTTCCCAGTTCAGGAGCTCTCAATATGACTAAGAATAATCAGTGGGAGTTCACAAATGATTTAAACCAAGATGAAGTTTATTGAGAAAGGTAAAAGTTCTCAAGAAATTGAGAGGGGGTCTCCAGTAAGGTTCTCCCATTTTTAATTTTGTATTTTGAGGCATGTTCTTGCTAAGTTTTTAGGTTGCCCAGTCTAGGCCTAAACTTGTGATCCTCCTCTGGCCTTTGCCTCCCCTAGTGCTGGGATTACAGATGGGAGCCACCACACCTAGCTTAAACAGCTTATTCTGTAGATAGCTCTGTTTCCTACAAAATACAAAAAAAAAAAATAAATAAATAAACCTTTTAAATTTGCATTTAGAATAAGGGAGGTTTTATAGGAAATAGACCAAATCCAATAAAAGTCAAAATAAAATAATGGGCTGGAGGGATGGCTCAGCAGTTAAAGTGGTTGCCTTGAAAGTGCTAAATTAAGCTTTTAAGTACCCAAGTTCGATTCCCCAGCACCACATAAGCCGGGCAGGGTGGGGCATGCCTTTAATTCCAGTACTCAGGAGGCTGAGGCAGGAGGATTGCCCTGAGTCCAAGGCCAGACTGGGCTCCATAGTGAGTTCAGGACCAGCTAGGGGTATGGAGTGAGACCCTATCTCAAAAAAATAATAATAATAAAAATAACTTGGGGCTTGGGACATGGCTCAGTGATAGAGCATGAGGTCTTGGGCTTGATTCCCAGTGCTACAGGAAAAAAAATTATACAAAGTAATAATGACCTAAGTAACATGGTGGGCCTGGTTGGCACAGCCTTGTAATCCCAGCACTCAGCACTCCGGGAGGCTGAGGCAGGAGAATCACAAGTTTAAGCGCAGCCTGGGCAATTCAGCAACTTAATGAGAAACTGTCTCAAAATCAGAAATGGTCTGGCGATACAGCTCAGCGTGAAGGCCTTGGGCTAAATTCCCAGTACCAAACACATTAAGAATAAATAAATATTTTTAAAACATAGCCTAACAAGTAGGCTTATATTTGTTAGTGCTAAGATACCACCTAAAGATTCTCCTTTCATGATTTCCAGTACATGGAGAGGTTCACAGCAACCAAGAAGAAATTTGCATGAAGTTCTCCAGGACCTTGGGAACCTTCCAGGACACTAACGTGGAATCTTGGTAGGAAATGGTCTGAATGAAAGGCTCCTGTTGTCAAGGACAACCGCATGAAGGAGATGACACTCCAGAAGACAATGTGTCTAGGTGACCTTCCTTTTCAGGGCCAGGTCAAATAAGCTGAAAGACAAGGGCTCATGAGACAGGAAGAACCCTCCCCTCGAGTCATGGGAAGAACAATGGACAGTGCCTGTCTCCCAAACTAGCATTAGGTCGGCTTTAAGAAAGCAGTGACTAGTTGCTATTTATACGGTGAGGGGGTGCTGCCTGGTCCCGGAGCAGCTTCACACCACAGCTTGAGATCTGCATACTTCCCTTGTGTGAGCCTTCATAAAGTCAGCTGCCCTTCCACCTGTATTTTTATGAAATTCCTGTCATTTGTAAGACATTGCTAAGGTTTACCTACAGATTTTATTCCAGACCATCAGTTCAGGTGCACAGTTTATGCCTGGAGTTTAGGACATGTGTAGGTGACTGTCTTGATTGAAGTGCTTTGTCAGGAAAGCACTGAGACGCTTCAAAGGCTGCAATGGCATGTTGTTTACTGCTGCAGGTGCCTGATTAGCAGAGAGCTCTGAGGAGCTGAAACTATGCAGCTTGAGGTTTTTAACAAGATTTTCCCGAAGCTTTGTTAAAAATTATGTCTTATTTCTGCTAATATTTTTCCTTTTGTATTTATAACTGCACTAATGAAATTACCTTCAAGAAACCATTGCTACAATATTTTAAAATGACCTATGTTTATCAAGTTTATTCTCTAAATAAGAGGATATAATAAAGAATTTTTAATGAACTTTGACTGGGAACAAGGTTAACTGTTTAATGGAGACAGAACTGACCTGTAGGTGGCCCTTTGTTCTCCAAAAGTAAATCACTGGTAACCCCAGCTACCAAGGGAGGATGAGGCAGGAGCACAGCAAGTTCATTGCCAGCCTGGACACATATGGAGACTCTCCAAAAGAAAGGGCTACAGGACTAGCACAGCAGTTCCCCACCACCATATAAACTGGGTGTGGTGGCATCTGCCAGGAGGCTGAGGCAGGAGGACTGCCAAGATTTCCAGGCCAGTCTGGGCTATATATTAAGGTCAGGACCAGCCTGGATTGCACAGCAAGATTGTCTCTAAAAAAAAAAAAAAAAAAAAAAAAAATTAAAGGCTGGATCTCTAGGCCTGATGCCTAGTACCACATACCCTCACACAGAACTGATTAAGAAATGTTTTTGGCTTTTGTTCACGTTTCATGAATAGTGAAATGCCTTAATGTGACTGGTAATAAACATTTTGCAGTACTGGAATCATGTTTATTATGATAACCTGAAAATACAAAGTTAGATTTCAGATTACAGTGACATGAACATTCAGAAAGCTACCACTGTGATCATTTTCCAGTTTTATCTTACCTGAAGCTATACTGGTAATTGTCAGCAATGGCTGAATCTAACGTAAGTCAAGAAACCCCAGGTGCCTTCTATTTAATCTGTATGAGGCAGTCTCTCTGACCTTAACTTTGGCCTAGGTATTCTCTTTTTTCGATATGCTGTTTTCCATTTCTCAATTTGGGGAGGGATGGGAGTGCAAGTTTATCAGTATCAATGGAAGAACTTTGTTTACTTCTAAACGTGTTCATTACTCTTACCAAGTCATTGAACTAGTTTTGTATTAAATACTTTAGCAGGGCTGGGCCATAGCTCAGCAGTTAAAGCGCTTGTATAGCAAGCACAAGGCCCTGGGTTCAATTCCCAAGTCCCATATAAACTAAGCATAGTGGGGCATGCCTGTACCCCTAGCACTTGGGACGTGGAGACAGAAGAATCGTCCTGAGTTCAAAGCCAGCCTGGGCTATAAAATGAGACCCTGTCTCAAAAAAGAAAAAAAGAAAAAGCTAACAGTGCTTATCTAATCAAAATTCATAAATTTAGTAATTTCAGTGCACCTATTTGTTAACATTCCCCACACAGTTAATTAAGATTCAATGACTAGAGCTGGGGAGTAACTCATGGTTAGTATGCTTGTTTAGAAGTGTGAAAGCATCCACTTCAATCCTCCAGCATCATGTAATAGTCAGGCATGGTGACACAACCTGTAATCCCAGCACTTGAGAGGCTGAGGCCAGACAATTGCCATGAGTTCCAGGCCAGTCTGGGCTACACAGTGAGTTCAGGACTAGCCTGGACTATAGAGGGAGACCTTGTCTTAAAAAAAAAAAATAAAATCAGTGACTACCACCATCCTTTGTGATTTAGACCTAATCTTTATTTTTCAGAATCTTTTCTTGACTGTCACTTGCCTGCCCAACCATAACAGAGGATTCTGTTCTTTGAGCCTATGCTGCAGTCTCTGTCATACCATTCCTTCCCTGTGGCTAAGCCCCTGCCCTAAGTCTAAGCCGAATAAACCACTGCCCCATCTGTCACTCTTAACACCTCTCATAGTCTATAATTATCTCTTGCTAGACTGAACTGTAAGAGGCAGGGGCTGGAAGAATAGCTCAGCAGTGAAAGCACTTATTTAGCAAGCAACAAGGTCCTGAGTTCGATTCCCCAGCACCATATAAACCAGGAGTGGTGGTACACGCCTGTCATCCGAGCACTTGGGATGTGAGGCAGGGGGATTGCCATGAGTTTGAGGCCAGCCTGGGCTAAGATTGCACCACCATAGCTGGCTCCTATAAACATTTTAAATAAAGTTGGAAAAAGGAAATGGTACCTCTATATTGGAGTACTTTTTGTTTTGTATGTTTATGTTTGTAATCCTGCAGACCAAGTCCAGGGCCCATCCCCTGCTGTGCATGTGCTATAACATTGATTTGTCTCTCAAGCCTTTTTTTTCCTTTTGAGAAGAGTTGCTAAATGTTGAGCTAGATTTGAAATTACAATCCTGCCTCAGCTTCCCAAGTAGATGGGATTAAAGGTATGCCTACTACACCAGGCTTGGAGTGCTTCTTGATTTTTGAAAGTGTGCTTTATTCAATTTGTTAAACAAAAGCTGATGAAAAGACTGCCCCCAAAATAACAATCACAGAAACAAGTTATTTATGGGAAAGAATACCATTAGTTACAAAATTTAATTCCAAGGCACAGGCAGTAGTTATTGTTGAAACCAGTCTACACTGAAAACTAAAGTAAGCAGAAGCTAGTTGTTAAATAAAGGTAACAAATAATTATATTCTCATAACACTGTTCAAGATCTACATAAACTTGACTCTAGACATACTTCAATATACAAAACTGAGAAAACGATAGTGCAAACACCGTAATTAAACCAAAGGTGAGATTTTCCAAACTAATTTTAGTGAGACAGAATAAATCCATTCTAACTTGTTAAACATTAAAAACTAGATAAAACTCAAAGCAATCTAACTCTTTTTACTACCTGAGATCAAAGTAGTTTTCTTTGTCCTATCTTAAACATTTCTTTGCATTGAGGTAAATCTAAATTCACATGATACACTTTGTCAACCACCCCCCCCCAACAAAAAAGCCCTGCTTTAGAAATTCTCATGTTACAAATATATATTTACATTTTTTGTTCAAAGACAAATCACAAACATGAGGTTAATAGGCCTATAATGGGACCATGATACTAACAGAAAGTAAAAGGTCACTGATTGGTACAAAGAGTTCCTGAATGTGCAACTCGAACCGGGATTGCAGCATCTACGTACACACACAAATCACTAAGAGTTCTGAAATTAAGGTCACTTTAAGAAAATTCCTGGTTTTTCAGTCTGAGGCTGAGGTTGCAAAACTGTGATACAGAACAAAAATAATGTATACAACTGGGCATTATCCTTAATTGGCAAAAAAAAAATTGCAGTGTAAAAAAAAAAAACTAAACATGACTAGATCTTTACTGTGGCTATGCAACTTTTTCTTCTGTGACTGGCACTTTTCACTGAGGTAAGCAACTCTTCTCTCTTGCCCTTTACCAGCAAATAACCAAAGCCAAATAAATGAAAAAATACCACCTCAGCTGCCTCCTTTGTTCTCCTCTTGGCAATGCTTCCAAATCTTAAAAGCAAATGAACCTGTTTAAGTGAGGAGGAGGATGCTCCTACTTTCATCCTGTATGTGATGTACAAGAAACAATCAGAGTGAACTGAGAAGAAGGCAGAAGGGCCAAGCAGCAGTCTACCCTCAGGAGAACCAGCGAAAACAAACAGGGAGGCAGTTATCCCTTTGGCTCTTCTTCAACACTATCTCCATATTACAAGAGTGTGGGACCAAAATTTCAAATTCTGAAAAAGACATGACTTAGGAGGAGGAGCTAAAAAAATGAGGCAATGATGACGTACAGCAGTGGCTTTAGCTGTCGATGAGTTTCTTTGCTCTGGTATTGGCAATGTCGATACGATCTTTGTTGGTATCAGCCTGAAAAGAAAATGATATCAGCATTACTTCAGAAGGTAAGCCACTCTAACATAAGTGACAGCTGGGCTAGAGATAAGTTCAGTAGTAGAGTGCATGCTTGGCAAGTGCCCAGGTGCAATCCTCAGTACCAGGAAAAAAAAAAAGTGAAATTATATACACTAGAAGTAACTGAAACACTAAGGGAAAAAAAAAAAAAAAGCCACACCTGGTGTTGCAGACCAGACCTATAATCCCAGGCCCCTGTGATCACAAGTTCTAGACCAACCTTGGCAATTTAGTAAAGAGACCCTGTCTCAAATAAGGTGCTAAGGATGTACCTCAGAGTGAAGGTCCTGAACTATATATTATCCTCGCCCTTTCTATACTGAGACAGGTCGTCTAAGTTTCCCAGGATGGCCTTGAATTTGTCTCAGTAATCCAAGTATCTGGGATTATAAATGCAAACCACCAGGTTTGGCATGCGTGTGTGTGTGCGTGTGTGCGTGATTTTAACACAGGGTCTCAATAAGTTACCCAATGTAGACTTAAATTTGTTAATCCTCCAGCCTTAGCTTCCCAAGTATTTAGGATTCCAGGCCTCCGAGCACCTGATGCAATGAAATAATGCTGTCTGAGCCAGACAAGTTCTAAGTAGGCAACCTTAAAAAAATGCTGTCTCTGAATATAAAGGGCTGGGGACATAACTCAACAATTAAAACATTTGTTTAGGAAGCATAAGTTCAATTCCCCAGTACCACATACTAGTTGGGTACGTGTCGTAACCCCAGCAATAGGGAAGCTGAGGCAGGAGGAGTGCTGTCAGAGGCCAGTCTGGGCTACATAGTCAGTTAAGGACCATCCTGGGCTACAGAGTAAGACCCTGTTTCAAAAGCAAAAACCAAATAGAAAGAGAGCAAGAGTGAGATACAGAAGAGAGAGAGTCAAGCTTAAAAATTCACCCTATCCTCTAAAGCAGCAGTCCCCAACCTCTGGCAGTGAACTGGTACCGGGCCATGGCCTTGAAGGGTAGGTGAGTGGCAAGCAAAGCTCTACCTTCTGTCAGTGCACTCCTATGACATTCTGAGACCTCCCTTCGGGTTAACAGGAGGCGGCATTTCACTCCCCTAGTCCTGGGGAGAATGGTCTTTAATGCCACACCAGTTAAAGCACTTGCCTTGCAAGTGCAAAGCCCTGAGTTCAATCCCCCAGTGCCATGTAAAGAAAGGTGGTGTGATGGTACACGCCTGAGGCAGGAAGATTCCCGTGACTCCAAGGCCAGCCTGGGCTACATGGCAAGACCCTGCCTCAATAAATAAATAAATAAATAAATAAATAAATAAATAAATAAATAAATAAATAAATAAATAGGTGAATAAATAAATATGGCTCCTGGGATCAAAAAGACTGGGGACCATGTCTCTAAAGTACGCTGAGATGTTAATGAGGCATGGAATTTAGATCTGCCTCATCCAAACACTGAAAACAATTTCTCAGTTTCCTACATATCATTTAAAGTTATAAAACAACTTTATTCTGAGACTACAGCTTCAAAGTGAACCATCTTGGCCATGAGCAAGATGAGAGGACTTGCCTTTTCTTTTTTCAAATGGTACTGGGGATCAAGCCCAGTGTCTTCCCATTAAGCTTCACACTAAGCTGCCCTTTTTCTTATTTGTTTTAGACAGGGTCTCACTAAGTTGTTAAGTTGTTCAGGCTGTGGTCAAACTTGTGATCCTTCTGCCCCAGCCCCCCAGAGTGCTGGGATCACAGTCCTGTGTCACCAGGCCAGTGGCTTTGATTCTTTAATGTGTTACAAGTGCTTCATCAGGGGCTAGATAAATGGCTTAGTAGTTAAAGCACTTGCTTAGCAAGCTCAAAGCCGAGTTCAATTCCCTAGCACCACATAAAGGTAGGTGTGGTGGCGCATGCCCCAATCCCAGCACTCGGGAGGCTGAGGCCTGAGGATTGTCTTGAATTCGAGGCCAGCCTGTGCTCTATTGTGAGTTCAAAACCAATGTAAACTGTAGAGTGAGACCTTATCTCAAAAGAAAGAAAAAAACCTTACCCTGCTGTTCTGGCCTAAAGAATCTAGCACAGATGTCCATCACTAGAGCCTTTATTGGACTGATTGTCACTTTCTTGTGGTCGTGCCAAGGTTTTACCTTCTCTGTGATCCGGTCTATTTGCCGATTCTGGGCATCAATTTCATTGCCCATGTCCAAGGCCATGTTCTTCAGATTTCCCAGGATGCTGCCCACTTGAGTCAGGTTTTCTTCCATCTCGTCTTCTCTGGCATCATTTGTTATACTGCCACAAATATCACAAAGAGGCAACTCAGTACTTTACATCTTGGGTTTTTTCTTTCTTTCTTTCTTTCTTTCTTTCTTTCTTTTTTTGGTACTTTGTTGCAAGGGTCTAAATCCTGATTTGATTTTCATAAAGAATAGTAACCAAAGTGATGGGCAGCAAGTGTTACATTTTGGGGGGGATGGAGGGGGCAGATTTAGCTGCTATTCTTTGCAAAAGTTCTACAGGGTTTTTTTGTTTTGTTTTTTGTTTTTAAGATGCATGTGATTCCAGCACTCTAGGAGGGTGAGACAGGAGAAATCACAAGCTTAAGCCCATCCAGGGTGGCAAGTTAGTGACTTAGTGAGCCTGTCTCAAATGAAAGATAAAAAGCAGCTAGAGATGTAGCTCCGTGTGAAGGCCCTGGGTTTATTTTTTCAGTACTGAAAGAAAAAAAACTAATTAAGGAGAACGCAGCATCTTAAATCCATGGAAAAGCATTAAGACACAACTCCAGAATAGGGTTTCTCTCTGAACTCCAGCCTCACTTGGGTGGGTCCTGCTAAAACACAGGCATATGCTAATTATTCTACTCCATTCCAGAAAGGCTGAATCAGAAGCTACGAGTGCAAGAACAATCTGTAGTTTTTTGCTTTGTTTCAGACAGGGTTTGGATATGTTGCCTAGGTTACCCTTGAGCTCTCAGGCTCAAACAATTCTCCTGCCTCAGTCTTCAAAGTATCTGGAACTACAGGACATGCCAACACACCAGGTTCAAGGTGTGGCTCTGAATTTTTTTGGGGGGGAGGGGGGTGGGTCTTACTAAATCATGAGGTTACCCCCCACCCCCGGGTCTGGGCTCATTGTGACCATTCTGCCTCAGCCTCCCAAAGTGCTCAAATTACCTGCCTATATCACCAGGTGTTGCTTGAATTGGTTTTTTTTTTTTAAGACAGAGTCCCACTGTGTAGCCTAGTCTTGCCTCAGACTTGAAATCCTCCTGTCTCAGCCTCCTGAGTGCTAGAATTACAAGCAGGCAGCACCACAACTGGCTCCAATCTGTGTTTTAGTCAACTCCGGAATAATTTTGTGTTGTTTTAATTTTTGGTGGTGCCGGAGAATAAATTCAGGTTTTTGCACATGCTAAACAAGTGCTCTAGAACTGAGCTATGTCCTCAACCCTTTTTAATTTTATTTTGGTTCAAAGTCTTGTCAAATTGTCTTGAACTCACAATCCTCCTGCCTCAGAGTTCTGAATAACTAGGATTACAGGTGAGGCCACAGGCATGTCCCACCATGCCTGCCCTTCAGATAGTTCTAATGCACACTTAGATCTAAGAACTACTGCTCTAAAACAAGTGGGAAACTAGCCCGAGGGCCAAATCTGGTATGCCAGTTAATTTTGAAAATAAAGCTTTATTGAATTAGTCACGCACACTTATTTACATATTGCCTCTGGCTGCTTTCTTCCTATAACAACTAAATTGAATAACTGCCTGATAAGTCTAAGATATTTAGTATTTGGCCCTTTACCAATATCCCTGTAAGAATCTAGCCAATAATTGAAACATTTTTCCTATTATAGAAGTAAATATGTCTACCTCAGTCCTCTGGAGGGAACTGAAAAGTAAAGAAAAGTTAATCCCACCATTCATGGACAACAACCACCATAGTCAACATTTTTTCATTTTACAATTAGTTGGTCATGGTGGCACACACCTGTAATCCCAGTACTCAGGAGGCAGAGGCAGGAGGACTGCTCTGAATTCAAGGCCAGACTGGATTACAGAGTGAGACCATGTCTCTAAATTAATTAATTAAAATAAATGCACTTAAAATGAAATATATATTATTTCTATTTGTGAGTTAATGTCCATGCATACATAGCTCCTAACTGAGCCAACCATTCATTGAGAAAGGTACAGAAGCACGGGAAGAAGTTGACATACCGCTTAATATATCCACCGCCGGCTGCTGCTGGCTGAGGCTGACCATTTGTTACTCGGCCTGGTTGCTTAGACACTACGTTGCTAGGTGAGTTGTCTCCGCCGTCTCCCCAGGTTGCCTTGTAGGCCTTACCAGACTCAAAGTTCTTCGTCCTTACATGAGAGTTGGGAGGATGGAGAAATATCAAAGTGCAGGAGAAAGAGAGTTGTAATTATTAAAGCCTGTCACCTCAAGGATGACCCTAACACAGCCGGAAAGCTGCAACAACTAAATCTAGATTACTATGCCCCATGGCAACATAAGGAAAAGGATGGACTGTGTAAACCACCAAAATTCAAGCTTCTCTCTCTCTCTCTCTCTCTCTCTCCCTCTCTCTCTCTCTCTCTCTCTCTCTCTCTCGGAGAAAGGGTCTTACTCTGTATTATAGGCTGATCCTGAACTCACTAGTAGCCCAAGAACTTATGGCAAACCTCCAAGTACTGAGATTACAAGTATGTGACACGACATCCAGCTTGAAACTAAGTTTTTTTTTTTTTTTTTTTTGAGATTCCTTCAGCCTATACAGCATTTGCTAGGAAAAGGGTTAATGGAGAGTTTTCTTTAAAAAAAAAAAAAAAGAAAGAAAGAAAGAAAGAAATGCAAGGGGCTGGAAGAATGGCTCAGCAGTAAAAGCACTTACCTCACAAGTGCTAAGTCAAGCGCTAAGTACCCGAGTTCAATTCCCCAGCACTGAATAAGCCTGGCACGGTGGCACATGCCTATAATCCCTGCACTCAGGAGGCTGAGGCCAGAGAATTGCCCTGTGTTCAAGGCCAGCCTGGCCCCATAGTGAGCTCAGGACCAGTGTGGACTACAAAGCGAGACCCTGTCTCTCTCAAAAAAAATACATTAGAAGGGTTTTTTGGGACACCACAGAGGTTCCCTAAATTAGGCACCTGAGAGGTTGGGGAAGAATGACAGAGTATGAAGAATGAGTAGGTAACTATTTGACTGCATTCTTTGCTCGTTCTTGTTCAAACCAGTGTAGTTCCACCTGATCAGTTTTTATGTTAAAATTTTTCCCGCTGTTCTGGAGATTGAACCCAGGACCTCTGTAAAACTACATTCCCAGCAGGGGTTTTTTTGCTTGTTTTTTGTTGTCTCTAAGTCTCCACATTGCCTGTTATATCCAACTTTCAGAAAACCCACCACAAACCAATAAGGCAAGATAAGGATCTTTATTGATGCCGAACCTGCTTCTCTGGGTGAGAACACAGAGAACAGCCCTGGGCCAGGACAGCAGAGGGCTGATACAGGGTTTTGGAAGGGGAAGTGATATAAGTACAGCCTTATGACACAAAAACCAATCACAATTACACAGCGTCCACAGTAACAATATCAACCACTTAAAATCTATAGGGTGTCCATTACATTTGACGGGACCCAATCACACAAAACTGGAGATCTGTGAAAATAACCAATTATGAAGTGGGCTGAAGGACCCACGTGGGGCTGAACTGTCTGTCAGCCCATCCGTGTCTGGTCTCTGGAAGGTGTCTTAAAGATGGATGGGAGTTGATATCGTGCTACCCATCAATGTACCATGGCGCCAGCGAGGCACCAAGAGCAAGATACAGAGGCAAGAAATAAGGCCGTAAATCCTAAGGGTTATAAATCATCACAGCTCCCAAAGTTCACCAGAGTGTCAAGAATGCCCTAAGGTTACTCCCTGGGCTAACTCAGTACTCTGCTTAGTGTCACAGCAATCCTCATCAATTCTTTACAGCAAACCCACAGCACACAGTTTAGCTCGACAGAAAAGGCTCTTTGAAATAGCACTTAGAAGAATAGTACAAAATGGAGTCACTAAAGTATGGATCAAAACTTTAACTGTCACAGCCCAGGTTGGGCTTGAACTTGTGATCCCCCTAGAGTGCTAGGATGAATTACAGGTGTGTACTACCATGCCTGACTGCATAAAAAATTTTAAAGAATTTCTTTTTTATTTTACTTTATTTTGAGGCAGGGTGCTGAGCTATATCACCAGACCCTTTTTTATTTTGAGACAAGGTCTTGATAACTAACTTAAATTTGCAATCCTCCTGGGCCAACCTCCCAGGGTGCTAGGATTCCACCATGACTAGCAATCTAATAATTTTTAAGTATCACTTTTTATGTAAATGTTTCATTTATTAAAAATGGCAGGTCATGGTGGTGTACATCTGTAATCCCAGCACCTGGGAGGCTGAGGAAGATTGCTGTCAGTTCAAGGCCAAACTGGGCTGGCTATGTGGTAAGTTCAGGACCAGCCTGAACCAGAGTTAGACCCTGTCACACCGCCCCTCCCCCCCCCAAAAAAAAAGGCTAGGGTAACTACCCAGGACCAGTGGCATAGTCCTAGAACCCCAGCACTCTGATAGACTGAGAAAGAAGGATTGCAAGCTCCAGCCCAGCCTGGGCAATTTAGTAATCTAGTAAGAATATCTTAAAATCAAAAATAAAAATAAGTGGAGGTATATATAGCTCAATATGAAGGCCCTGGGCTCCATCTCCAGTATCACACACGTGCACACAAGCATGCGCACGCACACAGAATTCCAAGGATGAAAACAAGGATTTGAAATATCCTTAAATCCAAGAAGCTGATATAAAGGAAGATATAGTATGTACTATGATTGTGCATAAAATTTTTCTTTCATTTTTATTTTTTATTTTCCAGAAGACAGGGACTTTCAAGTCTGGGCTGGTCCTGAACTCACTATGCAGCCCAGGCTGACCTCAAAATCACAGCAATCCTTCTGCCTCAGCTTCCCTGGTGCTGGGATTATAGACATATGCCACCACACCCCGAATTTTGTGGTGCTGAGGAATCAAACATAGGGCCTTACACTTGCTACGCTAGAGCTTCACTGCTACGCTGTTTCCCCAGCCCCAAGAATTTTATTTTTCTAGTTCTGGTTGCCACCAACATTAGTACTAACCAAGTAACAGTAACAAAAAGCCAAATATTACCTACTGTTCTTTCAGATTAAGGAGAAAAAGATGGAATAAATAACAACTATAATATGAGGGGGCATATAACCAAGTTATAGGAAAGAAGCAAAGAATAGATTTCACATAAATTTTTAGCATTCAACCATATTCTGCATAATTCAATCAGACATTATAATAGACAGTAAAGTGACTAAAGGGGTTAACTCCATGAAAAATTAAGATTAGTTAGCTCAATGGGTCAATGAAATCACAAGCTCACATGTGATTTAACAGGAATCATATCCCAACTTATTCTAAAGAGAATCTAACACAACTAAATTTAGTACTTAACGTCTTTATTTGGTAGGAGCCTACGCCAAGGGGAATCCCAATCATTAGCAACAACACTTACGAGAGGAAATCTTGATTCAGGAACCAAAAAGGAGTAACTTAATAAAGTAGGACACCGAGGTCAAGGTCCTATAGAGAGAGGGAGGCACTGAGCCTCGATGGGCTTACCTTGGCTAAGAACTAGCCTGCAGCTGCTGTGTACAAAGACCAACCTATTTCAAACTTTTATTTGGTAAGAATGTTATTTACCAAAAAACCCTCAAATTATTGGGGCCACTAATTCTTGTGGTTTTTCAAGTCCATCTTCGGCCAGAGAGCACACACTGGAAACACGCAGTCCCACCACACACTGCGGGCCGTGTGCAGGCCGCGTGCAAGCCATGTTCAAGCCACGTGCAAGCTGGTCTCACCACCCACAAGCTCAGGCACATGCACAGACAAGCCAGGGGAAGCATCACCTTTTAAATGGCAGGTTAGCAGCCCAAACCGTGTCCCAAGGCCGCATCTTACAGTTCCCTGCGATCAGTTACTGAGCCCGGCTTCTGATGTTAGATCTTCGGTTTTAGTAAGCAGATTAGAAAGGAAGAGATTAGGGGAGAAAGTGAAATGAGAAACAGGAAATGCCAGTCAAACAGCAGGTTTGTCATTTTCAAAACACAAGCATTCAAATTCCTGCCTGGTTTCACAGAAACCACCACCATCTGAGAATCTGGAGAAAAAGAAGAACAGGAGACCTATTTCAACCACAGCATACCTCATTTTTACTGAAAATGTCTGGGTGGTGATAATCCTCCAAAAATTATCAAAACCAAAACGAGAAGGCAGATACTAACAGCAGCACTGTACGACTCTCCTACTCTTGAGCAATTGCAGATTTCCTTCAACTGCTTGTACTATTATGTTCTTTATTTACATTGTAATTTATTATTTTTTCTTTCAATGTAATTTTTTTGGCAGGGTCTTGCTCTATAGCCCCGGCTGCCCAAACTCACAGAAATTCTCCTGTCTCAGCCTCCCAAGTGCTGCAATTACAGGCATTGGCCAGCTATTCAGTGATGCTGAAGGATCGAACCTGGGACATTGCACTGCCTAAGCAAGCACTTTAATCACTGAGCTATGCCAAAGCCCATGGCATTGTAATTTTTAATAGACCTGTATATATCTAACTTCCCACCAGCCAACAGACTTCTCAAGGACATTCAGATTCCTAAGCATTTCCTGAATACCTGCCACGTATCAGATGCCACACAGGATACAGAGACACATGACAGTCACCAAGACAGGCAGGGTCACAGGTTGATTTTATGTGTCCTTCTAGCTCACTGGGTAGGAGAGAACACTCAACTGCAGCATGCAATATAAGTCAGTATTTATGTTAGTCATTCTCAGATGAATTTGAATAAAAGAAATGGAACAGCAGAAAACAGTAGTACACTTTTCATCTTTTTTTAGTTCTTTTTTTTTTTTTTTGAGGCAGGGTCTCACTCTGTTGTCCAAGCTGATCCTGTACTTACTATGGAACTCAGGCTGGCCTTGAACTCATGGCAATCATCCCACCTTAGCCTCCCAAGAGGTGGGATTATAGGTACATGCCACTTAATCTGACGTATGTAGTGCTGGGAAATCAAACCCAGGGCTTTTGGCTTGCTAGTGAGCACTTTACTATTGAGCTAGGCCCCCAGTGAGACAGGGTTTTGCTAAGTCACTGAGTTGCCCAGGTTGGGCTCAAACTTATGATCCTCCTGCCTCAGCCTCCCATTGTGTTGAGATTACAGGCTTGTACCACTGGGCCAGATTCAGGTTATATTTTGTTGTGGCACAATTAAAAAAATAAAACAGGGCAAGAAGGGCACAGTGGTTAAAGTGCTTGCCTCTCCCAGCACCACATAAGCTGGGCGTGGTGGCACACGCCTGTAATCCCAGCACTCAGGAGGCTGAGGCAGGAGGACTGTCCTGAGTCCAAGTCAGCCTGGGTGACACCAGGGATTTCAGGACCAGCCTGAGCTACAGAGCACCACCCTATCTCAAAAAAAGAAAAAGAAAGAAAAAAAAAACATTGGCTTTCAGATTTTCTAAGATTTCTAAATGGCAGATGGACCTGGGGACTGGGGATTTATCTCAGTGATGGAGCATTTGCCTTATATGAACAAGACTGGAAATTTGATCTCCAGCCCTGAAGAAAAAATATTGCAAAAAGTGAGTCTCATCAATCAATTTGTGTCAGTCCAAGGGAAGCAGGGAGCAAGAGTGTACACAGCAAGCATTGTGGCACACTCCTATAAAACCTATACTCTGACAGGCTGAGACCGGAGGATTCTAAATTCAAGCCCAGCTCAGGTATTGCAGACTTAGCAAGACCTATCTCAAAAATAAAATTCAGGGGCTAAATGAATAGCACAGCAACTAAAGCACTTGCCTTACAAATGCAAGGCTCTGAGACTGAATCCCCAGCACCATACGAAGCCAGGCATGGTGGCGCACACCTACAATCCTAGCACTTGGGAGGCTGAGGCAGGAGGATTGCCTTGAGTTCAAGGCCAGCCTGGGCTCCACAGTGAGTTGAGGATCAGCCTGGACTAGAGTGAGACCTTGTCTCAAAAAAAGTAGTAATAATAATAATTAACTTTTTAAAAAATAAAGATTTCAAAAAGGCTAGGGATGTAGATCAACGTGAAGGCATTTGTTTCAATCCCCTATACCACAGAAAAAGGAAATAAAAGATGTTGTCAGGGAATTGAGGGCATAGCACAGTGATTACAGCCCTTGCCTTGCCTAGCAGGTCCATGGCCCAGGGTTCAATTCTCCATCATCAAATAAAAATTAGCTAGGTGTGGTGGTTGTCTCATAATCCCAGTACTTGGGAGGCTGAGGCAGGAGGATTGCCATGAATTCATGAGCCTGAACTTGAGATTCTCCTGCTCTAGCCTCTCGAAGTGATGGCATTACAGGCCTGTGTCACCAGGTCTATCAGAAAATGGGACATGATCCCGGGACTGGTCAAATTTAAAACATGCTTTTGCAAAACTCAGTGTCTCAGGCCTGTAACTCCGAGTATTCTAGGAGGCTGAGGCAAGAGAATCACAAATTCAAGCCCGGTATCAGCAATTTAGCAACTCAGCAAGACCCTATCTCAAATAAACAAAAAGGAACTGGGGATGCAGCTCAGAGCAAAGTCTCCGTGTTGTGCTCAATCCCTAGTACCAGTGTGAGCAGACAGTGGGGGTGGGGGTACTACTGAAGACTGAACCTAGGTACTTCACACTGAGCTACACCCTCACCCCATCTTACTTATTTTTGTATGTTGAGACAGGGTCTCTCTCACTAACTTATTAAGTTGCCCAGCCTGGGCTCAGATTTAAGATCCTTCTGCCTCAGCCTCTCAGAGTACAGTGATTACAGGTACATGCCATTATGGCCAGTTTAAGAATATCTTAAATTTGTCTATAGCAAAGTTCCTCATTTATGCAGTCATATTTTGTTCTTTATGTGAGGGAATGTGGGTTAAAGGGCAATGATACTCATTCACATTCATTTATTTATTCATCTTAAAAATGTCTCAGTTAACTGACTCACCTATTACATGGGCAGACACAAAGGCCACAGCACTTGTTGAGTTCTGTTAAAGTCTTCTCTGCCTCTCGCATGTCTTTATTTATTTGGTCCATGCCTTCTTCTATGCGGTTGAGTTGTTCTAAGAGAAAGTGGTACAGTTAGATTTTGTTCTATACGCACAGTGGCAACCAGAATCTACTATCACTATTCAGCAGCAAACTTCTGCCTCAAGCTCCCAGTGACCCACCATCTTGACTGTATCAGCCTCAGAAGGTATTACAAACCAGGCGTCATGCAAATAAACTTTCCCAGGCTGATTCTGAGCACCTGGCCTCTCGCTACTGAAAGATTTGTCTAAAGAAACTTCTGCACCAGGAGCACAAGACGGCTGTTCGGGTGCAGCCAGCTTCCATATACTTTAGCCACACTAGATGCTGAGCACTTCTTCTCATTTCATAGGTTCAAAACCAGAGACCCATCACAAGACTAATAAAACCAGACCAGAATGCATGGGCCAACTTGAACTGAACGTTTCTAAGCTCATCAACATTCAGACCTGTCTCATGCCTTGATTTCTGAGGATGACACAAGAATATCAGAATGTCTAGAATAGGAAGCTGAGGCAGGAGGATGGCTATTGAATTTGAGGATAGCCTGGGCTCCCTAGTGAGTTCAGGACCTGCCGGGACTATAGGGCCAGAGCCTGTATCATCTGATGTAAATAACCAATGCACCCAATAAGCCATTCTGGCACAGTATATACCTGGGATACATTTAGGCATTTTTGTCACCCATCCCAAACTAGCAAAAAACAAATAACTTTTTTTCTCATGGTAATGGGGATCTGACCCAGGCTCTTCACACTGAACTACATCCCCAGCCCATTTTTTTATTTTTGGCTTTGAGACAGGGTCTCACTAAGTCACTGAGGTGCTTAGAATGGGCTCAAATTTGCAATCCTCCTGCCTCAGTCTCCCACAGTGCTGGAGGCCTGCATCACCAAGTCCAGTGATATCATTCAAATCAGAAGAAAAGAAGTGAACTTATCACTCTTATCTTACAACAGGAAGTTACTCTAAAAGGCTGAAACTTGTGAGTGGGTAATGTGACAGATCCTTCTGGCACCATAAATCAAATGAAGAGGCTCTGCCAAGGGTTTCAACTCACCCCCCTGTTCATCCAGCATAGTGATGGTCTTGATTCCTGCATCCTGAGACTAAAACAAAGCAAGAAAACCTGATAGTACAACCAATCCAAAGGAACAGGTATAAAATGTATATGGACTGACAAATAGCCAGAAGAATCACTTAGAAGGGCAAGAGGACAGCTATGGACAGAGCCAGCACTCATGCACAACATTCTTCGTGCATTAACCCCCAAAGCAACTGCGCCACAAGTCGTGGTGAAGTCGCCTTCCCTGTCATACTCCAAGACTGTCAAGGAGAAAAAGCATGTTAGTGTTTGACTTAACAATTCAGCAATTTCTGGTTTCAAATAACCATGTGCATGAATTCCAGTTAGTGCTGCTAGGATCTCTTCTATAATTTCCTATAACATGATAATTAAATACTTCTTACCTCAATGGCCAAACCCAGGATTCTCCTTGTACTTTCCAGAGACTACGGAAAAAAAGAGTTTTAGCTTTCCAAAACATGCAGCAAAAGTAGACAAATCATAGATTATAGGCCATATTCATGATGCTACTCTATTTTTAATTGCCAGCCCATCCCTCTCTCTAAAACAAAACAAAAAAGTAGGTCTAGGGGCTGGAGGAATGGCTCAGCGGTTAAATTACTTGCCTAGAAAGTGTTAAGTCAAAGCACTAAGTACTGGAGTTAGATTCCCTAGCACCACATAAACTGAGCATGGCGGCACACGCCTGTAATCCCACCACTCAGGAGGCTGAGGCAGGAGAATTGCCTTGAGACTAAGGCCAGGCTGGGCTCCATAGTGAGACCCTGCCTCAAAAAAAAAAAAAAAAAAAGTTGGGGCATTCTGCTCCCATCCTCCTACGCTGTTAACAGCTTCTCTCCAGTGAGACCTCCACCATGCTTCACTGGCAGCTGCCATGAACAGACGGGACCTTCTGAGACTGAGTGAATATAAACCTTTCCTCCCTTAAAAAAAATTAAACAAAAGTTCCGAATTCCTGTAAATCCAGAGTATTTTCTGGCAAGGAACTGTTAAGTAATTAACTCCCTTAAAAAAAAAAACCATACAAACTGTTTTCACTGATGCCAGGTGTGGTGGTGCTGGCTTATCATCCTAGCACTCAGGGAGGCTGAGCAGGAAGGCTCCAAGTTTCAGCCCAAGCAAGGGAACTTAGCAAGACTCTGTCTCTAATGATAACATGGGGCTAGAATTAAAATAAAGCTCACAGCAAAGGCTCTGGGTTCTGTCTCCAGTTCTGCAAAAGATAAAAAACAGAAAGAAGCAAACTCTTTTATTTTTTTCACTTCTATAGTCTTTTGATGAACCGGGGAAAAGGAACTAGCAATGGCGCTATGCAAGAGACACACTCTTGGATGGATAGAAGGAGATCAGGAAGAGGCCAGAATGAGAAGGACCTGTCATTCCTGCTGTGGCACTGAAAGAGCATCAAGTAGTTATTCTAAGTAAAGCACTCACCTCATCAGTAATCTGGTTAGCCTTCAGCTGGATTTCTTCTGATGTCAAATTATCCATGGTGAGTCAAACTTCTATCAGGTGCAGATGTGGATATCCTCTAAGAATAAGGATACACAAAAGTTTGAGCAAAGATTCAACATATATGGCATTTAGGTACTTCTGAGGAAAACAGAATGAAAAAGCTAATCTAGGGGCTGGAGGAATGGCTCAGCGGTCGAAGTGCTTGCCTAGCAAGCACGAAGTCAAGTGCTAAGTACCCGAGTTTGATTCTTCAGCACCACATAAGCTGGGTGTGGTGTTGGCACACCTCTGCAATCCCAGCACTCAGGAGGCTGAAGCAGGATTGCTGTGAATCCAAGGCCAGCCTGGGCTCCATAGTGAGTTCAGGACCAGCCTTGGCCACACAGCGAGACCCTGTCTCAAAAAAAGCTAATCTACTTATCAACCCATCTACATATACCACAAGTAAAGGAACTGAAGTTAAGAGAGGATAAACAAATATGTAAGCCTAATGAGGACCAAAGGTACACTTAAACAAGCGAGGTACCTTTTCAAGAAGACAGTACCTTTCTTTGAGAATCATAGTATCACCCTAAGGCAAATTTTGAAAGACTATTAAAATAAATTCTCAGTTGCAGAATGTTCTTCATATAGTCTATGAACATGATACATTTATTTATTTATTTATTTTTATTTATTTATTTTTGGAGACAGGGTCTCGCTCTGTGGTCCAGGCTGGTCCTGAATTCACTTCAGAGCCCAGGTGGCCTTGGACTCAAGGCAATCCTCCTGTCTCAGCCTCCCGAGTGCTGGATTACAGGCGTGCGCCACCACGCCCAGCTTACATGATAAATTTAGTGGTAAGGTGAAGTCAGCTGGACTCAAGGATGGATATCTGTAATCTCAGCTATTGGGAGAGGCTAAGGAAGGAGGATCTCAAGTTTGGGCCAGTCTGGGTAAGTCAATGAGACCTGCTGCAAAATAAAAAATTTAAAAAGGAAAGGGGAATACAGATCAGTGACAGAGCAAACAAATGTGAGGACTAGGCATGTAGCTCTGTGGTAGAGCATTGACCTAGCATGCATAAGGCCAAGGATAATGCAAAAATAAAAAACACAACAGCTATCTGTGTAATAGTTTTTACTTATCCTTCACAAAGAGCTTAGATAGTAGATACCAGATAGAAAGGAACCATCGTAACTTTTCAGTAAACATTAACTATCCTAAGAAATAAAAAGTTATGAATACAGGCATAGTGGCATATGCCTATAATCCCAGTACTCAGGAGGCTGAGACTGGAGGACTGCCATGAGTTCAAGTCCAGCCTGGGCTCCATGGTGAGTTTAGGAATAGCCTGGGCTGCTGAGCAAGACCCTGGTCTCAAAAAAAAAAAAAAAAAAGCAAAATACAAAATTATGGGGCTGGGGGCATAGGTCAGTGATTACTTACAGCATTTGCCTAGCATGTGCAAGGCTCTAGGTTCAAATCCTTTTTTTTTTTCTCGAGAGGGAGGTCTTTATTTATTTTTGAGACAGGATCTCACTCTGTAGTCCAGGCTCACTATGAGCCCAGGCTGGCCCTGAACACACAGCAGTCCTGCATCAGCCCCCCAAGTGCTATAATTACAGGTGTGTGCCACCATACCCAGCTATTTTGAATGGTCTAGGGATGCAGCTCAGTATATAAAGGCCCTAGGTGGGCTCTCTCTCTCTCTCTCTCTCTCTCTCTCTCTCA
The DNA here is from genome assembly GCA_004027205.1 of Ctenodactylus gundi. NCBI lineage: Eukaryota > Metazoa > Chordata > Mammalia > Rodentia > Ctenodactylidae > Ctenodactylus > Ctenodactylus gundi. The sequence continues at coordinate 1,198,705 of PVKB01000042.1, forward strand.
CACACACACACACAATACTTGTAACAGATTCACATTCCACAATTTACAGAAGAGGAAACTGAAGCACTTTACAAGGCCACAGTAGTAAAGCCAAGACTGAACCCCATTACACGTATTAAAAGGAGGAAAATTGAGAGCTGCATCACATCATCCAAAATGTAAATCTAGCAGCTTTATCCAAAAAATAGTACATATATTAAGTCCCAATCTGTACTTTACAAATAGCAAGTCAAGCTCCAGGTGTAGAGCACATTTTAAAACAGTGGTTCAGTCAGTCGTGCTAGTACAGGTCTGTAATCCCAGCCCTCTGAGAGGCTAAGGCAGAAGGAACAAAAGTTTGAACCCCTGCTGGACAAATTAGCATTTTAGGAGGCAGTTTGCAAATAAAAAACAGAGTTGCAAATGGAGCTCAGTGAAACAGCCTTGAGTTCAATCCCCACTACAAAACAAAACAAGACACAGTGGTTCAGAACCTTGGCTGAGCATTAGAGTCACCTGACAAGACTTCCAAAGTATAGGGAGAGGGCCAGGCTGTGCTACAAATCAACTAAATCAGAATTTACATGAAGTGGGACTCAGGCACTAGTCCTTTTTCAGACCTCCCAGTGACTCTCATGGGTACCTAAGGTTGAGAACAACTTGAGATTTTTGGTTATTGATTTATTTATTGAGACAGGGTCTGGATTGTAGCCCAAGCTGGTCCTGAACTCACTATGAAGCCCAGGCTGGCCCTGGACTCAGCAATCCTCCTACTTCAGCCTCCTGAGTGCTGGGATTACAGGTATACACCACCACACCCAGCTTACATGGTGCTGGGGAATCGAACTCAGACACCTGGTGCTTTGACTTAACACTTGGTAGGCAAGCACTTTAACTGCTGAGCCATTCCTCCAGCCTGTTTGTTTTGTTTTGTTAATAATCAATCTCCCCCTGCCATATCTGCTAGTACTAGGGACTGAACTCAGGGCTTTGTACATGTCAGCTAGCTGCCTGACCTAAGCAAGTAGCACCACCGAGCCAGACTACAAGCCCCTTTATTTTATTTTATTTTATTTTTTTGGACAGCACCTTGCTAATTTGCCCAGACTGTCTTGAACTTTTAATCGTCCTGCCTCAGTTTCCTGCATATCTGGATTACTGGTATGTGTCATCATGTCCAGACATAAAGCACAGGGTTTTCTGTTTTGTTTTTGTACTGTGGATCAAGTCCAGAGCCTTTGCACTAGCTGCATCCCCTGCCCATTTTCACTTTTGATTTAGAGACAAGGTCTCACTGAATTGCTAAATTGACCAATACAGGCTCCAACTTGCAATTCTCCTGTATTCCAAGGTGGGATCAGAGGCCTGTGCCATAGGGCCTGCTAGTTTTTTTAAAAATGTACAGACAACTAGGAATGTCTGATATACCGCCCCTGCTACAATTTTACTACCTGAAGAAAAACAGCATTTAATGACACAGGACAAGAAGGATCAAAAAGTTCCAAATGACTCAGTAATTCCACTCCTTGGTACCTGAGAAATGAAAACATCTTCACACAAAAATTTGTACACAGTCCCCAGTCACTAAGGTGCCAGTGGGAACTCAGCTGCCTTCCCCTGGAGCCCTCACTTCCCCCACGCTCCATGTGCCATCCCCCTGTCCGCCTTCTACGGCCACCTTCCCCAGGCCACTTCCACCAAGGAAAAGGAACCATATGGTATGCCCACTACCCAGAAGCCCAGCTCTTTAGATCCCTTTGCTAATGCAGGTAAAGGTGAGGATCTGCTTCCTGTCGCCAGTGAGGGTTATACCCATGGAAGAATTCAACCAGGAGGGCACCCTGGCCCTCCTCCCGCTGCAGGGGAGTTCCTACTTTCTACCTTACTTTCTCCTTTACTCTTCTCCCAACAAAGTTACTTTCTACTTCCAAACTCTTTCTTTACTTTCCACATCCGCAGAACATGAACCCTTGTCTTGAGCTGGCATCAGAATGAGCCCGTAAACTACCATGAAAATCTTTCTGATACTTTGACAACTGCCATAGGTCTCTGGATACAGCTGAGAATAACTGTTATTTTGAAAGACTGAGTCTTCCATTCTGAAGTTGGTATACGACCCCATCTGGTTGATCTTACCTGAAATATTCTAATGTTATTTGTGGTTTCTTGAGTAGTGATGTTGTGCAACTTTTACCAAATTTATTCCTTTTTAAATTTCTTAGTATGAATAGAAAGGAAACCTCGGCAACATTCAAGAATGCTTAAAAGTGCATAGAAATAAATTTTGTGTGTGGATGGAAAAAAAAAGAATTCATCAAAGAAACAGCAGGAAGACACTTACACTGTGCAAGGGACTGCTGCTGCTGACAATAATAACAAACCAGTAACGGCATTTCACAAGAACTGCCTGCAAAGCTCTGATGGAGCACCCGAAACCGGAGAAGGAACTCCGCTGCAGGGTGACCAGCACAAGGCACTGGGCTGCCTGGGACAGTCAGCTGAGGGGTCATGAGGTTTAAGTGCTTGTGACTCCCTGGGGAAATTTTTTTTTTTTGAGACAGGGTCTCGCTCTGTGGCCCAGGCTGCTCCTGAACTCACTGTGTAGCCCAGGCTGGCCTTGGACTCAGGACAATCCTCCTGCCTCAGCCTCCCAAGTATTGGAATTACAGGCATGTGCCACCAAGCCCAGCTTTATGTGGTGCTGGGGAATCAAACTCAGCACCTTGTGCTTGCTAGCACTTTAACCACTGTGCCCTTCCTCCAGCCCTGAAATGATGACTTTCAAGTTATATAAACTATATCTCAATTTTAAAAGGTGGAGGGTCTGGAGGAATAGCTCGGTGGTTAAGTGCTTACTTTGCAAGCTCAAGGCCTTGGGTTGAATTTCCCACCACCATATAAATTAGGGATGGTGGCACATGCTTAAGGAGGCTGAGGCAGGAGGATTGCCACTAGTCAAAGGCCAGCCTGGGCTCCCGTGAGTTCAGGACCAACCTGAGCTATACAGCAAGACCCTGCCTCTAAATAAATAAATAAATGGTGGTGGGGGAAAAAAAGAATGACCTAAGAGATAAAGAAAAAACATGTGGGGCTGAGCGAGTGCTCAGAGGTTAGAGTGCTTGCCTAGCATGTGCAAGGCCTTAGGTTCAGTTCCCCGGCACCACATAAAAATACCTGAGCACGGTAGCGCACACCTATAATCCCACTACTTGGGAGGCTAAGGCAGAAGGAAAGACATGAGTTTAAGGCCAGCCTGAGTTACACAGGGAGTTCAGGTCTAGCCTGGACTGAAGAGGAAGACACCGTTTCAAAAAAAATAAGTAAATAAAAATTAAGAACTGGAAGAATGCACAATGGTTACAGCACTTGCCTAGCAAGCCCAAGGCCCTGGGTTCGATTCCCCAGCATCACATAAACTAGGTATGATGATACATGCCTATCATCCCAGCACTCGGAAGGCTGAGGCAGGAGAGCTGCTGTGAGTTCGAGATCATCCTGCATTCACAGTGAGTTCCAGACCAGCCTGGACTACAGAGCAAGACCCTGTCTTAATAAATAAATAAATTTAAAACTAAAACAAATTTAAAACAAGAAAATGGTCAGATAAAAAAGCATAATAAGCAGGTATAGCTCAAGGGTAGGGTGCATGCCTAGCATGTGGGAAGCCCTGGGTTCAATTCCCAGCACTGCAAAAAATAAAATAAAATAAATAATACTGAGCAAGAGTCAGAAGGAAAGTAAAAAGAAGAAAAAAAGCAATTTTGCAGTATTTTCTCTACTAAATCATTTTCTTTAAAATCCATGTTAGAAAAGTGGGCATATACTACTCATATATAAAAACAGTTGTGAGGCTTTTGTAGGTAAATGGAGGCAACTTGAGATCATCACAGTCAATGAAGTGAGACAAAGAAGCTTAAATATCAAATGGTTTCTCTAACATGAGAAACCCAGAATACAGCCATTTTATAGAACTAAGTGGGTGGACAGTGGGAACTAGTGAGGAAGGGGAGGATGTGGGAATGTCAAAAAGGGAGCAGGGAAGGGTCTGTAATTTTAACGTAATATATAGGTGCACAAAATACTCAAGCTCAACGCCAATATTATGTATTGCATAAATACGTATCAATAAAATGAGGAAAAATAAAAAGAAAGGTGGGCATGGTGCCCTGTTACCCCAGCAGCCTGGAGCAGGCGCCTCCTCTAACCTGTCCCAGACAACTTACTTAACCTATTACATCACTGTTTCCCCCTGAGGAACAGTTTCACCTTTTAAGGCTGATTTAGAAATAAAATTATTTAATGGACATAAAATGCTTAGCATAAAGACCGGCACAGAAAAGATTCATGAGACAAATTACTAATGAACTTAGGAATAAAAAACATAAGCTAAATAAACTGAGTCTTCACACTCATATTCTACTGTAGTACTGACTCTTGGTATGTGTGGGGAACTAATCAGAAAGTTTCTAAGTGAGCTTTGATCAGAGATAAAAGAGGTTTTTGTTTTGCTTTTGTGTGTGAGGGTATTTATTGTTGAGACAGCTTGCTAAATTGTCCATGCTGACCTTGTCTCAAGAGTTCTGAGTAGCTAAGATTATAGCCACATGCCACCATGCTTGGCAGGGATCTTACTTATTTTTTGCTCCTAGAGTCCATTTCTAACATAAAATGTTAAAAATGCTCACACATGCATGCAACTCCCGTAAGTATATGCAATAGTTTTGCAAACCATGGGCTTTTAAGTATTCCTAAATACTCTACGCAAGAGAGAGAGAGAGAGAGAGAGAGAGAGAGAGAGAGAGAGAGAGAGAGAGAGAAGAAACTATACTTCAAAAACTTAATTCTTTCTGAAGATATTTTGAGAAGAGTCTCATTTGTGTTAAGGATAACTTTACTTTTTCCTTCCTCCCCCCAGGTGCGCTTCCACCTTTTATGCAAACAACCTTAACCATTCCTCTACTGGGGCCCAAAACTATGCCAATTAGAGTAAGTATAACACAGAACCGTATTATAAACATCTTGGTTTCAAAATACACTGAAAATGTGATTCAACACAGAAATCATACTGAGTGGGAAAGGATCACTAAAAATCAGGAATGCAAAGAAACCAAAGCTATACTTCTGTTTTACGGAAGAATTATAACTTAAACGCTCGATGCCCTGAACACGGTGAAGTTCCTATTAACATAATTCTACTCTAAGTGAACACAGGTAATCCTGGATCTTGGGAAACAAATATAATGCCCATGTTTCATTATTAATTTTGAAATGTTCCCACCAAGTTTCCAAGCTAGGCTCCAACTTCTTGCCTCAGCCTCCCAGAGTGCTGGGATTTCAGGCCTGTGCCACTATAAGGTTTCCACAATTGACATATTGACATTACTTGAGTTGGGGTCTGTCTGTCTCTCTGTCTCTCTTATTCTCTCTCTCTCTCTCTCTCTCTCTCTCTCTCTCCCTCCCTCCCTCCCTCCCTCCCTCCCTCCCTCTATGATATTGGGGTTTGAACCCAGGGCCTTTTCACTGACCTGCATCCTATTCTTTTTTATATTTTATTTGAGATATAGTCTCATCTCATTAAGTTATTACATATATATTCACTATGTAGCCCAGGATAGCCTTGAACTCACAGCAATCCTCCTGCATCAGCCTCTCACGTGCTGGATTACAGGCATATGCAGCCATGCCTGGCTTATGTGGTATTGGGGAATTGAACGCAGGGCCTTGAGCTTGCTGGGCAACACTAAATCACTCTATATTGCCCAAATTAGGCTCAAATTTGTGATCATTCCACCCCAACCTCCTAGGGTGCTAGAATTAGACATACAGCACTAGACACACAGCTCTCTTTGGACAGTGTCTCAAGTGTTTACAATGTAAAATCCAAACTTCTTGGTAGAGTATACAAAGCCCTTCACAGTCCATTTCCTGTTTTTGTTTTATTCTAGGAATAAATGCAAGGCCTCTGCGCTGAGCTAAAAATCTCCAGCACTTTATGTTTTCTTTTGAGACAAGGTCTCTCACTGTCACTGACTTACAGACTGAGCTTGGGTCTCTTCCATCAGTCTCTCAGAGTGCTGTGATCACAGGCGTGTGCCACCAGGCTCAGCTTCTGTCTGATTTTTCTAAGCCACCCATCTCTACGTATTCCTGACGCACTACTACGGCCCTATGCTGTGGCATTTCTTGGAAAACCCGGTGGTACAGCCTGTGCTTAGAACACAGAAGGCCCTGAGTTCAACCCACACACAGAAAAACAGTGCCGGGGGTGCTGGAGGAATGGCACAGTGGTTTAAGTTAGAGCGCTTGCCTTGCAAACACAAGGCCCTGAGCATTCGCTAAAGCTGGTGGTGATGGTGCACACCTGTCATCCCAGCACTCGGGAGGCTGAGGCAGGCAGACTGTCCTGAGTCCAAGGCCAGCCTGGGCTACATGGTGAATTCAGGACCAGTCTGAGCTTCAGAGGGAGACCTTGTCTTAAAAAAAAAAAAAAAAGAAAGAAAAGAAAAGAAAAAAAAAAGCAGTGCCTGGGCACAGCGGTTAGAGCACTTCCCCAGCAAGCATAAGACACTGGGTTTGACTCCACAGCACCACATAAACCCGGCTTGGTGGTGCATGCCAACAATCTCAGCACTTGGGAGGCTGAGGCAGGAAGACTGTTGAGAGATTAATGCCAACCTGGGCTACATAGTGACTTCAGGACCAGCATAAAATGCAGAAGGAGACTGTCTCAAGGGGGAAAAAAAAGGCACGAGGTAGGGAGTGGTGGGGGGACCTGGAGATTTAGCTCAATGCAGAGGCTCGGATGCAGTTCAGTGAAAGACAAGCCTAGTTCAATCCCCAATGCAAGAGACACAAAGACCCCCCCCCCCCAATTAAAGTAATTTCAATTGTGAAAGCAATGTCAATGTGCTTGGTGGCACAGGACTGCATTCCCAGCACTCTAGGAGGCTAAGGTTGGAAGGACTGCCTTTGAGACCAGCCTGGGCAACCTGGCAAGATCCTGCCTCGAAATAACAGTAAAAAATGGGCAGGAAAGGCGGGGGAGCTGCAGGAAAGGCACAGTGGTTAAAGTGCTTGCCTAGCAAGTGCAAGGCCTGAGTTCAATTCCCCAACACCACATAAAGGCCGGCATGGTGGCACACGCCTGTAATCCCAGCACTTGGGAGGCTGAGACAGGAGGATTGCTGTGAGTCCAAGGCCAGCCTGGGCTTCATAATGAGTTCAGGACTAGCTTGTGCTATAGAGCAAGACCCTATCTCAAAAAAAAATTGTTTTTAAATGGGTTGGGGATGTAGCTCAGTGTTGGGGCCCTAAGTTGAACCCCCAGTACTAGAGTAAATAAATAAATGTCACAATAAATTTACAGCAACTTTAAGAACATGATGAGAGAATTCCAGAAAAACACAATAATCAGTGATTTTTGCCTTTTAGTAGCAATATAACCTAAACTGAAACCAAAACATTAGTCAATTTTAATAAGTACAGATGTGCTTGAGGAATAGACCAGTAATTAAAGCATTTGCCTGGCCGATGCAAGGCCCCAGATTTGATTCCCCAACAACTCAACTCGGCACGGCGGCACACACCTGTAATCCCAGCACTCGGGAGGCTGAGCAGGAGAACTGCTGCGAGTTTGAGGACAGTCTTGGCCACACAGTGAGTTTAGAACAAGATTACAAGATTATAGAACAAGAGCCTATCTCAAAAATAAATAAATACAAATGAATCTCCTTTCATTCTCAATATTTAAAAAGGCACAGACCCTTTCCCATCAGATTTGAACGCTGATCTTGGTGGTCGCAAAAGGAGGAAAGGTACTAGAACTGGCCCCACAGCCGTGTAGTCTGGTATATAGCATGTGGGTTAGTTTCAAACAGGGCTGAATTCTCTTTTATGTTTTCTTCTTCCCCTGTAAAATGGGGAGAATCTGAGGACTGAAAGGATGAATGTAGGGGGCTGAAGTTATGGCACAGCGGTTAAAGCACTTGCCCAGCAAGCTCAAGGCCCTGAGTTCAATTCCCAGCACCACATAAAGCTGGGTGTAGTGGCACACACCAGTAATCACAGCATTAGGGAGACTGAGGCAGGAGGACTGCCCAGAGTTCAAGCACAGCCTGAGCTATAAAGAAAGACCCTTCCTCAAAAAAAAAAAAAAAAAAAAAAAAAAAAAAAAAAAAAAAAAAAAAAAAAAAAAAAAAAAGGTGAATGTAAAGTTCAGGGAAGTCAGCATAGGATTGCTGAGAAATAATTACTGCACTTGGAAGATGCTTGCTTTGTCAGATTTACGTAATCAATAAGCCTGATTACTTTCATTTTAAAAAAATGGCACAGGGCTGGGGTGAGCACAGTGGGGAGCATTTGCATAGCATGTATATAGCTCTGTGTTTGATCCCAGCACCACCAAAAAAAAAAGAGAGAGAGAAAAAGGTCATAGTACATGCCATTTCCTGGCTCCATAATCAACTTCCTCCAATTGTTGGAGGTAGTGGATCCATGTTTCAAACTTCTACACACCACTGCCACCACAACAATAACAAAACACTAGTCCCTATCAGGAGCACCTCTAAAGACAGTACTAAAATAAAGAGCCCACTAACCTTGAATGCAAGGAATTTCATAGAAGTCAACAGACACCCAGTCTGGTGACACAAGCCTGGAAGCTCAGCACTCTGAAAGGCTGAGGCAAATTCAAGCCACAACTGAGAGCTTACCCAGTGATTTGAGTGCTTCCCTAGGCTGCGTGAGGCCTCAGTTTCGATTCCCCAGCACCACATTCATTAACTGAGCATGGTGATGCACCCTGTAATCCCAGCACTCCAGGAGACTGAGGCAAAAGGACTGCCATGAATTCCATGCCAGTCCCGGTCACATAGTGAGTTCAGGACAAGCCCAGACTACAGTGAGAAACTGCCTCAAAAAAAATTTTTTAAACAAACAAATAAAAGGAAACTAATACCAAGATGTATACAGAAACTCTATAGGAAAGAGTGTACTGTTAGGAAAATAATGGCACAAAAAAATTCAGCTTCTAGAGCTAAGGTAAGAGCAGTTTTCTACAGTACATCTGTATACTATCAGCACCACAAAAAAAAAAAACTAGCAAAAAGCTGATAAGTATTCAGCTGCAGGCTAAATTACACAATCACTCAATTTACTTTCACATGGCAGTCACAGGAGCACAGGAGCACTATAATATGAAAAGAGGTGTTTCTCTCGCTTCCTTCTAGTTATACGAATGACCATTAATTAGCTGCACCCAGGTGTGCATGCTACGCAAGTGCTGTACTCAGTCCTCTTGATAGAGGACAAAACAATGAGAAGTGATCAATGGAAACCTTAGGCATCAGTTTGCTAGTGGCAAGAATGTTAGTTTTACTTATTTTGCTATAAAATATAAGATCAGATATCAAAGTATTCTAGCTAAGTTGGGTAGCTCAGCGGTTAAAGCACTTGTCTAGCAAGCTCAAGGCCCTGGGTTCGATTCCTCAGTACCATAAAAACAAAGCATGGTGGCACACATCTGTAATCCCAGCACTGGAGAAACTGAGGCAGGATTGCCATAGGTTCAAGGCCAGCCTGGACTACATAGTGAGTTCAGGCCCAGCCTGGGTACAGAAACCCACGCTGGTGTTGCAAGCTCGGCACTCTCTCTCTCAAAATAAATAAATAAATACATATATAGTATTTTCTTTTTTCTTTTCCTTGTTTTTTCTGGGGGTGGAGGGGAGGCAGGGTCTCACTCTGTAGTCCAGGCTGGTTCTGAACCCCACTCCTCCAGCCCACACTACAGTATTTTCACAAGTCTGAGGGCGCACAGGGAGGCAGCTGCCAGAATCCAGTCTCCCCTCTCCCAGTCACCATCGACCCAACAACTAGCAAACGGTGAGACGACACTCTCCGCGTCTTTTTCTAACTTTGGCGTCTTCGGTTTCTTTTACCATCAGCTGCCTTTCCTAACACTCCACTGACTAATAATTAAGGGCCAAGAGGAAAAAAAGGAAACGGCACTTTACAGTGTTCCATCCCTCTCAAATTCACCCTTGAATTGTAAAATTCCTTCTTTTTCTGGTCCTTTCTTTGAGCGTCAGTCATCTGCGGAAAAGCAGAAGGCAAGAACGGGCTTTCCTGGCGAGCGAGAACTAGCCAACGCCACGAACTTCAGAACCCTTCACACAACTAACCCAGAAGCACCAGCTCCCGAATCGTGCGCACATCAGCCCTGCGAGCCTGGGGAAGAGGAACCGAGAGTGGATCTCCGGTTTCCAGGACGGGTCGAAGGTCCGCACGGCCGCCACGCTTCCTCCTCCGGCGCCGCGACCGTCCACTCGAGTCTCCAGTCCTGGTCCCCCGCCCAGTCTGCCCAGTCCGGGCCGCAACGCTCCCTCCTGCCCTTAAGCTGACCACACCAGTTCTTCAAGCATCACAGCATCCTCTTTCTCCTGGGGATTTCCCAAACTTTCTCCTGGCCAGCTCCCTCGGCGCCACTCTTAAAAGCTTACCTAGCGATACCGGACACTACCGCCACCGCAGCTCGGACACCTCAGCCCCGACTAGAGGCTGGCCCTCTGACGCGCCTGCGCGCCTCGGAGTCGCACGCCTGCGCAGCTCCGGCGCCTAAGGCCGAAACCACGCCTCCACAGCTGGAGCCAATCACCGGGCAGTGGGTTTAAATCTCCCTGCCACGTTGACGAGAGCCTGGGAACGCTTGGCTTAACCCGCTGAGCGCCTGTGCCCGCGAAGGTGGCAGGCGCTTCTGCAACAGACTGCTACCCAAGGGAACCGTAAACCCTACGCTGTTTGAGAAGAACGCTGGAGGAAAAGGAAAAAGCAACTAGAATGCCTTTCCTCTTTTTTTTTTTTTTTTTTTTTTGGAGGAAGTGTCTCGTTCTGTAGCCCAGGCTGGTCCTGAACTCACTGTGTGGTCAATCCTCCTGCCTCAGCCTCCCGAGTTCTGGGATTATAGGCCTGTGCCAACATGCCCAGTTCATGTGGCGCTGGGGAGGCGAACTCAAGGCCTTGCACTTACCAGCAAACGTTTTTAACGGCTGTGCTCTTCTTCCAGACCCTCCCCCACCCCACTTTTTTGTGAGACAGGATCTAGCTCTGTAGTACAGCCAGGTCCTGAACTCACTGGGTAGGTCACTATGTGGCCAAGAACCACGGGAATCCTCCTGCCTCAGCCACCCGAATTGTTGGGATTATGAGCGTGATCCACCATGCCTGGTATTTATTTTTAATGTGGAGCTGAGGAATGGAACGCAGGACCCTACGACCTGTAGAGTCATCTGTCGACCGACGGAGATACACAAATTATACTGGATACTGTGCCTAGCAGAGAAAATCCAGGACACCTTTGGTTTACAGTGAACAAAATCTTTTAGGAGTGTCCAAAAGGCTTAGAGGAAGGGGCGACTTTGTTTTGTGGTACCACGCTACAGTATTTTCACAAGTCTGAGGACGTGGGGGGGGGGGGCGGTAAGAGGGTGGTGGGAGAGAGTGGGGAGGGTTGGGGGAAACGGCACTTTACAGTGTTCCATCCCCCAGCTCTGGGCCTTCACATGAAGATACATCCCCAACCAATTTTTTAGTTTTGATTTTGATGCAAAGTCTCGCTAAATCACTAAATTTCCCAGACTGTTGAGTTTAAGGCCAGCCTGGGCTACATAGTGAGTACAGGACCAGACTGGACTATCTCAAAAAATAAATAAAATTTGGGGCTGGAGGAATGGCACAGCAGCTAAAGTACTTGCCTAGCAAGCGCACGGTCCTGAATTCCATTCCCCAACACCACATAAACTGGGTGTGGTGGTGCACGCCTGTAATCCCAGCACTCGGGAGGCTGAGGCAAGAGGATTGCTGTGTGGGCTCCACAGTGAGTTCCGGACTAGTCTGGGTTACGGACTGAGACCCTGTCTCTAAATAAATAAATAAATAAATAAGGACTGGAGATATGGCATGGTGACGTAGCAGATTGGGTCAATGGGACAGGCTTTAAACAGGTAGGTGACTTTTTTCAAAATTATTATTTTTATTAGTATGTATTATGATGCTCCATAGCCTTTTTTCTTTTTCAATAATTTTCCTTTTTTTTCCCTTTCTTTTCTGAGACAGGGTCTTACTCTGTAGCCAAGGTTAGTCTTAACTCACAGCAATGCTCCTGCCTCAGCCTTCCAAGTGTTAGGATTACAGGTGTGCACCACCACACCTGGCTTTATACGGTGCTAGGGAGTTAAACTCAGGGCCTTGTGCTTATTAGACAAGCACTTTAACCACTGTGCCGTTCCTTCAACCCCTATATAACCATTTTAAAACTGTTACTCGTAAGAATAAAAAATGCTGGAACTAGAAGGATACACAGTGGTGAGAGTGCTTGCCGAGCCAAGTACAAGGCCCTCAATTCAATTCCTAGCACCACATAAACTGGGTGTGGTAGAGCACACCTTTAATCCCAGCACTTGGGAGGCTGAGGCAGGAGGACTGAGGTAGTTCAAGACCAATCTGGGATACATAGTGAGTTCAGAACCAACCTGGACTACAGAGCAAGACCTTGTGTCAATAAAATTATAAAAGGAAAGAGAAAAATGCTGAAAAATCAAGGTTTAAAAAGAGGTGTTAGGGCTGGAGGAATGGCTTAGCAGTTAAAGCACTTGGGAGGCTGAGGCAGGAGGATTGCCATGTTAGTCCAAGGCCAGTCTGGGCTCCAAAGTGAGTTCAGGACCAACCTGGGCTATAGAATGAGACCCTGTCTCAATAAATAAATAAATAAGAAAAGGTGTTGCCTGGGCTAGGGGAATGGCACAGCCTTTAAAGTGCTTGCCTTGCAAGTGCAGTGCTGAGTTTGATTCCCCAGCACCACATAAAGCTGGGCATGGTGGGACACGCCTGTAATCCCAGCATTTGGGAGGCTGAGGAACACGGATTGTCCTGAGTTGAAGGCCAGCCTGAGCTATAACAGTGAGTTCAGGACTAGCCTGGGCTGCAGAGTGAGAACCTGTCTAAAAAAAAGTGTTTTCTCTTCCCCCCCCCACTATTTTTATTAATATACAAATGCAATACATAGTATTTACAATGAACTTGGGTGTTTCGTACACCTATGTATCATATTGACTTCACAATCCCTTCCCATTTTCTACCCTCCCACCCACTCCCTGTCCCTTCGCCTGGCTCCGGCTATCGCTTCATATGGTTCCAAAGAATGTCTGTGTTCTGGGTTTTCCAAGTCCGAGAAACCATACAGTGTTTAACATATTAATCTTCTGCACCTAAATCATTTCACTCAAGTCACCACTGTACCCCAGCTTCCTGTTCCTCTAATGGGTTCGCAGTAGTCAAATCTTTATATCTCTTCTCTGAATCCAACCAATCCCTTTATTGGGATATTCACCAAAAGTTTTTTTTTCCATATTTTCCTACATCTTTGTTGTTATTGTTAAACCTGGCCTTACCCACCAGTTCACATTAGAAAATAACTACAAGAATGTAGTTCAAAAGACTAGTAAATTTGGGAAAGAAGAAGAAAAAAAATGTAAATTTCAAATGCCTTAGCTGAATATTGGAAGGTGCATACTTGTATATTCACAGGGTTATCTTTACACCAATCAGTTATCTTAGGATAAATTTTCATCAGTGACCTAATAAGTGAATTTCTACAATAAAACAAAGTTAGCACTATATCACATTGCTACATTAAATGAACTTAAATCTATACCACATAAATATACTTAAAGCGACAGATATGAAGGCAAATTTAGTTATTTCAGAATTTTTTAACTTTCATAACTTACTCATATTTCACTGATTACTAACATACTTTTTTCTCATCTCATTCTCCTCTAGCTGTTGTTGATTTTCCTCTGGGGTCATTGGTGTCGCTGGCCTCCCTTTCACTTTCTAAGTTTCCTTTAAGTATTCTCTGCAATACTGGCTCAGTGGCTGCAAATTCCTTTAAACTGTCTGTCGTGGAAAGTTTTAAGTTCTCCCTTTAAATTAAAAGATAATTTTGCTGGATATAGCAGTCTTGGGTGGCACTTATGTTCTTTTAGTGCTTGGATGACATTGCTCCATGATCTCCTTGCTTTTAGAGTTTGGATTGAGAAGTCTGCCGTTGTCCTGATGGGCTTATCTTTGTAGGTCACCTTCTGTTTTTCTCTTACCGCTTTTAGTATTTTCTCTTTGTGTTGGGTTTCTAGAATTTTAATTATGATGTGTTGTGATGAGGATCTCTTCTGATCAAAGTTGTTTGGTGTTCTATATGCCTGCAATAGTTCCATGTTCAGTTCTTTTCTCAGATTTGGGAAGTTTTCTTCCATTATTTCATTAAACATGTCCTTTAAGCCTTTTGTTTTGTCCTCAGTCTTCTCCTCAATTCCCATAATTCTGAGGTTGTTTCTCCTTGAATCAGCTATCAGCCCTTGTAATGATTTGCTTTCTTTATTTACTTTGTGTTCTTCATGGCCTGTATGTTGCAGCTAAGTCCCTTTATTTTCTAGGTCTGACATTCTATTCTGAAGTTGTTTAAAGTGGTTGCTTCTTATTACCTGTGTGTTTTTCATTTCCTGAATATCTGCATTCAGTTTTTCTATATCTCTGTTGTGTTCTTCTCTAATTTCTTCTATTGCCTTCATTATCTTCTGGTCTATTTCTTCTTTGGTCTCCTCTAGTTGCTTTTCAAGGCTTGCTTTTTGCTTAGCTATGTGTTTTGGTAGCTCTTGTGCTGTTTTATTTCCTGCTTTAATTCAATGTATTTCTGGGCCCAGAAGTTACCATCATTTTTGCCCTTTTCTTCTTTGGATTCTGCAATTTCAGTATCCCTGGTATCATCTTCTGGGGTGTCAGGTCTTTTTGTATGAGATTTGTTACCAGGTTTCCCCATGGTTCTGCAACATCTGTCTCTGGAGTGCAGGAAAGAAAATGACTCCTGCTAACGTCACTGCCTGAGACGGCTGCTGAGCACTGTTTCTGATCTGGGATCCTGGGTCCTTTCCTAAGGGGAGCACACGCTGTGTTTGTAGTACACACCCTCGCAAGTTGGTGTTTTGTAGGCTGGGGCTGCCAGCTGCTGACACTTCCCACTTATCCGGATCCACGCTTACCTCGGGCTTAGGTTCTGGCCTCCGGACCTTGTCTGTGGTCTGTGGTTGCCGGCAGCTTAGAGCTGCGCCAAGTTGGCTGCTTCTTTCCTCCTCTTCCGATGTGACTTCAGGATTTCTGACCCGCCCACAGCCTCCTCTCTCTTGTTGTGTGCTCCGTCCTCTCCCAGCTCCGTCAGATGTTCAGGTCCTAGCGAGCTTTCCTCCATCCTCTGCTGCCTGCGGCTCCAGATGTTTGCAGCTGGCAATGGCGGCTTCCTGGACCATGGGGATTTTTTTTTCCTCTGCTTTTGATGATCCTTCGGAATTTCTGGCCTCCCACTGGCCACCTTTCAGTTTTGGGGGTTACTCCTCTCTTTCCTGGCTACACCAAATATGCTTTTTCTAACTACATTCTTGACTCTTTAAGTGAGTCGATGAGGAGATATTGTGCAGCGCTGTTACTCAGCTGCCATTTATGTGTTTCTCTTTCTGGAACATTCTTCTAATATCCTTGTACATTTGCTCATCCCAAAATATGTATTTTTTTGCAAATAGGGATTGTTTCATAATGCTACTAAGGAAATATGGCTTTGTCCTCATTCACTCAGAGTCTAATTCAGAGATCGGCCCTATAGAGTTCACTCTATGAAACCAATACACACACACACAGGATGGAGACATAGCATAATGGCTAAACTTGCCAAGTATGCACAAGGCCCTGAGTTCAATTCTCAAGCATCACATAAAGATTAGCTGGACATGGTGATGCACACCTGTAATCCCAGCACTCAACAGGTTGAGCCAGGAGGATTGCTGTGAGTTGAAGGGCACCCTGGTCTCCATACCAGGCTCAGAACCAGCCTGGAGTACAGAGGGAGACTGTTAGACAAATGAAATTGAGAGATTGCTATGTTTGGGATCTGGAGTGTCCCCCAAAAGCCTCATGTACTTTGATGTATTGGGATAACTGTGCCACCATAAACTGTTGAAAGGTAGGGCCTGACTGAGAGGGGTGGATGCTTTTTTGTCCTGGAGAGATTGTGTCAACTTTTTGAGGTTGAGAGGCACCCAGGCCAGAGCTTTCAAGCTTCAAGTTTGTGTTATTGATTTGTACACCAGGAAGTGAGGGAGGGGTATGCAACTTGTGTGTGGAGGGCCCATCTGGCATCTTTTTTTCCCCCTCTTTTAAGGCAGACTGTAGTCCAGGCTGGTCTTATACTATGTCACCCAGGCTGAGCTAGACTCACAGCAATCCTCCTGCCTCAGCCTCCTGAGTGCTGGGATTATAGGCATGCACCATCACATGCAGCTTATGTGGTGCTGGAAAATCAAACTCATGGTCTTTAGCTTGCTAGGCAAGTGCTTTAACACTGAGCTATTCCTCCAATCCCCCTCCCCTCCATCCCACATCTTGAACCAAGTAAGTAAAGGAAGGAAGAAGAAACATTGTGTTTCTTCCTGGGAAACCTCTGACCTTGCCTCAGACTCCAGGGGTTGACTTACTCCTCACTAGCTTGGCTCCTGCTTCACTTGGCTTTCTGTCTGCCATGCTATAAGCAGCTCTCCATCCTCTGCCATGTACTTCCACTGTTGCTGGTTGCCCATGAGTGGACTGTGTGAGACCTCCTGAAACATTGAGCTAAATACATCTTCCCTCCCTTGAATTGTGGATGTCAGGTATTTTGTCCTAACACAACAAAAAAGTCACAGAAAAGCTGGTATCAGGAATGGCATCCCTGCTGTGTCTTTACCTGCCTGTGTGCTTTGGAAGCTTTTAGAACTGGTTTGAAAGAGGAGTTTGGAAAGGTTTGAAGATACCATCTAGAGAAGCCTTAGAATAATCTGAACCAAGGTAGATAGGAAATTCTGGTCAGAGCTCAAAAGATCAGAATGCTGATAGAAATGTGGATTGTAAATTCCAGGCTCAAGAAGTTGCAGATAGGAAAGAGGACTTTATTGACAGTTGGTCTAAAGCCATGCATGTTACTCTCTGGCAAAGAGTGTGTCTGTATTTTGCCCTGGTCCAGAGATTTTGACTGAATCTGAGATTAAGGGTGGTAGACTCCTTAATTTGGTAGAGAAAATCTCAGGGCAACCCAGTGTTCACACTGTCACTTGGTTACTACTTGTGGCTTTCAGCCAACTCTATGGAGAAACTCAGGGAAAAAATGGTGGAGAAAAATGATGTAAAATGTTTTGAGCTTTGCCAGACTGAAAGGGCCTGCAGCTGTGAAGCAGATGAGCACAGGGATATTAAAGAAATTAGCATTAGGGGTTGGAAGAAAAGCTCAGTGGTTAAAGTGCTTGCCTAGCAAGCTTAAAGCCCTGAGTTCAATTCCCCAGCACCACATCAGCTAAGTTTGGTGGCACCATGTAATCCCAGCACTGAGAGACTGAGGCAGAAGGATTCCCATGTGTTCAAGGCCAGAATGGGCTACATAGTGAATTCAGAGCCAGCCTGAACTGCAGAGTGAGACCCTACCTCAAAAAAAGAAAGAGAGAAAGAAAGAAAGAGAAAAAAAGAACTTATCATTAAAAAGAGGCCACAAACTTGGACTATACAAAAAAATGTCTTAAGGGTGTCTCAGGTATCAGCAAGATCCCACCCTTTACCAATTTGTGGAAGGGTCAGAATGACACAGGCATATTTGGCTCACATCCAGAACACATGAGCTTAACACACTGATCTATTTCTCCAGTTATTCCATATGAGCTTATAATTCTGTTTCTCTAAAATGATTGGATGTCTGGAAAGTACTGTGGACTCTGGGCCCTTCCTCCTGCTCTATCCTATATATGTTCTCCCTCTCCCCTAATAAAGTGGACTGCCTACTCTGAAACAAGTTCCCAGACATCATTTCAATGTCTTGGTCTCCACACTCTCCTCAGCTGTTCTGTGGGCTCTGCAGGTTGGACCCACACCAATTAAAGGGTGGAAAGGCAGAAAAGACCTTGCTCTGAAGAGTACCCCGGAGTATCATGTAGGGTCTAAGAGGGAAGTGCTTGCCAGAGTCTAGCTGCCTGGGATTCAGCCATCCAGACACTGGGAGGCTGCTGCATCCAGAGGCCAGGAAGGGCAGGCTACTACTCGAGCCAGCCTTGGAGTCATCCATAGGACCCTGGTTTCACAGGTGTGCAGGATGCGAGAGTTGTGGGGTCACGGAGGCTTCCTCCCAGACTTCAGAGAAGGATTTGGAAGCCACACAGTGTGCCCCTAGGAGGGCAGTACATGAAATCATGAAGGAAAAGTCTAACGTGCACTGGGGACCTCAGAAATGTAGAAATGCCAAAAATGTGGATCATCAGCTGAGATGTGGATCATTTGCTATGAGCAAAACCAGCCCAAAGGAGAAGCTATAGTGGTTGCAGCCAGAGGCAAAACTGAGGGGGTGGAGCTACCCAAGCACTCTGGAGCTCATATCTTGCCAGTTCACCCCAAATGCTAGACACAGAACTATAGGATTTAACCCTTGCCCTGATGGGTATGAAATGTGTTTTGGGGATGGAGGAATGGCACAGCAGTTAAACCACTTGCCTACCTAGCACAACATCCTAGGTTTGATTCCCCAGTGAGGCTGAGGCAGTAGTGCCTGAAGTCGAGGCAGTAATAATTAGTTCAGGACTAGCCTGGGCTGTGGAGTGAGACCCTGTCTCAATTTAAAAAAAAAAAAAAAAACACCTTGTTTTGGTCCGATGGTTTTCTATCCTCCTGTTTCTCCCTTTTCAAATGGGAGTGTTTCCCCTGTGCCAGTGTATGCTGGGAGTGTTTAGCTTTCTTTTGTTCTTCACAGAAGCTCACAAGAGTTTGCCTTGAGTCTCAGAGTAGACTTTGGACTTGGCCTTCTTAGCAGTGCTGGCACTTTTGAAATTTTGGCAATTCTTAGAGAAGGACTAAATGCATTTTCCCTAAGGCAGACATGAGTCTTTTGGAGGATGGGTGGGATGTTAGGGTTTGGATCTGGAGTATCCCCCAAAAGCCTCATGTTTTTGGATGCAGTTTGCCCTGGAGGAATTGTGTCAACTTGTTGAGATTGGGGGTAGCTACAGCAGAGCTTTTCAGTTTGTGTTATTCACTTGTGGACCAATAAGGGAGGGAGAGGCACCCACGTTGGTTGTGGGGGGTCCAACTGGCGGCTTGAACTAAGTAAAGGAAGAAGGAACATTGTTACAGATTCTTCCTGGGAAAATGCTGGCCTTGCCTCCATCTTCAGATGTGGGCTTTGTGCTCTCTCACTTTACCTTCCGTCTGCCATGCTGTGCGCAGCTCTCCAGCCTCTGCTATGTGTTTCCACTATGGCTGGTTGCCCATTATTTCACTGTGTGAGACCTTTTGAAACAGAGCTAAATAAATGTTCTGTCCCAGCAACAAGAAAGTAACTAAGACGGAGACCTTGTCTCAAATAATTCATAAGTGAATGAATGGATGAATGAATACTGGGTGCTTTAGTTACTTTTTGTGGCTGTGACTCAATACCGGACATGCACAACTTAGGGAGGGAAGATTTATTGTAGCTTATAGTTTCAGGTCATAGCCCATTCACAGGTGGGGGGCTGGAAGCACATGGCAGGGCCATAGCCAGAGCTCCAGCAGCAGAGATCCTCCCAATGTGGTAGTACAGGGGGCGACAGAGAGACTAGGAGGAGGGGAAGAGCCAGCACAGGCCCCTCCAGGTCAAGCCCAAGCACCCGCCCCTTCCAGCCAGGCCCCACCTTCCAACCCTACACAGTATCTGTAGGAACATGAGGCTTTTGGGAGACACTCTAGGTCCAAACCATGACATTTTGCCCCTAGCCCCCAAAACACTCACGGCCCCCTCCTTATTCAGAGTGTATTTAGTCCCTTTTCAAAAATTGCCGAAGTCCCAATAGTTCCAGCACTGCTAAAAAGTCCAAGTCCAAGGTCTCTGAGACACAAGGCAAATTGACCTGTGAGCTCCAGTTAAAACCAGAGTTAAGCACTTCCCACATAACGTGGCATGGAGTAAACATTTCCATTCCAAAAGGGAGGAATAGGGGGGATAATAGGAAAGAGGATCAAAATAACTCCTAAACCCAGCAGGGCAAATCTTAATTCCTGTTGTCCCCTGTCCAGCACCTGGGGTAAACTTGGCAAGATAGGAACTCCAAAGGCCTTGGGTGGCACTGCCCCTGCAGCATGCATTGCTGCTGGCTCTAATCTCCATCTTTTCTTCCTTGGGTTGGATCCAAAAGCCTGCAGCTTTTCTAAGCAGATGATGATCCGTGCTCCTGGCTTCTCCAAGTTCCTGGGTCCTCCACTGCACCTTAGGCTTGTCCTTTCAACTTGATATACTGCCCTCCCAGGGGCACCCTGCCTGGCCTCCAAGGCCTTCCTCTGACATCTGGGTGGATGTCTGCGAACCGGCAACTTCAGCACTCCGCAAGTCTTTAAAGCCAGGACCACGTGGACATTGGCTTGAGCAGTAGCCTGGCTCCTTGGACAAATGCTGGAAGTCTCTGAGTTCTTAAGATAGTTGAACTCCAGGCCGCTGAACTCCAAAAGACATTTTTTTCTTTTGGTTAAGCATATACTTCTCAGAGAAAAGTCTTTTGCCTCTGGGCCCTTGAGCTGGTGGAGGGAGGGGTCCTGCTGACTTTGGAAATGCCCTCCAGGCGTATTTCCTATAGCCCTGATGGGGCTTTTTTAATGCTAATTTCTTTAACTTCCCTGTGCTCTTTGGCCCCACCGCTGCAGGCCTTTCAGTCTGGCACTGCAAGGTTTATTTTTCTCTGCCATTTTATCTTGTCTTTCACCATAGAGCTGGCTAAAAGCAGCCATGGAACAATTGGAACATCAGTCTACCTTGAGATTTTCTCCACGAGAGTAAGCAATCCACTGCCCTTTATCTTAGTTTCAAGCAAAGTCTCTGGACAAGGGCAAAATGCTGACAAACTTTCTTCCAGAGAGTAACATGCGTGGTTTTAAACCAATTGTCAATAAAGTCCTCTTTCCCATCTGAAATTTCTTGAGCCTGGCCTTTCCAATCCACACTTCTATCAACATTCTGGTATTCTGAGCTCTGACCACAGTCTCCCATCAAGCTTGGTTCAGAGCACTCCAAGGCTTCTCCAACCGGCATCCTTAAACCTTTCCAAATTCTTCCCGCAAACTGGTTTGAAAGATTTCCAAACTATATGGTCAGGTAAAGCACAGCAACAACCCTGCTCTCAGTACCAATTTCTGTCTTAGTTACTTTTTCATGACTATGACTCAATAACCAACATCCACAATCTAGGGAGGAAAGATTTATTGTAGCTTACGGTTTCAGAAGGTCACAGTCCATTCACAGCTGGGCAGCTGGAAAATGATGGAAGCACATGGCACGGCTGGAGTGGGGCCAGGGCCAGAGCTGGAGCTCCAGCAGCTGAGAGATCCTCAAATCGTGGTGGTACAGGGGGAGAAAGAGAGACTGGAAGGGAGGGTGGAACCAGCACACACCCCAGTAGGCCAAAATCCCAAGCATCCACGCCTTCTATCCACGCCCTGCCTCCCAATACTACACAGTATCCGTAGGTACATGAAGCTTTTGGGGACACTCTAGATCCAAAACACAACTTTGTGCTGGTGGTGCAGGCCTGTGATCCTAGCACTTTGGAATGTTAAGGCAGGAGGATCATAAATTTAAGCCCAGCCTGAGCAATTTAGTGACTTATTGAGACTCTGTTTTAAAAATCAAAAATAAAGGGCTGGAGGAATGGCTCAGCAGATAAAGCGCTTGCTTAGTTAAGTCAAGCGCTAAGTACCCGAGCAATTCCCCAGCACCACATAAATGGGGCGTGGTGGTGCACGCCTGTAATCCCAGCATTCGGGAGACTGAGATAGGATTGTTGTGAGTCCAAGGACAGCCTGGGCTCCATAGTGAGTTCAGGACCAGCCTGGTCCACAGAGCAAGACCCTGTCTCAAAAAATAAAAAATATAAATAGTGGGACTGGGCTATAGCTCAATGGCTTGATTGTTGCCTAGCTTGTCCAAAGCCTTAGGTAATTCCCCAGCACCATACAGAGAAAAATTAGCCACACATCTGTAATTCCAGAACTAAGTAAGGGCTGAGCCAAGAGGACTGCCATGACTTCAAGGCCAGCCTGGGCTGTGCTATGACCTCAGGACTAGTGTGGAGTATTCCTAAGGGATCAAAGAAGAAAACCTGCCTGGTGGGCCAGGGCTGTAAGGCATAGGCAAGAGAATAGCAAGTTTGAGCCCAACCTGGGCAAGTTAGCAACTTTGTCTTCCCTGTTTCAAAGTCAAAAATTTAAAGAATGGGCTGTAGCTACAGCTCAGTTTGGGGGCTCTGGGTTGGATCCTTAGTACCACACACCCTTCACAAATACAAAACGCAGCCCGGGCCCGGAGGAACCCACGGTGATTAAAGTGCTTGCCTAGCAAGGCCAAGACACTGAGTTCAATTCTCCGGCAACACGCAAGTGGGGCATGGAGATAAACACCTGTAATCCTGGCACTCAGGAAGCTGAGGTTGAGGCCACGCTGGGCTCCACTGTGGGTTCAGGATCAGCCTGGACTATAGAAGGAGACCCAGTCTCAAAAAATAAATTTAAAAAGAGCTGACCAGCAGATGAAGAACTTGAGAGTGTCAGAATAGAGGCAATGCAGACCACTGGGGAGAACTGACCTCGGAGGGCCAGAGAAAGAGGAAGCAACTCTCCGATTAGAGCGAGAGGAAGTATTTACAAGTTTATATGTTTAGTAACTGGAAGTTAAAGTTAGCCCTTGATAACCTGTTTTCTCTGTGAAGTAGAAGAAAGATTGTCTACTGATTAAAAATGGAAATATTGTTGGGAGTTTTACAGAAATTTAGAAGCTTTAAAATATTGTTGTGCTTATACTCTGGAGCCTGACACAAGAAGGTTGCCTGAGCAACTTAGCATAAATAAAAATTAATTAACTAAAAAAAGGAGCCAGGCATGGTGGTCCAGGCCTGTAATCCCAGCACTCTGGGAGGCTGAGGCAGGAGAATCACAAATTTGAGCCCAACCTGAACAATTTAGCAACTTAGTGAAAATGTGTCTAAAAAAAGGAGGGAGGGAAGTGGTTGGAAATGAAGCTCCATGCAAAGGCCCTGGGTTCAATTTTCAGTACTAAAGTAAATAAATAGGACTAGAGGAATAGCACCGTGATTAAGGTGCTTGCCTAGCAACCATAAGGCAGTAGGTTGATTCCCCAGCACCACATAAGCTGGTCATGGTGGCGCACTTCTGTAATCCCAGCACTCAGAAGGCTGAGAGGCAGGAGGGTTGCCATAATTCAAGGCCAGCCTGGGTTACATAGTTCAGGAGCTGCCCAAACTACAGAGGGAGATCCTGCCTTAATAAATAAATAAATAAATAAAATAGGAGGAAATGAGTGGGGCGTGGTGGCACACGCCTGTGATCATAGCATGTGGTAGGCTGAGGGAGAATGATAGAGGTTCTCTGGTTTGAAAGGGTCTCACTCTTTAGTCCGAGCTGGTCTTGAACTTACTACATAGCCCAGGCTGGCCTTGGACTCCTTCAATTCTCCTGCCTCAGCCTTCTGAGTGCTGAAATTACAGGCCTGTGCCACCACCCCCCCCAGTGTATGTGGTGCTGGGGAACAACTCAGGTGAGCACTTTTACTACTGTGCTATTATTCTTCCAGCCCTGGAAGGATAGCATTTTGAGACTAGCCAGAGATGCAGAGCAAGACCCTGTCAGAAAACAAAACAAAAACAAACAAACAAACAACCCAGGCTTAATGGCGCAGGCCTATAATCTCGGCATTCTAGGAGGCTGAGGAAGGAACATCAAGAAGCTGTAGCTCACTCTGGGCAGTTTAGTAACTTCGCAAGATTTTGCCTCAAAATCAAAAATAAAAATGGTCTGGGTATGTAACGCAGGGTGAAGGGCTTAGGCTGGATCCTCAGTATCACAGGAAGAATAAAACAAAAAAGCCAGGCTTGGCATTGCACTTACAGGACTGTGAGAGAGGAGGACTCCAAGCTCAACTCCAACCTCAGCTACTTAGTTTCTTAGATAGAGCCTGTCTCGAAATAAGAAATAGGGGGAAAAAGACAGGGCTGGGGATATAGTTCAGTGTGAAGGCTTTGGGTATACCAAAAAAAAAAAAAAATTGGTAGAAATTAACTCACCAGTTCTGTAGTTTTCACAACTGGCAGTGAGTTCCCCTAGGGCTTGATGTGACAGAACATATTGCAACCTGGGACACCTCTGCCTTCCAAGGGGGCAACTGTTGAGCTATTCCTTCAGCCCCCAGGTCAGTGTTCTGAGACTGAGACACCCTGGCCCTGGGTGACCATGGAGCTTACCAATGCTAGCCTGTGTTCCTCTAGGGGATTCTTCTTGGGCTGCGCTGGTGGAGTACCAGTTCTTCTATGGAAGGCTTCCAGGGTACAGTAGAATGAGAGGCATGCCACAGAGTCTGAGAGTTTCAAGGACTTGTGATGTCACAAATACAGAATTAGAAGTTTCCTAAGCCTTTAGAAGCAAATCTGGATCCACTCATACATAAATATATCTGCTTCTTTCTTTCTTTCTTTCTTTCTTTCTTTCTTTCTTTTCTTTTTCTTTTCTTTTTCTCTCTCTTTTTTGAGACAGGATCTTGCTCTGTAGCCCAGGCTGGTCCAGAACTCACTATGTAGCCTAGGTTGGCCTTGGACTCATGCCAATCCTCCTGCCTCAGCCTCCCAAAGGCTGGGATTACAGGCACGTGTCACCATGCCCGGTTTATATGTACTGGGGAATTGAACCCAGGGCCTTGCACTTCCTAGATAAGTGCTTTAACTGCTGTGCTATTTCTCAAGCCTTTTTTTGAGAGAGAGAGAGAGAGAGGGTCTTGCTCTCTAGTCTAGGCTGGTCCTGAACTCACTCTGTAGCCCCCATGTTGACTTCGAACTCATGACAATCCTCCTGCCTCAGCCTCCAAAGTGTGCTGGGATTACAGGCATGTACAACCATGCCTGGTTTATGTAGTGCTGGGGAGTCGAACTCAGGGCCTTGAGCTTTCTAAGGCTCTAACACTGATATACATTTCCAGCCCACAGTAGCTGCTTATTTCAAGTGGGGCATCTGAAGCCTGGAAGGCCTCTGTATGTGGAGAGATAATATTACAATTACAATCATCAAGAAGAGTAACATTTATATCAGTATCAATTCTACTTTAATTTTGTTTACTTGACTCAGTTACTAAAATAAGGTCACATTAAGCTAGAGGAATAGCACAACAGTTAAAGCACTTGCCTAGCAAGTGCAAGGCCCTGGGTTCAGTTCCCCAGCAACACAATACCTGGGCATGGTGGCTTGGAATCCCAGCACTCAGGAGGCTGAGGCAAGAGGATTTCTGTGAGTTTGAGGCAAGCCTGGGCTACATACTGAGTTCAGGACCAGCCTGGATACAGAGGGAAACCCAGTCTCAAAAAAAAAAGTAAAATGTAAAATAAAAAATTAAGTAAGGTCCCCATCTTGGCCTGTAGTACAGGCCTGAAGTCCCAGTACTCTGGGAGGCTAAAGCAGGAGGATGGCTAGTTGGAGTCCAGAGTAGGCAACTAGTGACTTAATGAGGCCCTGTCTTAGAATAAAAAAATAAAAATTGGCTTGAGGCATAGTTGTAGTAAAGGCCTTGGGCTCAATCCCCTGTAGCATGCATGCACACACATATGCACACACACACGCACACACACACTTTCCAGTGAATGAGTATAGCCAATCTGAGTTACTTATTGAACTTAAAAGGAAGCAAATACTCATATAAAACTTAGTAATTCAATTCAATCCTCTTTTTGCTCCCAAATAAATATTTTCCCCACTATTTTTATTAATATACATATGCAATACATGTTTACAGTGAACTTGAGTATTTCATGCATATATATATATAAAATATCAGACAACTTTACAATCTCTTCCAATTTTTGACCCTCCCACACTTTCCCTATCCCTTCCCCTCAATTCGGGCTATAACATCATATGGTTTATAGAATCTCTGTGTTCTGAGACTATACAGTACATAACATGTTTAATCTTCCTCATCTAAATCTTTTCACTTAAATCATCACTCTTTAGCTCAGCTTCCTATTCCTTCATTGGGCTGCAGTGGTCAAATCTTGATGCCTCTTCTCTGAGTCCAGCTGATCCCTTTATTGGAATATTTGCCAAAATTTCTTTTTTTTCCCTATATTTTGCTGTATCTTTGTTAATGTTCTTAAACCTGGCCTTACCCACCAGTTCACATAATAAAATAACTACAGGCACGTAATTAAAAAGACTAGTAAATATGAGAAAGAAAAAGAAAAGCTAAATTTCAAATGCCTTAGCTGAATACTGGAAGGTACATGTTTGTACATTCACAGGGTTATGTTTACATCAGTCAGTTTTCTTAGGATAAACTTACATCAAAGACCTAATAAGTGAATTGCTACAATAAACAAACTTAAAACTATATCACTTTGCTACATTAAATGAACTTAAATCTATATCACATAACTATAAAGTAACAGATATGAAGGCAGATTTAGTTATTTCAGAATTTATAAACTTTTATAACTTATTTACTCACATTTAACTGATTACTAACATTCTGCTAGATTTGGTTTACAATTTTATGTGCTTATCCATCCATATATTCATGCATATGTAGTTTTTAAAGATTTTATGTCAATTTCCCATGTTGCATTTAATTATTCTGTTTTGCACACTACTATACTATCACTAATAATAATGATGTGGGGAGAGTTCACAGATTTTACAGAATAGCTGGTACTGTTTTAGAAGAATATCCATCAAATGATTTAAATATCTATCTTTTTTATTACATTTTCTCTTTAGATGTCACCTTTCCTCCAAGTTATTTTGGTGCTGCTTATCTTTCTGCCTCTCTCAAAGAGGATAAACTCATATTCAACATCAAAAAAGTGAATTGCTTCATTAAACAAGCTTAAGACTTTGTCAATTTGCTACATTAAATGCACTTAAATTGGTATCACATAAGTATACTACAGTTAAAGCAATAAATACCTATGCTTAGTTATTTCAAATATTTTGACTTTCATAAATTGTTTACTCATATTTCACTAATTATTAACATTTTGCTCAATTTGGTTTATCCTTTTACCTATCAGTTCATCCCTAATTTCATCCATAGTCTTACTTTTCTCTCAGCTCATTCTCCTCTAGCTATTGTTGCTTTTTCTCCAGGGTCATTGGTGTCGCTGGCCTCCCTTTTGCTTTCTAAGTTTCCTTTAAGTATTCTCTGCAATGCTGGAGTAGTGGCTGAAAATTTCTTTAAGCTTTCTCTGTCATGGAAAGTTTTAAGTTCTCCCTATAGATTAAAAGATAATTTTTCTGGATATAGCAGTCTTAGTTGGCATTTATGTTCTTTTAGTACTTGGATGACATTGCTCCATGATCTCCTGGCTTTTAGAGTCTGGATTGAGAAGTCTGCAGTTATTCTGATGGGCTTATCTTTGTAGGTCACCTGCTGTTTTTCTCTTACCGCTTTTAGTATTTTCTCTTTGTGTTGGGTTTCTAGAATTTTAATTAAGATGTGTCGTGATGAGGATCTCTTCTGATCAAAGTTGTTTGGTGTTCTATATGCTTGCAATAGTACCTGTTCATTTCTTTTCTTAGATTTGGGAAATTTTCTTCCATTATTTCATTAAACATGTCCGTTAAGCCTTTTGTTTTGTCCTCAGTCTTCCCCTGGATTCCCATAATTCTGAGGTTGGTTCTCCTTGAATCATCTATCAGCCGTTGTAATGATTCACTTTATTTACTTTGTGTTCTTCATGGCCTGTATGTTGCAGCTCAATCATTTTATCATCTAGGTCTGACATTCTATTCTGAAGATGTTCGATGTGGCTGCTTATTATTTCCTATGTGTTTTTCACTTCCTGAATATCTGCATTCATTTTTTTTATATCTCTGTTGTGTTCTTCTCTAATTTCTTATATTGTCTCCATTACCTTCTGGTTTATATCTTCTTTGTTCTCCTCTAATTGCTTTTCAAGGCTTGTTTTTAGCTTAGCTATGTCTTGGCGTAGCTCTTGCGCTGTTTTATTTCCTGTTTTAATTCAATGTATTTCTGAGCCTAGAAGTTACCATCATTTTTGCCATTTTCATCTTTGGATTCTGCAATTTCAGTATCGCTGTTATTATCATCTGGGGTGTCAGTATTTTTTGTAGGAGATTTGTTACCACGTTTCCCCATGGTTCTACTATCTCTGGCTGTCTCTAGTACGCAGGAAAGAAGGGTTTGGCGAAGGCCCAGTTCTAGATGTCTCTGGAATCCTCTGGCCCAAGGGACGGATG
The DNA here is from genome assembly GCA_004027205.1 of Ctenodactylus gundi. Classification (NCBI taxonomy): domain Eukaryota; kingdom Metazoa; phylum Chordata; class Mammalia; order Rodentia; family Ctenodactylidae; genus Ctenodactylus; species Ctenodactylus gundi. The sequence goes on from PVKB01000042.1 coordinate 1,227,070, forward strand.
GGGTGATGGAATTCCTGGTCCTAGATGCCTCTGGAAGCCTCTGGGGCTCAGGATTGACAGGGTGATGGGATTCCCTGGCAGCCTCTAAAATCCTCTGGCTCACTGGATGGGCATGCAATGGACTTCCCAGTCCTAGAAACCCCTGGCGTGGAGGGCAATGGCATACCAGAAGCCTCTGGTGTGTACGGGAGCAACGGGGCAATGATCCCCCTTTTGAAGTGTGTTGCTCTCCCCGGTCCACTCAGCAAAGCTGTCTGTCTGTCCTGGCTGCGCTCCCCCATGGCAAGGCTCTCCACCCTTGGAGCAGAAGTCCCCCTGAGCCATTCAGGGGATCAGCAGCATTTTCCCCCTCTTTTTTCCTCCCTGCCGCTTGTGCCAGTTTCTTCCTAGGCCCTGTTTAAGGATGACCCTAAAACCCTGATGTGCTCTTCTGAGCTTTCTTTTGCTCTAAAGGTTTCAGTCTTGGGCTTTTTTTTTTTCTTCTATTTAAAATGGCTCCTGCTTACATCACTGCCTGTGACGGCTGCTGAGCCTTGTTTCTGATCTGGGATCCTGGGGCCTTTTCTAGGGGGAGCGCACATTGTGTGTGTAGTACACAGACCCACAGGTTGGTGTTTCAGAGGCTGGGGCTGCCAGCTGCTGACAATTCCCACTTCCCCCAGATCCGCGCTCACCTCAGGCTGAGGTTCTGACTCCGGACTTTCCTCCGTCTGTGGTCTGTGGATGCTGGCAGCTCGGGGCCGTGCCAAGTCGGCTGCTTTTTTCCTCATCTTCCAATGTGACTTCAGGATTTCTGACCCGCCCACAGCCTCCTGTCCGTTATTGGGGTGCTCTGTCCTCTCCCAGCTCCGTCAGATGTTCCAGGCCCACACAAGCTTTCCTCTGTCGGCAGCTGCCTGCGGTTCCAGCCATTTGCAGTAGGCCTGTGGCAGCTTCCTGGGCTGCTGGGATTTTTTTTTCTCTTCTTTTGATGATCCTTCAGAGTTTCTCACCTTCCTCTGGCCTCCTTTCAGATGTGGGGATGCTCCTGTCTTCCCTAGCTACATTGAACACACATATTCTAACTAAACTCTTGACTTTTTAAATGGGTCAATGAGGAGATATTGTCCAGCTCTGTTACTAGGCTGCCATCTTGACTAGAAACCCTCCAGTTTATCATTTTTAAAGGATTTTCCTGCCCATATATAAGTAAAATGGCATCAATGTAAAAGCAGAAAATAGAAGAAATGAACAAAAAATTATAGAGAGATATCACTGTTAACATTCTAAACTTTTTTCTGTACCTAGGTATATATACTTCCTATATGTACATTACAGAAATAGTCATGCCAATTATCAATGTTGACTCACTATTCCAGTATAGGAATATATCTGATTTAACTATTTTTCTAATTACTGATATTTAGGTTGATGTTAATTTTTTATAGTACACATTAGATTCAGTGAACATCTTTACATATACATCTTTATGTTCCTATCCTTTTCAATTTTTTCTTTTCTTTTTTTTGAGGCAAGGTCTTGCTGTATAGTTCATGCTGGTCCTGACCTCACTATGGAGCCATGGGTGGTGTAGACCTCATGGCAACCCACCTGTCCCAGCAGCCTTCCAAGTGCTGATATAACCAGATTGTGCTACCATGCCCGGCCATCATTTTTTCTTTTATTTAGTTAATTCCTTTTGTTTGTTTGTTTGAGACAAGGTTATGCTCTGAATCCCAGGCTAGTGCTGAACTCACTATGGAGCCCAGGCTAGCCTTAGATTAATGGAAATCCTACTGCCTCAGCCTCTCAAGTGCTGGGATTTACAGGCATGTGCCACCATGCCCAATTTATATGGTGCTGGGGAATTGAACTCAGGATCTTGCACTTGCTACACAAGCACTGTAAGTAACCACTGTGATATTCCTTCAGCCCCTCTTTGACCAAACTGATTGCTAGGCACACGTTTTAACTGCTGTGCCATTCCTCCAGCCCAGCACAGTTAATTCCTAAAAGTGGAGCTGCAGAGACAGAGTGTATGCCCATTTTTCCTTTCATTTGCTAGTAGTGTTACACTTTACCACTGAGGAAACAGGTGCTGTCAATCTTTGATTTTTACATTTTCCATTATAATAAATTATATCTGCCTCACAAGGTGGAAAGCTTTGTTTAGAATTTACACAGTGGTGCGGCTGGAGGAATTACACAGCAGTTAAAGTGCTTGCCTTGTGTCTTAGTTACTTTTCATTGCTGTGACTCAATACCTGACATCCACAAATTTAGGAGAGGAAAGGTTTATTTTAGCTCACAGTTTCAGATGGTCACAGTCCATTCAGGGGCTGCCGGCAGCAATCGAAGTACATGGCAGAGGCAGAGGTGGAGGCAGCTTCTCATGACATCACACACAGGAAGGCAAGATAAGACTAGTTGAGACTAGTCCAAGTCCCAGACCTAGTCCTCAAGGAAGGCAGGAAGCAGCTTATGTATCCTTCCAGGTCTCTGCCCAGTGATCAGCCCCTCCTGCACCCAGTTGTGGAAGGTGTGGCCACTACACAACGTTAATCCTAACTCACACACCTTTTATCCTAACTTAACTGTAATCCACCCCTCCAGACTAGACCCCAATCCATGAATAGCACATGGTTCCACAGACAATCCATAACATTAAAATACATGAGACTTTTGGGGGACATTCCAGAGCCAAACTACAATAGCTTGTAAGCACAAGGCCCTGAGTTCAACTCCCCAGCACCACCTGCACATGGTAGGGCACACTTGTAATCCCAGCACTTGCAAGGCTGAGGTAGGCAGATTGTCCCGAGTCTGAGGCCAGCTTGGGCTATAGAGCAAGACCCCGTCTCAAAAAGAAAGAAAGAAAGAAAGAAAGAAAGAAAGAAAGAAAGAGAGTATACACTGCAGTGACAGAAGCTCAGAGGTAGAAGCACACACACATAAGGACAGCATGTTCAAGGCTCGAGCAATAGCTTAGTGGACACAATAGACTGAGGGGCAGGGCTAGGAGTGTAGCTCCACAATCAAGCACTTGCCTAGTATTGAGGTCCACAAAAACTAGGCATGGTGGTACACACCTGTAATCACAGGACTTGGGAGGCGGAGGCAAGAGGATTGTCAGGAGTTTGAGGCCAGCCTGGATGACATATTGAGTTCAGGACCAGCCAGGACTATAGAGCAAGATCCTGTCTCAAAATACAAGAAAATAAAAAACCAAAACAGATTTCAGGTGAGGTGTTGGGGAAAGGAAGGGTTGGGAGGTGAAACTGAAATTTTATTACTGTAAAAAATTTTTCCCTGCTCATTGTCACCAACACAGAGTCCCAGGGTGCGGGTGTGCAGCACGCACCTGTTTTGTGACACCATGGGGGGTGGGGGCTGGTATCGCCTTCTCAGTTTCTTCAATCAATCTGATTTTATCATTACTATTTTTGCTATTTCCTGTGGCCAGATCTCACTCTGTAGTCCACGCTGGTTCTGAATCTCATAGTGGAGCCCAGGCTGACCTCAGACTCACAGCAATCCTCCTGTCTCAGCTTCCCAGGTACTAGGACTATGATCACAGGCGTGTGCCATCACACCTGCTTATGCAGTGCTGAGGAATCGAATTCAGGGTCTTACACTTGCTACACAAGCACTCTGACCACTGTGCTATTACTCCAGCCCCTGTTTGAATTGAATGTACTTTATGTATTTCATTTTACCTTATTTTATTGTAATTAATTAATTTTTTGAGACAGGGTCTCTTTAATCTTTAATCCAGGCTGATCCTGAGCTCACTATGAAGCTCATGCTAGCCTTGAACTCAGGCAATCCTCCTGCCTCAGCCTCCCAAGTGCTGGGATAATGGGTATTTGTCACCAAGCCTAGCTTATGTGGTGCTAGGGAATCAAATCCCGGGCCCTGGGCTTAACTGCTGAGCTATGCTCCCAGCCCACATTTTAAATTTAGTAGAAGTTCTAGTAAAAACATAACATTCCAGTTTCACATCTTGGAAATATTATTTGTTTATTTGAACCAATGTCTCACTCTGTAGTTCAGGCTCGTCCTGAATTTATGGTGTAGCCCAGGCTGACCTTAACCCACGAAAATCCTCCTACCTCAGCCTCCTGAGTGTGGGGAATACAGGCATGGGTCACCATGCCTAGTTAGTTCTTCTTTTTAGAGACAAATTCCCCATTTGTAGTCCAGGCTGGTCCTAAACTTGCTGTGTAGCCCAGCCTGGCCTTTGTCTTCAGCCTCCTGAGTCTTCCCTTACACCCAATGGTTACCATGCCTGGATTATGTGGTGCTGGGGAGTGGAACTCAGGGCCTTATGCTTGCTTGCCAGGCAGGCGCTTTAACCACTGAGCTATGCTTCTAACCCACATTTTAAAATCTTAAATAATTTATATCTTACATTTTTTTGAGACAGGGTCTCACTCTGTAGTACAGGCTATATCTTAATTGTTTTCTTTTCAAATATGGAACCTGTCAGGAATTTGCATGTCATCCTTTTGTAGGGGGACATGCTAAGTTCTGTATAGTTCCAATTTTAGTATATGTGCTGCCACAGCAAGGACATAAATCTGTTGGAAGGTACACCACAAGACGGATGAGAACAAATCATTTAGAGGAGTCTTCATTGGCCTGAGACTGTACAGTGACTCACACCAGAAAGTCCTTGCAGCCCCAAGTGTAAAAAGGGGATGGTTTGTAGTCTTTACGGTGGGAAGTCTATGTGACTACAAGCACAGTTACCGAAGCAGGTGACCAGGCTGTCACTATTGCAAAAGCATACATTATACAGAAATCAAAAAAAGAAACAGACCCATAGGGAAACAATGTAATAAAATGCATAGCCAAGCTAGAAACGATTTTGAGTGTGGTTTGAGATCACAGTCATGCTGTAAGCTCAGTGTGGACCACAAATCTTGTTGCAAGCAAGCTTAGTGAAACAGATCTTATTGTACACTTAGTGAAATTATTATTACTTTTATTTTATTTTGAGACAGGGTCTTGCTCTGTAGTCCTGAACTCACTAGGTAGCCAAGGCTGGCCTTGGACTCAGGGCAATCCTCCTGTCTCAGCCTCCTGAGTGCTAGGATTACATGTGTGCACCACCGTGCAGGGCTTATGTGGTGCTGGGGAATTGAAGTCTAGTACTTAGTGTTTGATGTAATGCTTGCGCTTTAACTGCTGAGCTATTCCTCCAGTCCCTGAAATTGTATTACTTAAGGATCAGCAATTTTCTTGTTTAACATGATAACATAATTTTGCTAAAGTTAGAATTTTTGAGAACTTGGTCATAACTCATTTTTGCCTGGGTTTGTGCACGGTTACATATCTTGAATTTAAATATAGAAAAATAAGTTGAACGTAATACTTTTGAAGGTTTATTCTAGTAAAGCTTGAGGATCAGCCGCATCGACACACGAACAAGAGCCTTAAAGAGTGTATAGACTTGCACTGTCCCCTCAGTAGGGTAGCCACCAGTCACATGTGGTTCTAGAAACGTGAGCGTTGCCTCTTAAGGAAATGTTACCATTTTGCAGACGTGGAGTTAAATAAATGCACTATTAAACAAGATTTGAACTCGGGCTCATGTTCTAAGGAAAGTTCTTGCACCTTACATTAAACTTCGATTTCACAGGGAAGGAATGTTTTGGAAATTTTGGGGAAATGAACACCACAGTCTCTGATGGCACGGATTAGGAGGAGAGTAGGAGATAGTGGAGATCACACAAAGAGAAAAGAGAATGAAAAAAGTTCAGAGAGGTGGGTTCAGCAGACCGACTGTTAAGCAAGCTGCTCAGACTCGGCTCTTTCACCCTGGGAGAAAAGACTTTCCCAACGTGCCCGTTGTTCACTCATTTGTGTTCAAATAAAGTTAGATGATTGAGAAAGGAGGAGGGGGGCGGGTCGGAAAGAGCGTGACGCGGTGTGCGCGCCTGCGCGCTGGCGGCGGCGGTGCGCGCCTGCGCGCTGGCGGCGGCGGGGGCGGTAGCGCCCGGCAGGGAGCGGGTCCGGAGTGGGCAGCCGGACCCAAAACTGAAGGGGGAGGGGGTGTCGCATCGGGACGCTGAGAGCTCCCTCGCCGGGCCCTGAGCGGCCTGATGGAATAGAAGGGTCGGCTGTGGACGTGAGTATGGCGTGGCCTGTCCGCGGAGCTCGCAGGTCCCGGGGTCTGCCGCGCAGGCAGGCGGTGCTAGGACCGCGGGACGCGGCCCTTCTCAGCTCCCTGGCTGCAGTGGGCTCGGCGCGGTCTCCCGGGTCCCGGAGCGCGCGCGGACCTAGGGACGCTCAGAGCTTGGGGCGCCAGATTCTCGCGGGGGCGTCCCGACTCAGCTTGGAGCCCCAGAAGGAAACGTGGTTCCCAAGCCGTGACCTTTAGGGGAGGCGGTGGACCCCAGCGCCTCTGGCTACTGAGGGGTTCTAGAGCCTCGAGCAAGAGGCTGGCGCGGCGTGGGCCCGGGACGCTTTTCGGTCGCTGGTGACTGACAGGCTCCATTCTTTTTCTTCCTCGGGTCGTGGAATGTGTCTTATTAGTAGCAACTAGTGATGGGGCGGTTACTTTGTTGCTTCGTTGTTTAAAGCTTAGTGTAGTGTAGGTGCGTCATTACGGAAAGAGGAGGAAACACATCGCAAGTGTGTTCAGTTGAGTTTCGTTGAATAGTTTTCGAGATTTCTGTGGCTGTTAGCAACTTGAAACTGCCGTTTTAGTTCAGAAAGTCTTTCCTGTTCGGGACGCTTTATCCACCACAGTAATGATCTATACTGAGTAGACTTAAACCACAAATAACTTTTGAGTACTTTTACTGAGTTTAGTACTGTTCTAAAAATTTTTTAAAAAAATATTAAAGAAGGGCCTCTGTCTGTAGTCCAGGTTGGCCTCCAACTCTTGGTAACTTCCTGCCTCTGCCTCCCAAGTGCTGGGATTACAGGCGTGAACCACCACGCCCAGCTAATCATATTATAGCGCTGGGAATTTAAATCGAGGACCTTTCGCTTTGCGAGGCCAGCGCTTTAACCTGTGAGCTCTGCACCCATCCCCTGCTGTAAATCCTATGGGAAATCTTAAAATTTGTTTTAAGCTACACTCTCAAGTTCTGCTGAGAATCAGTGGAGGAGAATACTTAGATTTATTTGGTACCTAATCCATTTGTGTCTGATACATTCAAGAGTGTCACAGAAAATTGAGAGCTATTGTAATGCCAGTTTTTTTTTCTTGCCCTACATTTCAGATGAGATCACTGAGATTCTAATGGTAATTTCCGCAGACTAATCTTGCTAGTGTAATTGGTGAGATTCACCTATTATGATGCTAAAGCTCTTCTTTTTCCTGTTACACCAAGTTAGATATTGTTGACGTCTCTGCTGGGAAAACAGACTAATTTATAGTTTCAGTTTCTAGAGTTGGCTCAAGGTTGAAAATGAAGCTAGCCTTGGGTTGTTGTATTAGGTCGTTCTTGTTTTTTTCATACTGATGATCGAACGGAGAGCCTCCCTCATGCTTGCGAGGCAAGTGCTCCCCATCAAGCTCCACTCAGGCCTAGATCACTTTGTTTTTGTGGGTGTGGGGATCAAACTCAGAGCCTTGTGGGAACTAGGCAAATGCTCTCCCATGGAGCCACCACCCCAGCTGACTAGATTTGTGTGTGTGTGCGCACGCAGGCTTGTGCAAGCGTGCAGCTGAGGATTGTGCTCAGAGTCTTTACACAGAATTATTTTTTAAAAATTTTAATTTTCAGACAGGGTCTCACTAAGTTGCCCACTTGTCCTGGCTGAACTTGGATTTATGATCCTCCTTTGTCAGTTTTCCAGAGTGCTGGGCTTACAGGCCCACGCCACTGGGCCAGCTAAAAAAACTTTCTTTTGAGGAAGAGCCTTTGCTAATTTGCCCACTTAAAATTCTCCTGCCTCAGCCTTTTGAGTGGGTTGGATTGCAGATAAACAGCACAGCGGTGGCTGAACCATATTCAGTTGCCAACTGAGGGCTTTCTGGTTGTAGTTGTCCTCTTCTTCTCCTGCTCCTTCTTTTAAAGGAGAGTGGGGGACTGAACCCAGGGCTTTCACACTGAGCCACATCCCCAGTTTATTTTTGATTTTGAGACACCAAGTTACCCAGGCTAGTCTTGAAATGGTGATCCTCATGCCTCAGCCTCCCCATAGTGCTGGGATTGCAGAATTGAGCCACAGCACCCGGTTTAGTTTGCAGTTGGTTATTATGAGACTTGAAGTTCCTTTTTTTTTCTTACCTGCTTTGTGTGTGTGTGTGTGTGTGTGTTTGTGTGGTACTGAATAACCAACCCAGGACCTTCACACATGCTACATCTCTAGCCCATATATATATATATATATATATATATATATGCTGGGCTTGAACTGAGCTCTTTCCACGTCAGGTTCCCTGAGTGTTGGGATTATAGGGCTGTACCCTTGCCTCACTTTGACGTTTCTTTTAATCTAGAGCAGTTATCTTTTTCTCTGGTTTAGTTATGTAGATTTATCTGATTTCACTGCTGGTGATATTTAGCTTGTTATTATAAACTGGAAATTCTGAAATAAATGATTATCTTTGAAATGACAAGCTTCCCTTCAGGAAATTATTCTTTTTTTTTTTTCCTGGACAAGAGTCTCATTCTGTATGTAGTCTAGCCTGGTCCTGAACTTACTGTGGAGCTCAGGCTGGCCTCAACTTATAATACTCCTGCCTCAGCCTCCTAAGTGCTGGAATTACAGTTGTGCACCACTATGCCCATTTTATGTGTTTGTTGATGGGGAATCCAGTTCAGAGCCTTGTGCTTGCTAGGCAAGGAGTCTAACTGGTGTCCTTTTCCTATAGCTCAAAATTGCTTATTTTTATTTTGTTTTATTTTTTATTTTTGAGATGGGGTCTTACTCTGTAGTCTAGGCTGGTCCGGAACTCACTGTGTAGCCCACTTGGCCTCACACTTCCAGCAATCCTCCTGTCTCAACCACCCAAGTGCTGGTATTAACAGGTGTGTACCACCATACTCGGTTTGAAATTGCTTATTTTTAAAAAATGAGCCCATAATAGCGGTTACCTTTTTATTTTTATATTTTGGTTCCCTTTTAAATTTTTATTTATTTATTTGAGACAGGGTCTCTGTCCAGGGTCTGGTCCAGGCTGATCCTAACTCACTATGTAGCCCAGGCCAGCCTTGACCTCACAGCAATCCTCGTTCTTCACCTTCCCGAATGCTAAGATTATAGATGTTTGCCACTACACCTGGCTTACATGGTGCTGGGGGAATTGAACTCAGGTACTGAGTGCTTGCTGGGCAAATGCTTTAACGTGTGAGCTATTCCTCCAGTCCTCTTCATTCCCTTTCAATAAGGGAAAATTTGAAGTAGGAGAGATTAAAATTTACTCAAAATAGTACACCTGTGAAGTATTTTTGTGTCATCCTGAGGTCCATGTGCACATATACTGTGTCACTGTAAGCTGGTATGTGACTGCAATGTTGTTATTTAGCAGTTGTGCTACTTGCTACTTGTACCCTCTTTGTATCTTTTTTGAATAGGTAGTCATTGTGTAAGAAGATTATAATTTTTTTACTCACTGTGGAGCCCAGGCTGGCCTTGAACTCAGGGCCGTCCTCCTGCCGCGGCCTCCCGAGTGCTGGGATTATAGCCATGTACCACCATGCCCAGTTTATGTGGTTCTGGGGAATCAAACTCTGGCCCTTGTGCTTGTTAGGCAAGTGCACTTAACAGCTACACTATTCCTCTTGACCCCCCACCCCCCATTTTGAATATTAGTTGACCAAGATAGGCCTATGTAGTGGGGTATCTGTAATTAGTAGCCTTTCTGAAATTCAAAAATGTGTGTAAGTCAACCTCTTTATACCTGTAGTTCTGAAGAATCTCCATATTTGGACTATTTAAACAGGCTTAGTCCTCTTTACAAGTAGGTGTTGGGTGCAGTTTTGTCTGGTTTTAGTTTAATTTTTTAAGTTATTATTATTATTATTTTGAGACACGTTCTTGTTCTGTAGTCCGGGCTGGCCTTGAACTCAAAGCCTCTTGAGTGCTGGGATTTCAGGCATATGCCGCTATGCTCGGTATGTGTGGTGCTGGGGATTGACTTTAGAGCCTTACACTTCCAATTGCTCTGATTGCTGTGCTGTTCCTTCAACCTCAGTCTTAGTTTTTAATACAATAATATGAATTGCTTATATCTTTAGAAAATGCCGAAAAAAAATGCCAAAAGATCACTGGAGAAAAATTCATTTCAGCTGGGCCTGTGCTGCAGCCCTGTGATCCCAGCACTCTGTGAAGCTGAGGCAGAAGGATTGCAGGTTTGGTGTCCAGCCTGCTCAACATAACAAGATCTTGCCTCAAAATTAAAAATGAAGGAGGTGGGGATATAACTCAAAAGTGGTTCTTAATCTTTTTTTTTTTTTCAAGCTGGAGGTACTTTTGAGAATTTGATTAGAGCTGTGAACACTTTGTTGAAGGGAAATGTACAAAAACATTATGCCAGCTTCATGGAAATTAACAGTCCACTGAAAGAGGCAATCCGTCAGCAAATATTTATACTAATAACTTGTGCTGGCACATATAAGAAGGAGTAATTTTTTTTTCCTTTTCCTTTTTTTGGTCTTGCTTTGTAGCCCAGGCTAGTCCCGAACTCACTGGTGTAACCCAGGCTGCCCTTGGACTCAGGACAATCCTCCTATCTCAGCCTCCTGAGTGCTGGGATTATAGGCGTGTGCCAATGAGCCCAGCTTTATGTGGTGCTGGGGAATCATCTCAAAGCCTTGTGCTTGCAAGGCAAGTACTTTAACTGCACTGCTATTCCTCCAGCCCGTGTTAGATAATTTACCAGGAGGCAAAGTTTAGGTTAAGAGTGTTTGGGAGGATTGGAGAAATAGCTCAGCTGTTAAGAGTTTTTGCCTAGCAAGCAGTTTTTGCCTAGCAAGCAAGACTCTTGAGTTCATTTCCCCAGCACACATAAACTGGGTGTTATGGTGTATGCTTATAATCTCAGCATTTAGAAGGTTGCTAGAATTGCTTTGAGTTTGAAGCCCGCCTCCTGGCTTTAGGACCAACCTCACTATGGAGTGAAACCCTGGCTCAAAAAACCCTGAGAAACAAGGGGCTGGAGGAATGGCAGTTAGGCCCTTGCCTGGCAAGTACAAGGCCTTTTTAATTCCCCAGCACCACATAAAGCCGAGTGTGTTGGTGAACACCTTTAATCCTAGCACTCAGGAAGCTGAGGCAGGAGGATTGCTGTGAGTCCAAGGCCAGCCTATGCTCCATAGTGAGTTCAGGACCAGTCGGGTACAGAGTGAGACCCTGTCTCAAAAAAGCAAGACAAAATCGAAAACACCCACCAGTGTTTGGGTTGGGAGTACACTATCAAAGGCACAGAGGGCACATTCCAAGAGAAGAGTCATGGACAGACTGGGAAATTGAGGTGTGATGTAGGAATTTGGGGATGTGAAAAGGAATCTTAGGAAGATGAAGGCATCCAAGGACTGTCCTGTATCGCAGTCACTCCCCTGGGAAGCTGCACTGCGCCTAAGAATTCCCTAACCTAGAGGCGCCATCTGAAGAACCTTTCCCTCAGACTTCAGGGGCTCTGGCTTCAGCCAGGCAGGTTGAAGTTAACCATCCTGGAAAGGGTAGGTTGGAAGGAATTCCTGGAAAGGCTTGAGTCTGTTTCAAGGTCTAGGACTTCCTCATTGTCATAGGACCCAGCTGAGCAAGGTAGATTTTAGAGATTTTTAATATTTAAGGGGTTTGATCCTCCTACTGCCAAAAGGTGGTCACTACAATGACCACCTCTTCCTCCTGCCCTGTTTGTTGATTAGTGCTGCATTTAACAGTAGTTATATAGCAAAGATGTAATGAATATCTATTTTATATGGTTTAGTAATACTTTATCACTTTGTAGTGTATAATACTGTATGTGGCTTTCTCATTTATTCCTCACTAAAATTATTGTAGAAGTCTGGAAATTGATGCACAGAAAGAGTAAATCGCTTGCACAGGTAGTGAATGAGGCAGCCATCTATCTTTCTTTATTTCTTTTCTTTTCTTTTCTTTTCTTTCCCTTTTTTATGAGACAGGGTCTTGCTGTGTATCCCAGGCTGGTCCTGAACTCACTGGTGTGGCCCAGGCTGGCCTTAGACTCAGGACAGTCTACCTGCCTCAGCCTCCTGAATGCTGGAATTGCAGGTGCATGCCACCTTGCCCAGTTTATGTGGTGCTGGGGAATCAAACTCAGGGCCTTGTGTTTGCAAGGCAGGCACTTTAACTGCTGTGCCATTCCTCCAGACCCACCACCACGCTTCTTTTCGTTTTCTTTTCTTTTTTTTTTTTTTTTTTGAGGTAGGGTCTCCCTTTGTAGTAGTCCAGGCTCGTTCTGAACTCATAATAAGGCAAGGCTGGCCAAGAACTGACAGGGATTTTTTCTGCCTTAGCTTCCTGAAAACTGGGAGCCATGTTTCAGATAACAGTTTTGCATCGTTCTGGTTGCACAGGTCTTCCTTGTACCATAAGATGGGTATATTGGTTTTCATTGAGTTTCATCATCCCTCAAAGGAGTCTAGAAGGTTGTGGGAGTGTTTTTCTTTTTCTTTTCTTTCTTTTTTTTTTTTGTGGTCAGGAGAATCTAGGACTTCATGTATGCTAGGTGTATTAGTTTGGGTTCCCTTCAAAAGACAGAATTTACAGATCTTAACACAAAAGGGGCTATTTAGGAAGGCTTACGAGTCCAGTGATAGAGGTGGTCCAAGACACCTGCTCAGTCAAGCAGTAGATCTCCCACCTGGGACTGCAGAGCAGCCAGTGAGGTGAGAATCTGCTGTAGATCTCAGGTGAAGATTGGCGACTGAAGGGCAGCAACAGACAGAGAGGCACAAGTCGAGACGAGAACAAATCTGTGCTGACGATCTGTGGCATCCATAGACAATCATGCAGGCTAGAGCTTCCAGTTGGCCCTCCCACATCTGGGCTGGTGCTCTTCTCTCATTGGCCAGCCCACAAATGACTCACACTCTAATCCCGACAAATTTGTAAGCCCCAGTATAGGATGGTTGACAAATCCCAATACTAATGGAGGTGTGGGCCCTAGTTCCATCAAGTTGACATAATCCCATCAACGGACACACTAGGCAAGCACTCTAACACTGAGCCACATCCCAGTTATTCTGGGGTGTTTTTTAAAATTTATTTTATTTGTTTATTTATTTATTTGAGACAGGGTTTCACTCTTGAGTTCAGGCTGGTCTAGGCTGGCCTTGAACTCATGGCAGTCCTCCTGCATCAGCCTTCCGAGTGCTGGGATTACAGATGTGTGCCACCATGCACCTCTTCTATGTGGTGCTGGGGGATTAACTCAGGGCCTTGTGCTTGCAAAGCAAGTGCCTTAACTGCTTTGCCAATACTATTTTTAACTTACATGTCTGATTCATTTCACTAAGCGTAATGGTCTCAAGGTGCATCCATCTCCCTACAGTGACACAAATTTCTTTATGGCAGAGTGGTGTACTTCATTGTGTAAATACACTACATCCACATCTTCTTTGTCCATCCCTTGTTGGACATACTGGCTTGTGGAACATACTGGCTTTTTCCAGGATTTGGCTGTTGCTGCTATAAATATGGGTATGTATATATGCATGGAGTTTAGCTCTTTTGGAGGGTATAGCTGGGTCAAATGAGATATCTATTTTTTTTTGAGGGGTCTCTGTACTGCTTCTCTTAGTGGTCGTACCAGTTTATAGTCCCAGCACCAGTATAGGAGCATTCCTTTTTCCCCCACAACTTCTCCATGACTTGTTGTTCTGTGTTTTTTTTGTTGTTGTTGTTGAATTTTTTTTTTTTAAAACAAGTTCTCCCTCTGTAGCCCAGGCTGGCCTGTAATTACAGCAGTCCTATAGATTCTGGATATGCACTACCATATCCAGTTTATGTGGTTCTGGGGAATGGAACCTACTAGGGTCTTGTCCTTGCTAGGCAAGCCCTGTAACTGCTGTGCTATTCCTCCAGCCATTTATTTATTTAGAGACAGGAGTCTTGCTCTGTAGTCCAGGTGGGTCCTGGTCCAGGACTCACTGTGTAGCCCATGCTGGCCTCAAACTCTTTGCAATCTTCCTGCTTTAGCTTTCCCAGTGGCTGGGATTACGGTTGTGTGCCACCACACCCAGCTTTATATGGTGCTGGGGAATTAGGTCCTTGAGCTGCTAGGCAAGAGCTTTAATCACTGTGCCGTCCTCATTTATTCTTTGAGTATTTTTTGAGACCGAGTCTTGCTCTGCAGTCCAGGCTGGTCCTCAATTCACTATATAGCCCAGGCTAGCCTCGAATACATGGCAATCCTCTTGCCTCAGGCTCCGAGTGCTAGGATTACAGGCGTCCACCACCATGACCACTGCTTATGGGTGTTGGGGAATTGAACCCAGGGCTTTGAACTTGCTAGACAAGTGCTTTAATTGCTGAGCTGTTCTTTTACCCACTTGAGTTCTTAATACCAGCCATTCTTACTGGGGTTAGATGGAACCTTAGTGTTTTTTTTTTTTCTCTGATCCTCTTTGTTTGTTTTACTTCTTGAGATAGGATCTCACTCTGTAATCCAGGCTGATCTTGGATCATAGCAATCCTCCTGCCTCAGCCTCCTGAGTGCTAGGATTACAGGCATGTACCATCATGCCTGGTTTTATGTGACGCTGGGGAATCAAACTCAGGACCTTGCACTTACAAGGCAAGTGCTTTAACCGCTGTGCCATTCCTCCAGCCCCCTCCCTTTGTATATTCTTGGTGATAGTCCTCTGTCTGAGGAGTAGCTGGCAAAAACATTCCCCATTGATTGCTTCCTTTGCTATGCTGAAGCTTTTTAATTAGTTATAATCTTATTTATTGATTCTTTTTTTTTTGAGACAGCGTCTCACTGGGTACTACAGGCAGGTCCTGAACTCACTGTGTAGTCCAGGCTGGCCTTAAACACACAGTAATCCTCCAGCCTCCCAAGTGCTGGGAATACAGCATTCACACCATGTGAGCCCCAGGGCTGTGAGCTTGCTAGGCAAGTGCTTATGTGGCTGAACTCTTCTCCTGCCCTGTTTGTTGATCAGCGATGGTATCTTATGTGCTTTTGGTGTTTTACTGAAAAAGTCCTTGCCTGTGTTTGTGTCTTTAGGGGTTTTGCATATTTTTTTCTTCCAGCGCATTTATTTAGTGTTTCTATTTTAATGTTCAGGTCTTTGGCCCATTTTGATTTGATTTTGGTGCATGGTGAAAGTTGTGGGTCTCATTTCTTTCTTCCGCGTGGAGCTAGCCAGTTTCCCAGGACCATTTGTTAAAGAGGCTATTTATTCCTCTGCATATTTGTGGCCCTTTATTGAAGATCAGGTGGCTAAAGGTGCTTGGGGATGTTTCTGCATCTTTATTCTGTTCCATTAACCCGCTTGTCTGTTTTGTGTAGTCACCATGTGGTTTTTGTGACTTACTGCATGATATAACAACAGCTGGTACCGTGATGCCTCCTTCTTTTGTGTTGTTGCTTGGTTTGTCTTGGCTATTCTGGGTTTCTCTTGTGGTTCCAAATACATTTTTGAATCATTTTTTTCTAGCTCTGTGAAAAATGCTGTTGGTATCTTGTTTGGTATTACATTGACTTTGTGTCTCAATTTTGGTAGTGTGCACATTTTGAAAATGTTGGTTCTGTCTAGGTACAGGGAGTGTCTTTCCATTTTCTAATATTCTCTTCAATTTCTTTTTTCAGGGTATTCCTTTGAGTGTAGAAGTCCTTCACTTCATTAGGTTGATTCCTAGGTATATAATTTTCTTTGAGGCTACTGTGAATGAGATTGTTTTTCTGACCTTTTTCTCTGTGTTTTCATTGTGCTGTAGTAGGGGCTGGAGGAATGGCTCAGCGGTTAAAGTGCTTGCCTAGCAAGAGCTAAAGCAAGCTCTAAGTGTGCCAGTCCGTTTGCCCAGCACCACATAACCAGAGCGTGGTGGCACATGCCTGTCATCTCAGCACTCGGGAGGCTGAGGCAAGAGAATTGTGACGAGTCCAAAGCCAGCCTGGACTCCATGCCTGGACTACAGAGTGAGACCCTGCCTCAAAAAAAAAAAAAAAAAAAGAAAAGAAAAGAAAAGAAAACAATAATATAAAAACCAAAAAAACACTGTGTGGAATGCTATCCTTTTTTTGAGGCAGAGTGTTGCTCTGAAGTCATACAGCATAGACTGGGCCTGAACTCAGGGCAGCTCTTTTGCCTCAGCTTTCAGAGTGCTGGAATTATGCTATTAATTTTTGTCCATTGATTGTATAACCTGCAATTTGGCTGATTTTTAAAAATTAGTTCTAAGAGTCTTCTGATGGAGTTTCTGGTATTCTCTATATAAAGGCTTGTGTTGTTCACAAATAAGCATAGTCTGACTTCTTTCTTTCCTATGCATATTCCCTTTATTCCATTCTCTTGTCTGATTGCTCTGGCTAAGGTTTTGAGCACTATGCTGAATAGAAGTGGTGAGAGTGAATACTCTTGTGCTGTTTTGAGGGGAAATACTTTTATTTTAGCGTTTACCCATTAAGGATGATGTTGGCACTAGGATTGCCATAAATTGCTCTCATCAGTTTGAGATAACAACTTTCTGTCCCTATTTTCTTTTTGAGACAGAATCTGGGTCTACTTCTGTACCTACTTTCATTAGAGTTTTGATCAGGAAGAGATTTTTGTGTTTTGTCAAAGGCATTTTTCTGCATCTACTGAGATGATCATGTTTTTTGTCCTTGCTTTTGTTAATATGGTGTACTACATTAATTGATTTACATATATTGAACCATCCTAGCATTCCAGGATGAAGTCAATTGGTCATGAGTGTATGATCTGTTTAATAATTTGTTGCATTCTGTTTACAAGTATCTTATTGAGGATTTTTGCACCTATATGTTTAAGGGAATTGACTTGTAGTTTTCTTTGTTCAGTCTTTATGTAGTTTAGGGATCACGTGATGCTGGCTTTCAGAAAGGAGTTGGGCCTTGTTTCTTCTTTCGTTTTTGTGAAAGAGTGTGAGGAGCATTCCTACTAGGTCTTTCTGACGTTCTGTAGAATTCTGTGGTGAATTCATTGTATCCCGGGTTTTTCTGTGGTAGTACTTTTATTAGTGTCTCAATTTCAATTCTTTGTTATTGCTCTCTTCAATGTTTTTGTATCTTCTTGGTTCAATTTTGGTGTATCATATATGTCTAGAAATTTATCCATTTCTTCTGGGTTCTTGAGTTTATTGGAATATAGATTTTAAAAATAATTTCTCGTAATCCTCTGGATTTCAGCAGTGTCTGTTATGATTCCATCTTTTTTACTTATTTTTTTTTTTGAGACAAGATCTTGCTGTATAGTCCAGGCTGGTCCTGAACTCACTAAATAGTACACGTTGGCCTTGGCCTCATGGTAATCCTCCTGCCTCAGGCTCCCCATTGTTAGGATTAGAGGTTGGGATTACAGGTATCTGCCTCCTTTCCTGGTGTATGTGGTGCTAGGAAATTGAACCCAGGGCCTTGAGTTTGCTAGGCAAGCGCTTTAACCACTGCACTATTCCTCCAGTCCCACCTTTATTTATTTTTATTTTTAATTGCTTTGATGTGAATTTTTTCTTCTTTTGGTGAGTTTGTCTAGAGGCTTATTTATATTTTTGAAGAATCAACTCTTTATTTATTGATTTTTTTGTATTTTTCTTTTAATTTCGATTTTATTGATCTCTATTCTGATTTTTTTTTTTTGAGACAGGGTCTCTGTGGCTGGTCCTCATTATGGAACCCAGACTGGCCTTGGACTCACTGCAATCCTCCTGTCTGAGCCTCCCAAGTGCTGGAATTACGGGTGTGCCACCACACCCAGTTTATGTGGCACTGGAGATTCGAACTTGGGTACTTAGTGCTTGGTAGGCAAGCGCTTTAACCACTGAACCATTCCTCCAGCCCCTACTCTGATTCTTATAATTTTCTTCCTTCTATTGCTTAAAATCTTCAGTGTTGAATTTTACTTAAAATTGTTTTAGGTACTCAGTAGTCTTATTAAGTAGGTTGCAGTAGCAAAAAAGCTGCCAAACCACCAGACTTGGAAAATTGTAGGCCTCTTTGACTGGTACTGTCTAGGAAGGAGTGTGGCTGGCATGTGACCTCATATCATTTTATAATCTCTAAGAAACAAACCCCATATGAGGAAGCAGAGGGGAGAGGATGCTTCTTAGAGAGTGAATTTAAATTTTTACATTCCTCAATGGTTAAAGTGCTTGCCTGGCATGTGCATGTGTAAGGCCCTGATTCTATTCTCCTGTACCACATAAAAGTCAGCTGGGCATGGTGTCGCATTCCTGTAATCTCAGCACTGGGAGGCTGAGGCAGGAGCACTGCTGTGACTGCAAGGCCAGCCTGGGTTACATAAGGACTTCAGGACTAGCATGGACTTCAGAGCAAGACTCTGTTTCACAGAAAAAAAAAAAAAAACCTTTTGTAGAGGAGCACAGTTCCTAGGAGGAAAGGATTCAAGTGCTGGAGTATTGTACGGTGGATAATCTGTGTGTCCTACTCCAAATCTCAGTATTTACTGGTGTGTCTCCATCTTACGTTTAGTAACTTCAGGTAATTATTTAGAACCATTCAGAAGTACTTAAGAATTGCCGATAACGTGCCAGCTGCTGTCCTAAGTCTATATAATTACCTAATGATCAAACTATATAAATTCACAGGCTGGAGGTTACTCATTGGTTAAAGCGCTTGCCTAGCAAATATAAGGTCCGGGTTTTATTCCCCAGTATCACATACACTGGGCATGGTGGCACATACCTGTAATTCCAGCCTTTGAGAGGCTGAGGCAGGAGCATTGCTGTGAGTTCGAGGGAAGCCTGTGTTCCACAGTGAGTTACGGACCAGCTGGGACTGCAGAGTGAGACCCTGTCTCAAATATATATATAAATACACACACACACACACACACACACACACACACACACACACACACACACTCAGAGTTCTCATGGAACTCAAGTTCCATGTGACCTATTGCAGGTAGAAAATAACAAATATCTGTTGTTTTAGGTCCTAAAAAGGAGTTTGTTTCAGGCTAGGTTGTGTAGCTGAGTGTTAAAGCACTTGCCTAGCATGTACGAGGCCCTGGGTTTAATCTCTAGAACGGGAAATGGGGGAAGTTGGTTATTTCATATATGTCTTACTACATAGCAGTATACCTCAGAGTTTACTGGTTTAGATATTTTAACAATTCTGTGCGTTGAAAGGGTTTTTTTGGGGATGTTGACCTGCTGTTCTTCCTTGACATTGGTCCTTGGTGGCTGTACCTCCAGGATAGCTCTATCAACGGCTTCCCAAAACATGGTGATACAGGCAGAGGGATAAGTTGGAGATTTTTGAAAGCCTAGCCTCAGAAGTTGACCACTTACGGAAACAGAAAGTTCTATGAAAAAATACTAAGCAGGTTAGAAGGGAGATAGAGGGATCGGGAAGGGGGAATAGTACGTGTCATATTATATGAGATGCAAGGGGGCCTTCCCAGTGAGGCAACTTTTTTTTTTTTTTTTAATAGTACTAGAGGTCTAGCCTGTTCAGGGCCTTCACACCTTCACACTAAGCTACATCTCCAGCCCATTTTTTATTTTGCATAAGGGTTTCACTAAGTTGCTAAGTTGCCCTGGCTGGGCTTGAACTTGTGACCCTCTGGCCTCAGGCTTCCAGAGTGCTGGAGTTACAGGATTACATCACCAGGCCCAGCAATACAACAGTTTAGATACCTGATGGAAATGAGAATCAAAAGAACATCTTAAGGAAGACCATTCTAGGCAGAGAACTGGAAATGTGCAAGGCCTGTGGTGGCCTTCTGTTTGAACTAGCAAGGACGGTGGGTGACTGAAGTGCTTGACAAGAAGAGCTGCCAGGCACAAAGTCTGGGAGGAAGCGGGAAACAAGGGTAGTTTAGGCAATGATTTTTGAGTTTTCTGTGAGTGGGATGGGAAGCCAATGGAAGACCAGGAGTAGAGGAATTCCATGATTTAACTTTATTCATTTAGAGGCGGTCTTGATTTGTGGTCCAGGCTGGTCCTGAATTTGCTATGTAGCCCAGGCTGGCCTTGGACTCATGGGAGTCTTCCCTGCCTCAGCCTCCTTAGTGCTGGGGATTACAGGATTGAACCATCACGCCCAGTTTATATGGTGCTAGGGAGTCAGTTCAGGGCTTTGTGCTTGCTAGGTGACTGTACTAACTGCTGTGCTATTCCTTCAGCCGTTAATTTAAATTTTATTTATTTCTTTTTATTTTTTGAGACAAATTTTCATCTGTGGTCCAGGCTGGTTCTGAATTTCCTGTGTAATCCAGGCTGGCCTAGAATTTACTGCAGTCCTCTGGAGTGCTGGTATTACAGGCAGCCTCCGTGATGCCCAATTTGTATGGTGCTGGGGAATTAAACCCAGAGCCTTGTGCTTGCTAGGCAGGTGCTCTAATCCCTGAGCTATTCCTCCAGCCCTTAATTTAAAATTTAAAAGAATTCTATGATATGAATATTGTGCTGCTGTTTTGAGAATAGACCGCAAAGAGCACCAGAGTGTTAAGTAGAAAGTCAAGTCACTAGGCTCTTGGTTTGGGAGAGATGACAGATGGGGTAGATATGGGAGAGGTTAGAGTTCGGACGCATTTTAAGGTAAGGCTGATGGGAGTTGCTGTGGAGGGTCATCCTCAAAGCTTTTGATATAGGCAGCTGGAGAACTGGAATTTCTGTGATTGACATGGAAAGATGGGGGAGGAGGAGAGTGCTGGTGGCAGGAAGGTGAGAGGCTTGTAAGGTTTAGCTGTGTTTGGTCTCTGGGGAAAAGGTTACTAAATGTTACTTCCTTGTTGCAGGTATGACTGAGTGCTTCAGATCGGGTCACTATGGTACGAGAGCGGAAATGTATATTGTGCCACATTGTGTACAGCTCAAAAAAGGTAATGGAAGAGGGTGGACCTGAGGCTTTCTGACTGAAGTTTTCTGCAGAGATCGTACGATGTATGACTGCAGGCTCCTAGCCTCTTGATGCTTCTGTCCTTGTCCCTTGTCTTATGTCTTGGCCTCATAGAGCCAGTAACTGTATTATTAAATTGTATCCAGAATCTGTGGCTACTCAGAGGTGATACAGAGAGATTTAGTTAGTACCAGTTAGAGAAAGTATCTCCCAATACAGATTGTTTGAAGTTATGCTCCTTTTTGAGATTTTTAAAGTCAAACTGTACATTTTGATTCACCAGTGTTTTATGCCCATCAAATGTGCAGTGCCCTAAATGTCCAATAGGTGGGGATGTTGCATAAGAAAAACAGACCTGTAGAAGAACAAAATGAAGTGACTGGCCTGGCAGGGCCCTCCACACCTGTAATCCCAGTACTGTAAACCTGAGGCATGAGGATTGTGAATTTGAGCCAAACCTGGGCAACCTAGCAAGACCGTGTCTCAAAATAAAAATTTAAAAAAGTGCTGGGAATCTAGCTCATTGTGAAGGTCCTAGGTTCAGTTCTTGGGGCGGGGGAAAAGACATTAAAGAAAAGAATTTGCCCAGGCCTCACGAAAATTGGGTCCAATTTTTTTTGACTATTTTTCCCTTTCTTGCCTTTATTCTTTGCTTTCAAAGTAATGCTGCTAGCTTAAATACTTAGGATTTATTCTTCATGCTTTTAAGGTGTTCTTGATTGTCATTGGAAATTAAGAGGCAGGGAAGTCTGAGTGGAAGTCATGAACCTGGACAGATGTCTAGGATAAGCAGCTTAAGGGAATGGGGAAGAGACCTTATAGGCGAAGACGTGAACACGCATAAGCCCCAGCAGAAGCAGCTAGCGGCACAAGGCGTCAGCAAGGAGGCCCATCCTGTTGGAATAGTATAGTCTTAGCTGGGCCCTGTGGTGTAGGCCTAAAATCCCAGCACTCTGGGAAGCTGAGGCAGGAGGATCATAAATTACAGCCCAACTTGAGCAATTTAGCAACTGAGACCCTAGTTAAAAAATAAGATGGGCTGGGGATGTAGATCCATGGTTCTGAAGGCCTTGGGCTTGATCCCTACTAAAAAACAAGCAAACAAAAAACAAGCTTAGTCTCAGGTCTTAGTGAAACAGTAACTTGTAATTCAATTTAAGACCGTTGGTGTGTGCATGACATATGGGCTAGGATGAAGCCACCCATCAGGGTTTCTATTAATTATGCAGAAATGAAATGAGACTTTAAAATCATGTTTAGAAATCTTTCTGACGCCTTTGTGGAAGTTGAAAAAACACTTCTGGCTTTCAATTTTTGGGTCAGGGTTTATGTTAGGTTGTTGAAGATCAGAGTCCTCGATGACTGGTATCAGATTGGAGGGAAGTGGGGCTAATGTATGGGGGGAGAGTACACTTAGAGAGGTGGTGTCGGACCCGGGAGGAGCAGCCCCATCTGTGATCACATGATTTCATCATTTTAAATCCTCTGGCATTTCTTTCTGTTCTGCTTTAAAACGTATTTTCATTTCAGGAGGCTGAGGTCGTGAGTTTGAGGCCGTCCTGGACTACATAGTGAATTCAGAATTAGCCTGGACTGTAAAGTGAGACCCTGTCTCAAAAAAAAAAAGATATAAAAAATAAAAACCACATTTTTATCTTTTTACTCTTTCCTGTGTTCCTACTGAAGTTAAGACAGGCCCTGGAGCAACTCACTCTTGATTTGGGGAAAGCTGGCTGTGTCGTTAAGCAAAGGTTGGTGGGTTAGTGAGTAAGGTGGTTTGAGAGGTTAACACAAAGAATCAGTTGGGGGATCACTCTACTTACTTATTTTTTAGATAGACTGTTAGCAAATAGACTTATGCTAAGCACTGCTTTCCTCCACTTCCTAAACATCTACCTCTTGATTCCTCCTATTATTCAGTAGAGGAGAAAAGTTCTGGGGTGACTTCAGTGGGGAAGAAGGTATGTATCTTGGTTAACATGGAAGAGACCCAGAAGACTTAGAGTTAAAAAAGAGATTTAAAAAAATTTTTTTAATTGTTTGCCAAATTTATTTCAGTGATTCCTTCCCCATGTCCTGCCCTTTAAAAACATAATCCTAAGTAATAGAGAAATAAAGAGGCCTGGTTGACAAGAAAGCATGTATTTGCATTACTTACCCTCATCCTGTGTCTGTGGATCTTGTCTCATTATCTGGTTATTTTGAAAACTCAGTTTATTTGTGTTCATTCCTGGGACCAAGACAGGAAGATTTTGCATGTAGGAGTATTATGCATGTACATGTAGGAAAAGGTTAGTGAAGTATTTTGGAAAATCGAAAATTACTTGTAACTTTTTAAAAACATAAGGTCTCACTTTGTAGTCCAGGCTGGTCCTGAACTCATTGCGTGGCCCAGGAAGGCCTGGACTACGTGGCAGTCCTTCCTCAGCCTCCTGAGTGCTGGGATTGCCCAGTTTATGTGGTGCTGGAGAATTGAACCTAGAGCCTTGTGCCTGCTGAGGTATGATCCCAGCTTCAGTTTGGGCTTTGCTATAGGAAAAGAACCCATGCAAATATAGCTCAAGAAAAATAGATTTAACCTGTAGATAAGAATCTATTACTAGGTGTCGGGTCAGGCTTAGGCTGTGGTAAGGTGTGAATGCACGCAGGAGTGGGAGTGGTGGTGGTCCCAGAGTGCCTCTCAGTGGCAGATTGGGGATGTTGTTTGGGATGTAGCACAGTGATTAAAGTGTTTGCTGAGCAAGCATAAGATCCTGAGTAACTGGGCTTGGTGACACACGCCTGTAATCCCAGCTCTAGAAAGACTAAAGCAGGGGGATTACCAGGAGATTGGCTTGGGCTACATAACAATTCCAGGCTGGACTATAGAGTGAGACCCTGTTTCAAAAAGAAAGAAAAACATCTAAATCAAGGAAAAATTAAACAAGAAGAAGCATAGGGGTGTGAAGATGTTGTATGTTTATGAATTTTCTCATTCTCTATTGTCATTAATTTGACTCAGGAAAAACATAAGCATGTAGTGTGCTCTAATTAGTGGCGCCAGTCAGCTATGGCTTGAAGGAACCCCATGCAAAACTGTCCAAATGAAGTGTTTGTAGACACAGGAAGGAAGTGATGGCCATCTTCAGGAAAATGCCCTTCTAAAGGAGGATCTTTGAGTCCAACCCTGTGTGTCACAGCATAGAAGCCCTGTGGTAAGGAGTAGTTGAGTTGTACTGTTGCTAACAAAGGAACAGTATCTCAGCTCAGACGTGTAACATGGTGTTTGAAATATTAATCTTGGTGTTGATCTTCTTGGGCTTGAGTCCCACTGTGACCACTTTTATCTGTCACTGACAGCATCTTTTCATGTTTGTCCTTTCGCTGCCTAGCTCCATATCCAACGTATGTAGGCACTTGGTAATACCTGGTGGATGAAGGAGCTAACTGTCTACAGGCCTGTGTGCTTGTGAAGTTAACATTTCCTCAGCAGTATTTTGCTGTTCAAGAAAATGGTGGAGGCACTTAACACAGAGTATAGTGGTAGCTCCCCCTAGCAACCCCTTTTTTCTCTGGTATTGGAAATAGGACCCAGAGCCTTTGCACTGAGCTACACACCCAACCTTTTAAAATTTAGGCTTTCTGTTTGTGTGTTTTGAGACAAGGTCTACTAAATCGCCCACATTGTGCTTGAACTTGGGCTTCTCCTGCCTCAGACTCCCAGAGCGCTGGGATCTTCATTATTATACATGTAAGTATCTGCCATCTTAGCTGACATGCTGGCTGTGTGAGGAAGGGAGAGACACACGCAGCTCTTGGTGTTTCGTGCACAGGGTCTTGATTGGCATCTTCTTCACAGGCTTTGCTTTCTTGCCACTGAGGCTAAATTGGCGGGTTATGTTGAAGGACTTAGTGAATGTTCCAGCGCTTCATTAGACCCAAGCAAATTAACCGGGGAAGCTGGGGTGTGGGCAGTGAAGGTACAGCAGTGATGGAGCTTCTATGTTTGCTGTTTTTTTTTTTTTTTTGTATTGTTCTGTGGTACTTGGGATTGAACCTCGGGCTTTCACACTGGTGTATGTGCCAAGCCGTTTTTCACTTTGAGGTGTCTCTAAGTTACTGAATTGCCTAAGCTGGGCTCAAACTTGGCATTCTCTAACCTCAGCCTCCCAAAGTACTGGGATTACAGGCCTGCATCACCGGGCCCTGATCAAAATATATTTTAGAACTTTCTGATCCTCCATAGAGATACCGTCTTATTTGTAACTCCTGCCTGGCTAGAATTGATGTAGCTATTCCTACTCTTTCAACAAATACTTAAAACTGTATGCCAGGTTCAGCAATTGTAAGTTCCAAGGTTCACTTTTGGCAAACTCTTAGTTAAGAAAGGAAAGAGAATATGAAATATGGATAGCTAAATTGTTAAACAGTAAAGTGATTTAAGAAGTATCGTCCTCTGTCATTACTAGGGATTGAATCCAGGAGCCCTTGTGTGCTAGGCAAGTGTTGTACCACTGAGCCAAATTCCTAGCCCTTTTTCTTTTCTTTCTTTTTTTTCCCCTAGCTCTTTTTATTTTATTTGGGGACAGTGTCTTGACAAATTACGCAGGCTGGCCTTGAACTTACAGTTCTTCTTGCTTCAGCCTCCCTAGTGTTGGAATTACAGATATGTATGCCACTGCTTAGCTGAGAGCTTTTGTAAAAGCTGAACTTTAGTGTTTTCTGAGACAGAGTCTCCCTCTGTAGTCCAGGCTGGTCCTGAACTCACTGTGTATCCCAGGCTGACCTGCGTCAGCCTCCTGAGTGCTAGGATTATAGAGATGTGCCACCACACCTGGCTTACATGGTGCTGGGCAATCAGATTCAAGGCTTTATGCTTGCTAAGCACTCTTAACTATTGTATAATTCCTCCAGCCCCAGTAAATTCTTTTTTTGTTTGTTTGGTTTGGTTTGGTTTTTGTGGCAAGGTCTCACTTTGGTAGTTCAGGCTGGTCCTGAACTCACTATGTGGCACAGGCTGGCCTTGAACTCATGGCAATCCTCCTGCCTCAGCCTCCTGAGTGCTGGGATTACAGGCATGTGCCACCATATCCTGTTTATATATATGGTGCTGGGGAATCAAACCCCAGGGCCTTGTGCTTACTAGGCAAGTGCTTTAACTGCTGTGCTATTCCTCTAACACCAGCAGCCCCACTAAATTAATGCAATAGAATTTTATTTTCCCTGTGATATTGGGGATTGATCACAGGGCTTTCACTCTGAGCTACATCCCCAGCTCTATTTATTACTTGTTTGAGATGGGATCTTGCTCAGTTGCTGAGGCTGAGCCTGAACTTAGTATTCTCCTGCTTCAGCATCCCAGAGTGCTGAGATTACAAGCCTGCACTCCTGGGCCCTGCTTATGATTGTGTAGAATTTAACCTATATAATGTATTTTTGTCTTTTCCTTTCTGAGCATACTTTTTACCATTTTAGGAAGGCATATAAATAGGTCTTAGAACTCCTTTTATTTAAAAATGAAATATGTGAGAAACACATGCAAAGAATAATTCAATAAGGAACTGATACCAATATTGTTGAGACAAGTAACCACAAAAGCTTTTTGACACTTGGAGTTCAATCCCCAGTTGTTGACTGTATAGGAATGAGTGCTTTATCTTGCTTTTCCTCTCAGAGCAGTCCCTTTTAGTTTAATCTGCTTTCTTTAATTTTGAAGGAGATGGACGAACACATGCGGAGCATGTTGCATCACAGGGAACTTGAGAACCTGAAGGGCAGGTATGGGAATGGTGCTTTCCTGACGTCTGTGAGTGGGTGTCTGCTGCGCATGCCCGGATGGGGGCTCTGCTGCCAGTGTCAGTGGTTCTTTCCTTACACCTGGGTGTGGGGGTGTGGGGGTGTGTGTCTGCTGAGCGTGCCCAGCTGCTTGTTTAATGGTAATCCATCGTAATGGCACAGAACGATCTTTTAGAAGTAATAGGGGCTGGAGGAATAGCTCAGCAGTTAAATGCTTGCCTAGTGTTTGCAAGACCCCAGGTTTGATTCCCCAGCACCACATAAGCACACGCCTGTAATCCCAGCCCTCGGGAGGCTGTGGCAGGAGGATTGCTGTGTATGTGCAAGGCCAGCCTGGACTACATAGTAAAGTCAGGACCAGCCTGCACTGTAGAGTGAGACCCTGCCTCAAAAAAAGGAAGAAGAAGTAGAGATAGCAAGCACAGCCAACTTCTGTCATTTGGAAGGGGGATAAAGCCTGGTCTCTGTGTGCATCTCTAACATTAGAATCCTCAGTGGGTCTGGCAAGTGGATTAGAACGAAGGTGAGCTGGACTGAGCGAACTCTGTATGGAAGCCATTTCATTTCTGCATGGCAGCCTTATGCCTAGAGATCTCATATTTCTGCTTTAAAAATGCTACAGATTATTGCATATTGTAAACTTCTAGTGTTGCTGAAGTAATCTGGGAAGTTCAAAGGCTGCTAAATTGCACTGAATCTCATTAATATAAGCAAAGTTGTGCAGGCTTTAAGCATACTTGAAAATGCTTTTTGGTGGGGCTGGAGGAATAGTACAGTGGTTAGAGTGTTTTGAGCACAAGGCCCTGAGTTTGATTACCAAGCATCATATAAGCTGGGCTTGGTGGCACACACACCTGTAATCTCAGTTCTTGGGAGGCTGAGGAAGGTTGTTTGCCCTGAGTTTGAGGCTAGCCTGGGCTACAGTGATACCATGTCTCAAAAAAGCCCACAGAAAATTTAAAGTCATAAGGAATTCCTGAATACCCTTCATCCAGGTTTCACTCATATTAAAATTTTGCCATATCTGATTTATTTTCTCCCTTTTCTCTGTATATCTGTCTATTCTATTTTTCTTCTCCTCCCCCCCCCACCCCTTTTTTTTTGAGATACGGTCTCACTATGGAGCCCAGGCTGTCCTTAGACTCACAGTAATCCTCCTGTCTCAGCCTCCTGAGTGCTGAGTTTACAGGTGTGTGCCACCATGCCTGGCTTATGTGATGCTGGGGAATTGAACTCAGTTACTTAGTGCTTGACTTAGCACTTGCTAAGCAAGTACTTTAACTGCTGAGCAATTCCTCTAGCTCCTATTCTCTTTTTCTGAGTCATTTAAGTGTAGGTTACAAACGTGATGCCTTATTACCCCTAAATACATGAGTATTTCTTAAAAACAAGGAGATAGGAGGTCCTTTTACATAATCATAATACAAATATGAAAAGCAGAAATTTGACATTTTTATAATACAATATGTTGGCCTGTAGACCTTCTTTAAGCTTTACTAATTATCCAAACACATTAGTTACATGACAAGAGAGTTTGGAATTGCATGGGGTACTCAGGTCGCATCCTGTAGTCTGCTGCAGTGTGGATCAGTTTCTCAGGCTTTTCCTTGTTTCTGTGGCCTCACCTTTTTTATGAATCTAGGCCACTTATTTTATTTAATGCTTATTTTGTGCACTGGGGACTGAGCCCAGGCCTTCACACTGAGCTATATCCTCAGCCCAGTTTTGATTTTGAGACATCCTGTCACCAAGTTGCTGACTTGCCCATCCTGAACTCCAGCATATGATTCTGCCCAGACTCCCAGAGGATTGCAGTCGTAGGCCTACGCCCCTGGGCCTGGCTTAAGCCATTGATTTTGTGGAAGTATTCATTGCTGTGACAAATACCCAATATCCACAATTGAAGGGAGGAAAGATTTATTTAGCTCACGGTGCCAGAAGGTCTTCTACAGTCGAGTGGAAGCACCTGGCAGAGGCTGGAGAGCTGCTCGTGGCATTGCAGACAGAAGCCAGATCAAGTAGGAGCTGAGGGCAGAGCTTTCCCAGGAAGAAGCTGAAATGATGTTTCTTCTTCTTCCCTTTCCTTAGTTCATAATGCCTGGTGAGTCCCCCACACCCAGGGTGGGTGCTCTTCCCTTCCTGGCTGACAAGTCAGTGACACAAATCTGAAAGCTCTGGCCCGGGTGCCCCCCAACCTCAACAAGTTGACGTAATCACTTTAGGTCAAACTACAGGAGTTGGCCCCTTTCAGCCAAACCCTACCTCCTAATAACAATGGTTCCATAGTTAACCCTGCTACATCCAAATACATGAGGCTTTTGGGGAAGACTTCAGATCTGCACTATAGCAGCCTCAATTTGGTTTGTCTAATGTTCTCTCTCTCTCTCTCTCTCTCTCTCTCTCTCTCTCTCTCTCTCTCTCTGAGATAGGATCTGGAGTCCAGGCTGGTTCTGAACTCACTATGTAGCCTAGGCTGGCTTCAGACTCATAGCAATGCTCCTGCCTCAGCCTCTCAAGTTCTGGGATTATGAGCATATAATACCACACTGAGTTTATGGGGTGCTGGGGAATTGAACTCAAGTACTTACTGCTTGCTAGGAAAGCACTTTAAGCACTGAGCTATTCTTCCAGCCCTTTGTCTAATGTTTCTTCACAATTGAATTACATTATGTGTTTATGGCAGAAACTTCACAAAGTGATGCTGTATTTACAGTACATAATATTAAAGGTGTGTATCATCAATTTATCCTGTTTGTGGATTATTACTGATTCATATTGATCACTTGATTGAGATAGTATCTGCCAGAAATTTCCACTATAAAATTGCTAATGTTATTTTAACGAAGAAGGATCTTATAGAAAATCGTGATTTCATAACTTTTAGTTTGGAGTTACTGCTTTATTGATGTTTCTCTGACATGTGCAATATTACTTGGCATGTTCTGTGGACACAGTAAGTATTCACTAAATGAATAAAAGCTTAAGGTATTTAAGGGAAGAAAATCTATTAAGTAAACAGCTTTAAAAAATGAAATATAGTAATCCCAGCACACAGGAGGCTAAGGTGGGGGAATTACTGTCTGTTTAATGGCAGCCTGGGCCACATAGTGTGATCAGGACGCATCAGAACTATAGAGCAAGATGCTGTCTCAAAGGGAAAAGGGGGAATATAGGGGGTGGAGACATAGGTCATTGATTAGAGCACTTGGCTAGGAGGCTTGAGGCTCCAGGTGTGATCCTCCAGTACCACATACTAGCTTGGTGTGGTGGCACATGACTGTAATCCCAGTGCTCTGAAGCCTGAGGCAGGAGGATTGCTGCAAGCTCAAGGCCAGCCTGTAGTACATACTGAGTTTAGGACCAGCTTGGACTATAGGGTGAGACCTTGTCTCAAAAATAAAATATACATATGTGTGTGGCTATGTCTTCATATCTCTTTATCTGTCTGTCTATGAAAATGCATGAGACTCAAGACCATATTGCTTGGTAAAATAAATCAGACAAAGGTTAGATGTTGGTTGATCTCTCATACATGAGAAACATATAATACAGATAATTTTAGAAACAAAAGTATATAAATGATAGAAACAATTTATTAGGCTCTGGAGACAGGAAAGGAACCTGGGAATGGAAATGGGAGAGCAGGGACAGAGGGGAGGGGAAGCAGCGGTAACGATGCCGCATGTGAGTGTGGACCAGTCCCCAACATGAGCATGGTTGTCCTATACCACACAGGCATGCTAGCAGGCTTTACAAAGTGGCAAGAGTGATGGGATAAGTGTGTTCCAAACAAGGGGAAATGTTTTGCATGGAACTAATGGCAGTATACCTTAATGGTTTTAATTTAAAGAAAAGTAAGTTTTACTTACATAAGATTCATGTTTAATTAATATAGACTCATAAAAAGTAAGAAGTGGAAATCTTTTTATCCCATCTCCTTTAAATAACACTCTTGCCTTAGAGCAAACTTTGTGGAGCTGATCCTACCCAGACGGCTGCCTGCATACTCCCAGTTGTACACAGAACTGTCTATATGTGCATGTATGTGCCTTTTGTTATTTCCTCATATAATTGAACCACTTTTTGTGTGTTATTCAGTAACTTCTTCTTTCTGTCTCCCACCCAACCAACTGTGCCATGAAGAATTTTTGTACCGTTTTCAGTTATCTGGAATGTAAATAATTAGGAAGAGATTTAAAAGTGTCCGAGCTGCCTATGATCATGTCAGCCTCTGTGCTAACTGGTTGTTTAGAGAACAGCACTTTGATGTGATTTCCTCTTCTGTTTGATGCAGTGCTAATACGTTTGTGTGGTTTCTGGGTGTGGTGACCCAGACCTGTATTCCTAGCACTTTGAGGCAGAGGATTGAGGGTTTGATTCCCAATCTGGGCTATTTATTTAAATTTATCATTTTAAAAATTCTTATTGTAAGTTGTGCTGTTCTAAACAGGGATATGCATGTATTACTCTTGTTTGGTGACTAACTCTTGGTGGGAAGATCTGCAGAAGAGATATAGCTGGGCTAAATGGGATACTTGTTTTCAGGATTTTTTTTTCTTTAAGGCAGGAGTAGGAGTCTGTCACTTTGTAGTTCGAGGTAGTTCTAAGCTCACTATGTAGCCCAGACTGTCCTTGAACTTCATAGCAATCCTGCCTCAGCCTCCTAAGTGCTAGGATTACAAGCATGCACCATCATGCCCGGCTTATGTGGTGCTGGTGAATTGAACTCAGGGCCTTGCGCTTGCAAGGCATGCACTTTAACTGTCGTGCCTTTCCTCCAGCCCCTGAGGTTTTTTTTTTTTAATATTTATTTATTTATTTATTTATTTATTTATTTATTTTTTTGACTCTGTAGCCCAGGCTGGTCCTGGACTTACTATGTTGCCCAGGCTGGCCTTGGATTCACAGCAATCCTCTTGCCTCAGCTTCCCAAGTGCTGGGATTACAGGCATGTGCTACCACACCCAGTTTAATGTGGTGCCCTACACTTGTGCTTTAACCACTGTGCCATTCCTCCAGCCCCGGATATACCTGTTTTAACTGAGCATTTATATGATCTGCAACTAAACTGTCTTCTGGTAAATGAAGCATTTAGTTTGGAGAGACTCTTCTGGTTAATCTGCATAACTTCTGCCACATCTTGGTAGATGCCCCATACGAAAATGGTGAGAGGGGCTCATGAATATATGTGTTTCTGGCTGGCAGAGCGTAGTGTGCTTCCTTTCCTTGTTTTCTTTTTTTTTTTCCTCTTCTCTCTCTCTCTTTCAGAGCCGGGGGTGTGCTGCTTCATTAGTACGTATTGCTGATGCAGATTAGTGGGTCCCATTTGGGCAGATTTGTACATGCACATAATACACTTTAATCATTTCCTTTTTATCTTCTCTTCCCTTCCCCCCAAGCATGTCTTTTTATGTTGATTTTTTTTAATAGATTGGCATAGGAAGTTCAAAAATATCACTGGTGTAAACTCCGGACACATGATACAGGATCCAGCCAGTTGGATTATTGAGTGGATATTGCTGTCCTGTAGCCATGGTATTTAGATATTTCCCATAAGTGGATGCAGAGACAGCTGATCCAATCAAGAGATTTCAGGCCAAAAAGCAGTTACATTGCTGATCTGCTGCAAGCCTGGAAGAGGTTCAGCTTTGGCCTCGTAAGATTGGCCTTGTATGAGATTTTAGTGTGTCAAGTTAGTGTTGAAAAAAAAAAGGAAGATCTGCCCAGTTTAAAGGAATCTAGTTTTGCTTTTCTCTGAACTGTAGCATTTTCTGAAACTTGAGTAAAAACATTTGCCTAACACAGCTGTTAACATCCCACAACCGAAATGCTTTCCATTCCCGCTAAAATAAGCCCTCCTGGAGCAGGGTGTAAGTCACATGTATCATCCAAGCCAAAAAAGTTTCTGAGGACGACTCCTATCACTGGCCCCAGGTCGGAATCCTCACATTCCTGGCCGGCTGTTCCGATTTAACTCCCTGGTTGGGATTGGCTGCGCCACCCCCTCTTCTCCACCCCTTTACTTTGACTGGAAAGACTTTCCAGAGCAGAAGATTAAATCGGAGGGCTGTCTCTGGGCTCTCAGTGCAGCTGGCACCATGGGTGTGCTCTAGAGCAGCTCAGTTTGCTCTGAGCCCCCTGTCCTGACTCCCCTTTCACCATGTTTCCTCTGGCAAGATTTTAAGTGCAGCAATTCAAGAAGATTTCTCCTCCTAACGCATATTAATCTGAAGTGCCTTGCCTCTTGATTGCTGGAAAATAATCTAAAATTCATTTCAATGTAACTTACGAACAAGCTTATTAAAAGTGATGAAAGGAGCATTGAAATTCGCTAGCACCAGTTGTCCATTGTGCCAAGTTGTGCAGCGTTTTTCAGAGGGCACGCCAGCAGATCTGGTGAGTGTGCCATGCCAGTTGGGAAGATCGACTGTCCCTTGTCTCCTTCTTTCCCTAGGGACAGTAATCATGAGTGCCGAGTATGTGGGGTCACAGAAGTGGGGCTTTCTGCATACGCAAAGCACATTTCTGGCCAGTTGCACAAAGATAATGTCGATGCCCAGGAGAGAGAAGATGATGGAAAAGGAGAAGAAGAGGAAGAAGATTATTTTGACAAGGAACTTGTTCAGTTAATAAAACAAAGGAAAGAACAAAGTCGGTGAGTAATGATTTTTTAAAAAAAATCTATGTGTAGTAACATGGTTGAATATGTATTACATTTTAAACTTACCTTAGTTACAAAGTTTATATGAGGTTGCTGTCTTATGAGTAAATGATAAACGTTTTGACTCACTGCACTATTTGCTCACGACAACAAAACAATACACTTAAAAAAAAAAAAAGGGCTGGAGGAATGGCATAGTGGTTAAAGTGCTTGCCTTGCAAGCTCAAGGCCCTGAGTTCAATTCACCAGCACCACAAAATGTTGGGCATGCCTGTGATCCCAGGACTTGAGAGGCTCAGGCAGGCCTGGGCTACACCAGTGAGTTCAGGACCAGCCTTGGCTGCTGAGAGAGGCCCTGTCAAAAAAGAAAGAAAGAAAGAAAGAAAGAAAGAAAGAAAGAAAGAAAGAAAGAAACACCCTCTATTGTTTCAGTATAAGCTGGCACCAGCTATGCATCTGAAAATTTTACCATATTGGTATTTATGTTAATTGCTTCTGTTGGTATTGAAATGTGGTGGAAGCTTTTGAGAATATAAGAATATAAGCACCCTGGAGTCAATTATATTTTTGATTGCCAAAATAATGTCTCTAGGGGAAGCAGTTACCTGGGTGCTTTGGGTGAATTTGTTTTCTCTTTGTCTTTGGAGTCCGCAGTGACCACTGGAGTTGGCTCACTCTTTGTTCTTTCCTAAATATTTATCAAATCAATTTATTTTAAATTTGAGTGTCAAGATCATGTGAACAATACATTTTTTGCCTGTGCTGCATGATTTCATGCCTGCAGTTATGTATTCGAATGTTAGGTATTTGTGTTTTCAAGTGACTGATTTCATGTCCTGAAGAGTTTAATTAATGAAATGGAAATTCTCAAATCTGAGTAAGACTAAGACAACTGGATAGATGACGTTTTCTGAAAACTTTTCTAGTCTTAAAATGTTAATAGTGACATGGTTCTTGAACCTTTCAGTTGCCCAGTCCTTAAAATGAGATCCTCGTTCCTCTCAGCCCAGCTGTAATTCGCTCTTTGTCTGAAAAAGTGGGAGCCTCTAGGAGACTAGAGAGACTGTATTGTTCTTACACACCAGTGCTGTTATTAACTTATAGGTGTAAATGACTAAACGTTGGGTCAGAGGGTTGGCAGCACCTTAGTGGGTGATACGTTGATGCCATGGTTACTGCTCTTTGAGGCTCATGCTGCTGTGGTAACCTGTTTGTAAAGTTTATTTCCTGTTGGTGTTTTGTTTTCATCCTTTCCTCATGAATTTCTCTCCTTCCTTCCTTCCTTTCTTCCTTCCTTCCTGTCTCTCTCTCTCTCTCTTTCTTTCTTTGAGACAGGGTCTCACTCTAGTCCACGGTATTTCTGAGCTCTCTATATAGCCAGACTGGCCTCCAATTTACAGCAATCTTCCTGCCTCAGCCTTTGGAGTGCCAGGATTTACAGGTGTGCACCATCATGCCTGGCTTATGTGGTGCTTGGGAATCGAACTCGGGTACTTAGTGCTTGTTAGGCAAGCACTTTAATCACTGAGCTATTTCTCCAGCCGTCCTCTTGAAATTCTTACCCCTCTCTCTATCTGTGGTACTGAAGATTGGGGCCAGGTTCTTGTATGTGCCAGGCAAGCACTGTACCACCTTTCCAGTTTCCTTTTAAAGTTTATTTGACATAGAATCTTACTGAGTTGTCCAGTGGTACGTGGGCCTTAAACTTGTAATCCTCCTGCTTCAGCCTGTCTGACTAGCTGGGATTACAGTTGTGTGTAGTCCACCTGGTTTTTTCATGGGATTTCTAATTTAGATGGCTCTTTCTGGGCTGTAGGCTTAGCTGAATTCTTAATTGCCCTCGCAAACTAGTCAGTCCCTGGTGGTCTAGGAGTTCTACCTTGTTGTGATTGATTACTTGTTTTTCCATTTCCAGTCACATTATTAGTATGGCTGAGTCAGAGGTCCCCTTGGATTTTAAAACTTACCTGCTGCTGAGACATGAAAGATAAAAGCCAAGGGCTGAAGGAATAGCTCAATGGTTACAGTGCTTGCCTAGCAAGCTCATGGCCCTGGGTTCAATTTGCATAAGGTAGGTCTGGTGGGGCAGGTCTATAATCCCAGCACTTGGGAGGCTGAGGCAGGAGAATTGTCATGTTTTGGAGCCAATCTGGGCTACACAGTTAGCTCAGGACTACCTGACTACAGACTTGAGACCCTGTCTCAAAAAAAAAAAAAAAAAGAAAAAAAGAAAAAAGAAAAGAAAAGAAAAATAACGCTAAATTGATTACAGATATAACCACCACCACCACCAACAAAAAAAAAAAATCCTAACAACACTTGTTGTTTGGGGTCTTCATGTCTCCTGTTCAGACAGAGTTATCATTTTTAAGTCCATTTTATGGAAAGGACAGGATCCCTTTTTTTTTTTTTTTGTGGAGACAGAATCATACTCTATAGCCCAGTCTAGTCCTGAATTTACTATGCAGCTCATACTGGCCTTGGTCTGACAGCAGTTATCCTGCCTCAGCCTCTTGAGTGCTGGGATTATAAGGGGTGTGCCACCTAGTTTATGTGGTGCTGGGGAATCTGAGGTATTTAGTGCTTTAGCCATTGAGCCATTTCTCCAGCCCCAGAATCCCACTTTGTGTCCAAGAATATTATAGACATGAGAAGCTTTTCAAGCTAGTGAAAGTTAATAGTTTAAGATTAGTCAGGTTTAAGGAAGGGAACTCAACTGTGGAAACATTTGTTTTTGGATTTTCATTTTTTTCAGAGTACAGTGTTTAGGAGTATAAATTTAGACTTTCAACATTCAAATCTCTGCAACTTTCTGACTTTTCTTTTTCTTTAGGCAAGTTACTTGAATTTCCACTTGTAAAAAGTAGGAATACGATTGCTTGCATCAGGATTATGAAAGCGAAATGAAGTAATGTATGTAAAGTACTTAAGTAGGGTTAAATGCCTGACATTCAGTAGTAGATGCTCAATAAATCTTTACTAGTATTACTCAATATTTTGAGCACCTACCACAGGCTAAGTGTCATGCTAGGCAAACTCTAGTTTGTAGAGGAATATGTTTTATACCTGTTGCTGTGATGTTTCCTTAAATTTATTTCCATTTCTGTGGAGTCCTCCTCTTACATGAATGATTCGAACAAGTATAACTTCTTTATAAAAACCTCTACCTCATGAATCTCCTCCTACTACCTAATTATGAATACTGTTAACAGGATATCATGCTTGTGACCAGCCTTGTATCCTCCTCTGGGTTCTTAGGTTGTCATGAACAGAAGCTGTGTACAGAAGTTTTCTTACATCACCAGCAGTCATTGAGTGGGTGCTTGATAGTGTTTATTAGGAAATGTAACTGTACAAGATGCAATCTTAACTATTTAGGTTAAGAAACCTGTTTAGGTTAAGAAAGTAGATTTTTTCAGAAGACTTGCAACTAGGTAAATCACAAGGGCTGGAGGAATAGTTCAGCGATTAAAGTGCTTGCCTAGCAACCTCAAGGCCCTGAGTTCAATTCCCTAGCACCATATAAGCCCTGAGTGGTGGTGTATGTCTGTAGCCTGTAATCCCAGCACTCGGGAGGCTGAGGTAGGAAGATTGCAATGAGTTCAAGGCTACCTTGGGCTACATAATGAGTTCAGAACCAGCCTGGACTAGAGAGTGAAACCCTGTCTCAAAAAAAAAAAAAAAAATACAGCTGAATGAACGTAAACCTGTGTTAACAGTAATCTTTTTTTTTGGTGGGGGTGGGGGGTTGGGGGGGGAAGTTTCATTCTGTAGCCCAGGCCAATCCTGAACTTCACTAGGGAGGCCAGGCTGGCCTCATACTCAAGGCAGTCCTCCTACCTCAGCCTCCAGAGTGCTGGGATTACAGGCATGTGCCATCATGCCCAGCTTTATGTGATGCTGGGGACTAAACTCAGGGCCTTGACCTTGCTAGGCAAGAGCTTTAGCCACTGTGCCATTCCTTTAGCCTCAGTAGTAACTGATACCAACTACAAAATATAATTATTCTCCTTCATAAAAGTTTCATAATGTAAAAATAAAAACAGTGACAAAATCTTAGAACATAATAAGACAAACAGAAGAATCCTAAGAGAAGATAATGTAAATGTTTCTGAGTTTTAATTTTTTCAGGATTGATGAGGAAATAATATATTGTTTGTTAATTGAAGAATATACATAAAAGAACAAATACATTTATTTATTTATTTTGAGACAGGATCTCGCTCTATATTCCAGGCTGGGCAGAAACTTACTATGTAGCTGAGATTGGCCTCAGCCTCCCAGAAGAGTATAAATTTAATCATACTATTTAAAGATACAAAAATAGGGCCAGACCTGGGGACATACTCCTGTAATCCTAGAACTCTGGGAAATAGAGGTATGAAGATTGCAAGTTGGAGTCCCGCCTGGATAATTTGTAAGAAACTGTCTCAAAATAAAAAATAAGAAGGGAGAGGGATGTAGTTTGGTATGCAGGCTGTGGTTTCAATCCCTAGTGCTACTGAAAACATTACAAGTAAGAGTAAACTTTATTAGAGCATGTAAGTGATAATGGGCGAAGAGTTGACATTTGGTGGGTTAGATCTTATGGGAAGCCCGAGGATTCTTTTAAATCCATTATGAAACAAGAAAGCTTCTTTTTTCCAGACAAAACGAACCCCCCAGTAACAGCCAAGAAATCAACTCTGATGACAGGCAGCCGCAGTGGAGACGAGAAGACCGACTCCCTTACCAAGACAGAGACAGCTACAGTCAGCCAGTGTGGCATCACCGTGGACCTCCACAGCGGGACTGGAAGTGGGAGAAAGACGGCTTCAATAACCCGAGGAAAAACAGCTTCTCACATCCTTTGAGGAATGGTGGTGGTCCCAGAGGGTGTTCTGGGTGGCATAAAGGTGTTGCAAGAGGCTCCTCAACTTGGTTTCACAACCATAGTAATCCTGGAGGTGGTTGGCATTCAAATAATGGGATGGTAGATTGGAATTATAATGGTACAGGAAGGAATTCCAGTTGGCATTCTGAAGGAACAGGTGGCTTTTCCAGTTGGCATATGAGCAACAGTAACGGAAACTGGAAATCCAACGTACGTAGTACAAATAATTGGAATTACAATGGCCCTGGAGACAAATTTCAATCAGGCAGAAACAGGAATTCGAACTATCAGATGGAAGACATGACAATGCAATGGAACAAAAAATCTAACAAGTCCAGCAAGTACAGTCAGGAGAGATACAAATGGCAGTGGCAGGATAACGACAAAGCTGCCACGTACAGAGGTCCCTCTGAAGGCTTCACCAGTGACGTGTTTCCTTCAGAAGGCTTACTTGACTTCAATTTTGAGCAGCCAGAAAGCCAAACTACCAAACAAACAGATAGCGCAGTTCACAAAGGTAGTGGGAAAAATGGCAGCGCTGCAAAGGAAAAGCTGCACCGGTGGACCCCTTACCCTTCCCAGCGGACACTTGATTTCCAGTCCGCACTGAAGGAAGCCATTGGCAACAAGTCAGAAGGAACAGATAAGCCTCTGTTTGATTTTAGCTTGATATCTGCAGGAATACAGGAGCCTCTAAATGATGAAATTGGTCATCCCCCCACACTGAAATCACAAAAAGAAATACCTACTGGATCTCTTAACCACAAAGCCACTTCTGGTGGCGCTGCTTCCCACCA
The DNA here is from genome assembly GCA_004027205.1 of Ctenodactylus gundi. NCBI lineage: Eukaryota > Metazoa > Chordata > Mammalia > Rodentia > Ctenodactylidae > Ctenodactylus > Ctenodactylus gundi. Next base: position 1,266,138 of record PVKB01000042.1, read on the forward strand.
GGTGGCCAGAGAGTCTCCCTTTACGGGAAAACTTGAGCAAGAACATAACTCAAATAAGATGCCTTCATTGAAGACCCCACTTCTTCCACTTCCAGCCACTAAATCCACTTCGCAAAAACAAGAATCAAAGAATCACCCCAGAAGCACCAAAGGAAGCTCTTTTCTTCCTGGAGAGTGCTCTAATCCCCTGAACAGACCCATTGCAGACGATGGCCATGCTTCTTCCTACGTGTCCAAACCACGTAGCTCATGTCCTCGGGTTTTAAAGGGGAATAAAGCTACTCCGGGTACTCCAAAGGAATCTCATCTTAACTTAAATGATACATTACAGAAAGCCAAGGAGGTGCTACAGTGTCAAGAGTCATTGCAGAGTCCACTTCTTAGCACTTCTAAAAGGACCAAGACCTGTGCAAAAGCAAGTAGGAATGTGGAAGAGTCTGAAAAGGGATCTTTGAAGATTGAGTTTCAGGTACGTGCATTAGAAGATGAAAGTGATGGAGAAGTATCAGACAAGGAAAAGCATGGGACAAAAATAGTCTCAGGTTCTGCCACTACAGAAGTTTTATCCTGCGGCACTCAAAATGTTGATGAGAAAGAAGGGGAGGACCAGGTCCTGAAAACATGTAGAAAACTTTCCAGCTCCCCATGTAATTCCACAGTTCACCAGACAGAACCGGAAGTGCAGGAGACGTCTGCAGGCAGCCCACACCCTGGCTTATTGCTGGACTTGGAAACCTCGCTAGAAGGTGCACAGGGTGCTGACCCTGTGAAATCTCACGTGTCTTATGAAGCAGAAGGCTTTGAGGGTACTAGCTTGGAAACAGAACTTCCCAAAGGCGATACCAGCCAGTCCTCCGGTTCTTTGCTGCCTGAACTGAGTAAGCTTGGCTTTCCTGCCTCACTGCAGAGAGATCTAACCCGGCACATTAGTTTGAAAAGCAAAACTGGAACACACCTTCCTGAGCCAAATCTCAACAGTGCTCGTAGAATTCGCAACATTAGTGGTCACCGAAAGAGCGAGACAGAAAAGGAGTCTGGGCTCAAGCCAACCCTAAGGCAGATCCTAAATGCATCTCGGAGAAATGTGAATTGGGAACAGGTCATTCAGCAGGTAACCAAGAAAAAGCAAGAGCTGGGCAAAGGCTTACCCAGGTATGTGCCTCTTTTTCAGTACCTGTTTTTCGTTTGCTTGCAAAGTTACCCTTTGACCTTGCTCAGTTCTACTTTTTTCATTCAGTTAAATGTTTGCCAAAAATATTAATTAACTGATACTACATTTTGCTTTTAAGACCTGTGGATAGTTGCCTTCCTTTTTCATTTTTGAGACAGGGTCTCACTCTGTAGTTCAGGCTAGTCCTGAACTCACTACGTATCTCAGGCTGGCCTCAAATCCATAGCAATCTTGCCTCAGCCTACCCGAGTGCTGGGACAATAGGTGAGTGCCACCACACCCAGCTAGTGTGGTGCAGGGGTGCTGGGAATTGGACTCAGGGTCTGACACTTAGTCCTAATAGTTACTTTTCTTTTTCTCTTTCTCTCTCTCTGTCTTTCTTTCTTTGTTTTTTGAGACAGGGTCTCACTCTGTAGTTCAGGCTAGTCCTAAACTTACTTTGTAGCCTGGGCTGGCCTTGAACTCATGGCAATTCTTCTACCTTAGTTTCCCAAGTGCTAGGATTATAGGCATGAGCCACCTTGCCTAGCTTCCAGTAGTTACCATTCTATATGTACTCTGGAAAGTATACTTTGGATCACAAAATGTCCTCTTTAAGACTTTTGTAATATTTCGGATCTTCACTCTTAAAATTTCCTTTTTTTTTTTTTTTGAGACAAGGCTGTTCCTGAATTCACTGTGTAGCTCAGGGTCATCTGAAACTCAAGACAGTCATATCTTGGCCTCCCAAGGGCTGGTATTACAGGTTTACTGTGCCGCTCCCAGCTTATGTGGTGTTGGAGAAGGAGAATCGACCCAAATGGGCCTTGAGCTTGATTGGACTAGCCTTCAGAATCCATATAGCAGTGTTTAACATGGCTTTACTATTATTCTGCACCATTATGATACGCAGGTCTCTATGCTTAGGGTCATTTCTACTCTTACTGAAGTAAAGGGTTCATTTGTCCCTCATTCCTTTCCCAGACCTTGTGATTCTATGTGAGGTAACAGAGCTCTTAGCACAGTGCCTGATGTTTGTGAGCATTCTGTTGAAGGCTTTAGTTCAGGTTTGTGTGCCTTTAAACATGTAAATATATATATATATATTTTTTTGAGACAGGGTTTGCTATATAGTTCAGGCTGGTCCTTAACTTACTATTAGGCCAGACTGCCCTTTACCTCAGGGCAATCCTCCTGCCTGGGACTCCAGACATGTGCCACCATGCCAGCTACTGTGTGGTGCTGGGGGATTAAATCCAGGGCCTTGTGCTTTCTAGGCAAGTGCTATGATCACTGGGCCTCAGGTTTTACTCTCCTCTCACGTATATACAAATCTAATTTAGAACTGATGGCCCTGACCTTAATAATATATTTCCTTTGCTTGAATTTCTTATCAGACTGAGCTACTTTAGAGCAGGAACCACATTGGCCACTTTTGTAACTTGTGCTTAACAAAGCCTGATGGTTCTATAGTGCCTGTCCCCCAAGCCTTGTCTGATTTATGGTTCTGTTGTTTCTTTTTTAAGGTTTGGCATAGAAATGGTACCTCTGGTTCAGAATGAGCAGGAGGGCTTGGATTTTGATGAGGAGGCTGACCTGTCCCATCTGGAGGGATTCCAGTGGGAAGGGGTCTCCATCCCCTCCTCCCCTGGGTTGGCCAGAAAGCGAAGCCTTTCTGAGAGCAGTGTGATCATGGACAGGGCACCTTCTGTGTTCAGTTTCTTCAGTGAGGAAGGTGCTGGCAGAGAAAATGAGACCCTGCGGATGGGCTCACCTGCTACCTCACTGAGCTCCTCACAGAGCCAGAAAGCCGTCAGCTGCCGTAAGCAGGAGGCGATGCCCCCGGCTGCTTCTCTCAGCACAGCTGACAGGGCTGAGAGCCTCGCCCTGCACAGGCGACACAGTGCACAGCTACCTTCTGACCACCTCGTGCCAGTGACGCACCCGGCGAAGGACCTGAGCAGCCTGGAGGGCTCCGTGCCCGCGGAAGAGCGTCGGGATGCCCAGGAGAGCCCTGGGGAAGGGGTCTCCAGTGTGGCTGACGCTGCAACAGATAGCAGTTGCGCCTCGGGGGCCGAGCAGAATGACAGCCAGAGTGTTCGAAAGAAGCGAAGAGCCACTGGAGTGAGTATGCCTTCCTGCTCACGTGGCTGTGCATGAGAAGGGCTTTACTCTGTTGATTTGTGCCTGGCTGTGGCCGTGGTCTGTCTACTCCTGGAATAGAATTGTGAGGCTCCTGGTTTCATCCCACTGGTTTCTTTCCCTGATAGTTCTGCTAAATCAGACATAATGTAATATGAATGTACAGTGCAGGGGAACTGATGACATCATCACTAAAACAGCCTCCCACCTGGTGACTGCTTGTGTCACCTGACCAAGGCTCAAGTGCGTCTTCAGCTGCAGATCCTCAGTTTCCATAGCTGCACTCGGCTATTGCTGTTTCCCCATGCACCCATGGGGCTGTGCCCCTGCTGAAGGCAGGGCCATGAGATTTGACACGAATTGATATAGTGGTAATCAATGAGCAGAGTGTAGTTTCTTTTTCTTTTTTGAGACTGGGTCCCAATGTGAAGCCCAGGCTGATCCTGAACTCACTATGTAGCCCAGGCTAGCCTAGGACTCATGGCAGTCCTCCTGCATCAACTTCTTGAGTGCTGGGATTACAGGCGTGCACCACCATACCCAGCTTTACATGGTGTTGGGGAATCGAACTCAGGGCCTTGTGCTTGCTAGGCAAGGACTTAATCTGCTGTGCCTTTCCTTTAGCCCCTCTTTCATCTTACTTTTACTGTGTATGTCGGGGTTGGAGGGGCAGGGTATCATTCTGTGGTCCAGGCTGGTCCTGATCTTACTAGGTAGCCCACATTGGCCTGGAACTCATGGAAATCCTTCTGCCTCAGCCTCCTAAGTGCTGGGTCTACAGGCTTGGGCTACCACACCCAGCTTATGTGGTAGGAGAGAATTGAACCAAGAATCTTGTACTTGCTAGGCAAGCACTCTCACTGCTGAGCTATGTTGTGGCCCTTTCACTTGGGTTTTCTCATATTTACTTTCTGTCTGTGATTCATTTCACTAAGTATGATCAAGGTAATTTTTCTACAGATGACTCAAAATTACCTTTCTTTATGGTGGAGTAGTACTCCATTATGTAGATATACCGCATCTTCAGAGATTTAGCTACTATAAGCTGTGCTGATTAAAAGCATGGGTATGCATGTGTCACTGTTGTATGATGTCTTTAATTCTTTGGGTAGATACCCAGAAGGGGATAGCTGGGTCAAATGAGATATCTGTTTTCAGTTTTCTGAGGAATCTCCATGCTGCATTCCTTAATTGTTGTGCCAGTTTCCTCAAGATTTCTTTAAAAAAATAAAGAAAGAAAGCTGTTGGAAGTGATATAATCTGGAATCTAGTACTGTGAAAAAAGGGGGCTCTTTAGAGAGAAGCAGTAAGCAGTAGTTATATTTGTGGGTGTAGACTCACTTCGGATCTCACTTCCCATTTATTTATTTATTTATTTATTTATTGCCCAGGCTAGCCTTGGCCTCAGGCAATCCTCCTCCCTCAGCTTCCCAATACTGGGATTGTAGGGTACTGGGGAATTGAACCCAGGGCTTCAAACGCTTTAATGCTTTAACCTCTGTGCCATTCCTCCAGCCTTTGGATCACTTTTAGATTCACTTCAGATGTCATTTCTGTTCCATTTAGCTGGACATTGTGAAGCCTGGATTATTTTTTGACAAAGCTATGATCTTGAAGTTTGTCTTATACATGTTTAACTTCTTATTGTAAAGATTTTCTTGGTGAGGGCTAGAGGAGTGGCTCAGCGGTTAAAGCTAAGTATCCAAGTTCAGTTCCTCAGCACCGCATAAGCTGGGTCTGGTGGTGCACGACTGTAATCCCAGCACTCAGGAGTCTGTGACAGGAGGATTGTGTGAGTCTAAGGCCAACCTGGGCTCCATAGTGAGTTCAGGACCAGCCTGGACTACAGAGTGAGACCCTAGCTTAAAATTTTTTTTTTCTTGACGAAATCTAAAGGAGAAATTGAGGCTTGGTATGTTAGAGCATGTGTAAGGAGGCTGAGGCAGGAGGGCTGTGAGTGCAAGGCCAGCCTGGGTTACTACAGACCCTGTTTCAATAAACAACAAAAAGAAATTGAGCCACAATGAAATCAGGGTGTGTGTTCCTGGCTTTGCACGTGCTTTCATATGTATGTTGACGTCCCGAGGTGCAGTGCTTTCCCTAGGCCTGTGTGCTTTGTCACCTCTAGGGGGGCTAGGGAAGGGCTTGACCTCGGTCTCTCTTCTTCTTTTCTGTTATATACATTTATTCAACTAATACTTGAGCTGTGTGTGAGTCTTCTGGTCTCTTGTGAAGAGATGGTAGCAATAGTGAAGAATAATGTATTGGCTATTTTAAAATTTATTCTTTTTTTTCTCTCTTGGATAATGATCTCTATGTATTTAATACTCATTTTTCTCTATTTCCTCAGGATGGATCTTCTTCTGAACTCCCAAGTCTAGAGAGAAAAAATAAAAGAAGGAAAATTAAAGGAAAGAAAGGTATACAATATTCTAGCAGGAGGAAGTTGTTACAGGTTCTCAGCCTTTTTTGCAGCGTGGTCCATTGTAACTTCTGGTTATCAAACACTGATGTATTATTTTTCTTTTAAAAATTTTTATTATTTATTGAGACAGGGTCTTGCTCTGCAGTCCAGCCTGGTCCTGAACTCACTATGGAGCCCAGGCTGGCCTTGGACTCATCTCAATCCTCCTGCCCCAGCCTTCAGAGTGCTGGGATTACAGGCATGCACCACTATGCCTGGTTTATGTGGTGCTGGGGAATTGAACTTGGATAATTAGCACTTGATGTAGTGCTTGCAAATACTTTAACTGCCTAGCCATTCCTCCAGCCCAGGTCTTGGTGTATTGAATGACGAAGTGACTAACATAATGATGTTGATAAATACACATAATAGCACTTTTTGTTTAAATGTAATATATCCATGATACTGTGAAATAATTTTTTTGGTCTTCATTATGTTTATTGGCAAACATCTTAGATGTCCTTGGGATCTTTAAAGGGATAGGCTTTTTTATGCTAATGAGTTCACTCTGGCTGACTGGCCTTTGGTGACCTCCAGATGGAGGCTGGGATGGGATTCTCAGCCCCATCCCCCAACTTGCAGGGAGAGGAGGGCTGAAGGTTAAGTTGATCACCAATAACCAAATATTTAATCACTCACACCTACTTAATGAAGCCTCCATAAAAACTGAAGACCCAGGTTCAGAGCTCTTCATATGTCTAGGAGCTCTATTCAGGTGCTGAAGCAGGTTTACTGGATCAACAGAGGAGAGCATAGGAACCTGACTTAAGGCCTGTCAGAAGCATAGATAAAACAACCTGAGGTTAGCCTAGGGGCTGAGTCCTCACCTTGTGGGGCCTCTGATTGTCTCAGGTAAATAAAATAGTGTTAGAATTGGAACTAGAGGCTCTCCAGGGGGTACCCTTTGCAGAATTGTTTGCCTGGTGGACTCCCTGTCTTGAGGGTTTGCATTGTAAGTGGATAGTGGGGGAAACTGAGTCTGAGTCTGCTTTGAGTTTCTAATAACACAGTATCAAATGTGTTATTTTTTCAAATGTACTATTTTTTTTCAAGAAACTTTTTCTTATAAAACTTCCAGTTATGAAATACTAGGAGAAAACAGGGAAACTGCATTAGGACATTGGATTCAGAAAGGATTTTTTTCTGTAACACCCCAAAAGCATAGAACAGAAGCAAAAATAGACAAATGGGATCACGTCATACCAAAAAGCCTCTGCAGGGGCTGGAGGTGTGGTACAGCAGTTAAAGCGCCAAGGCCCTGAGTTTGATTCCCTAGCACCACATAAGGCTGGGTGTGCTGGTATACATGTGTAATCCCAGAACTTGGGAGGCTGAGGCAAGTGGATTGTCCTGAGTCCAAGATCAGCCTGGGCTCCACCAGTGAGTTTAGGACCAGCCTGAGCTACAGAGCAAAGACCCTGTCTCAAAAAAAGAAAAACCAAAAACCTCTGCATACCAGAGAAACAACAGAAAAAGACAACAAGTAGGAAAATATTTACAAACTATATATCCAACAAGGATTAATATTCAAAATATATGTCTGGACCTCAAAATAATAATAATCTGACCAGAGAAAACTATTCAAAACTAACTGACTGGAAGGGTTTGGCTTGGGAGGAAAAGACAAGCAGCCAAGGCCTAGGCCAGGTCTGAGCTAAATCCCTGAGTGGATGGTGGTAGATAAAAAGGAGTGGGGAGCGATCGAGAAGGGTGCTGGGCCAGAGCAGCCATTCCCTGGCAGTGGCAGACGTGGGAGTGGGCTTGAGGCTAGACAGCCCACCTCTGTCGTACCAGCTCGTTCTTTTCTTTCTAACTGTGATATCATTAGCTTTGGCCACACGTTTTGTGAGGTTTGATGAGTCTCATTAACCTATTGGAAGATGAGGGCTAACCCTAGATGGCTGCTGTGGTTCAGTGTTCTGAGGAGTCTAGTAGTAAGCTTGGCCTTGTGGTCTTCCAGCAGAACGATCTCAGGTTGACCAGCTGCTGAGTATTTCCTTGAGGGAGGAGGAGCTAAGTAAATCCCTGCAGTGCATGGACAACAACCTTCTGCAAGCGCGGGCGGCCCTGCAGTCAGCATATGTGGAGGTCCAGAGGCTGCTCGTGCTTAAGCAGCAGGTAACAACGGGATCGGGGCTTAAGGAAAAGGAGTCCTCTTGAGAGCCAGAGTTCAGGATGTATGACCGGGTGCTTTGTTCCTAGATCACTGTGGAGATGAGTGCCCTGAGGACCCATAGAATACAGATTCTCCAGGGACTGCAAGGTAAGCAGTGCGTGTCGCTGCTGCGCTGGCCCTTCCCTACTTATAACTCTTCGTTTTGTCTAGAGGGGAGGGGCAGGTAGTCAGGAACAGGTCATGATTTATCTCTCAGCTCCTAACAGAGGCTTCATCTTGTACGAAAAGCCTGTGTCCTACTCATCCAGAGTGTTCGGCAAGAGAGACAGTGGTTTTGAGTTAAGAATAAAAAGGCCTAGGCTCAAATCTTGGCTCTTTCTTTAATAATAAGACTATAACCTTGGATGAGTTGATTAAAATTGGAAAAATTGAAATGTTGATGCCTATATGACTACCGAGTCATATAGGTTGTGTGACATTCTATTTTGAAGAATTCTGAGGGAGTGTGTAATATAAATGTTTTCTAACCTTTAAAATACAGACTTGAAAGGCTGAGGTAGGAGGATTGCTTTGAGTTTGAGGTCAGTCTGGGCTGCATACATCGCGTGTTCAGGACCAGCCTGAATTGTAAAGCAAGACCTTGTCTCTAATCAAACGAAACAAATCGGCTCAGAAACAAGTGACTTTCTAGATAGCATTATTGCATTTGTGTGTATGTGTTTCTCATTATAGAAACATACGAGCCTTCTGATCAGCATGCAGACCAGGCTTCCGGTGGCCTCAGCCGGGAACAGAAGCATAGCCGATCTCAGGCATCGACTGATGCCACACTGCTGCCTACTCCCTTTTTCCCAGCTTTTCTGGAGCTTCCTCCTTCCCAGGTGTCTCCATCACCAGCTGGAACCCCTCTCCAGGTGACCATACCCGTGGTGTACCCAGCCCATGGTGGTGTTCCTGCTCCAGACTCATCGGTTCAGATTAAACAAGAGCCTGTGTCTCCTGAGCAAGATGAGGGTGTGAATGCCATGTTCCAGGGTCCTGCCTGTGACGTGCCCAAGGAGTTACTGCGAGCCAGTCGTAAGTCACCATTCCTCCAGCCTGAGTGTGCCCTGCAGTAAGACTAAGGCACTTGTGTCTTGCTGTAGAAAGCCATGCCCATCCATTAAAGCTGAAGCTATTATAGTAAATTTTTATTGAAATCTCTTCATACAGGAAGGTTTTTAAATATTTCACAGAGTATAATATAAAAGTCAGTAACTTTTCCCTAGTTTTCTCTAAGGTATTAACTTGGCTTTGTATTAATACTTAAATGGTCCTATTTATTAGAGTAGGTGAGAAATTGCAGGATCTTTGAAGTCGTTCAAACAGTGTTCTAGTTAAGATGTGGGCTCTGAATTTCTTTTTAGCACTTAACTATCTTTATCATCTCAAAGAAAAGCCAGGACTAATACAAGACTGAGAGGTAGGGGTGGCCATGGTAGAGTGGGCACAGGTCTCTGGGACTTGCAGTCATGTGACAAGAACTAGAGTGGTTTTGAGAAGTAGCCTTTTTTTTTTTAAACTCTTTTCATAAAGTAACATTTGGTTAGCATTTGAGAGTAACTTCTTAGCTATTTAAAATCCTATAGAAGGAGGCTGAGGCAGGAGGATTGCTGTGAATTGAGGCCAGCTACATAAAAAAAGTAGTTCAGAAGCAGCCAGGACTATAAAGCAAGACTCTGTCTCAGGAAAAAAAAAATCCTGTAGAAGTGTTTGTAACAGTACCATATGATCCTAGCACAGTGGTGAATGGCACTAGTCTCAGCACTCTAGGAGGCTGAGGCAAGAGACTGCCAAGTCTGAGCTCAGCCGGGCAACTAGTGATTTAGTGAGACCCTGTCTCAACAATTGAAAATTAAAAAAGTGGGGGCTGGAGGAATGGTTCAGAGGTTAAAGTGTTTGCCTAGTAAACGCTAAGAGAACTTCTAAGTACCCAAGTTTGATTCCCCAGCACCACATAAGCCAGGCATGGTGGCACATGCCACCATGGGAGGCTGAGGCAGGAGGATTGCCGTGAGTCCAAGGCCAGCCTGGGCTTCATAGTGAGTTCACGACTAGCCTGGTTTACAGAGTGAGACCCTGTCTTAAAAATAAATAAATAAGTAAATAAATAAAATTTAAAAAGGGCTGAGGACATAGCTTAGTGGGAGGCTCCTGGGTTTAATCCCCAATAATGAGGAGAAATTAAGTACCATTTTGAAAATTCAAAGAAACAAGCTGACATTAAATGTTTTCTTAAGTGAAAATGAAAAATCTGAAGAATTAGTTTTTCTTGCCAGAACCCTGTTGCTATACTGTTTTATGTTTGCATGTGTGGATGTATGTACATACGCACACATGCACACACACACACTTCTTGCAGTGCTAGGGATTGAACCCAGGGATGATCTACCACCAAGCTACCTTCCCAACTCTTTTTAAAAGTTTTACTCTGAGACAGGATCTTGTTAAGTTACCCAGGTCAGACTTGAGCTTGCAGTCTTCTTGCCTCAGCCTCCCAGAGTGCTGGGGTTACAGGTGTGTGCTCTCCTGTAGGGAATGAGACATGCCTGGTGGTTTTGAGACTAATACGGAGCAGAAATTAGGAAATGCTGTAGCAGGGATGTGTGTAGGTTGTGGGAAGCTGATGGATGAGTTCAGAGCTGTGACAGTCATGGTTTTCTAAACATACTGAAACTATTTGGTAGAGATTCAGTTTGTGATAAATGATTTTCAGCTTGTGACTATAGACAACAAAAAGTTGTAATAAATCAGGCTAGCGATGCCTGTAGTCTCAGCATCTCTGAGCCCAGCCTGAGGCCTTATCGCAAAAAAAAGTTTCTTTTCTCAATTCAGGAGAGATCAATGACAATTACCTTGTTTTAAATACAGCTGGGGCACTCTAGGAGGCTGAGGCAGGAGGATTATAAATTCAAGCACATTCTGGGCAACCTAGTGACTTAACAAGACCCTATCTCAAAATCAAAACTAAGTACGGGCTGGGGATGTAGCTCAGTGTAAACGTCTTTAGGCCTTAAAACAGGACATACATACTGCTAAGCCGATCAGGAAAGTAAAATCCAGAAAGTTAACTGAAGGGTACACTCCTCCCCCTACACAGAAGGTTGGGATTGTAACTCAGTGTGAGGGTCCTGGTTCTGTTTCCAGTACCACAAAGCAAAACAAGACAGAAATCCCAGTAGTTTCTTTTCAGCTTGGGAGAGGTAAGTGACAGTTATTTTTAAAATGTCTGGGGTTCAGTTCCCAGTACCACGAATAAAATCCCTAGTCGTTTCTACTCAGCTATTCATCTTGTTTACCCAGACCTCCCTGCGGTAGAAAGTTGCCGTGAGTCTAACCAAGACCTGAAGTTTTCTGTGGAGCGAAGGAACACCAGAAGCAGAGAAAATTCCCCATCTTCCGAATTAGCCGATGCCCCCGCCATAAGTAAAGAGGAGGACCAGCCAACTCAAGGCAACAGCGGGTCTGAGGCGTGCAGCAGTTCTTTTCTGAGGTTGTCCTTTGCTTCAGAAACGCCCCTGGAGAAGGAGTCTCACTCGGCAGCCGGGCAGCCTGAGCAGCCAGCAGAGTCCACCCTGACGTCTCCTGAGACTCGGGGCAGCAGGAAGAAAAAGAAGCTTCGGAAGAAGAAAACGCTGCGGGCTGCTCACGTTCCTGAGAATAGTGACACTGAACAGGATGTATATACTGCTAAGCCTGTGAGGAAAGTAAAAACGGGAAAGTTAGCTAAAGGTGGAAAAGTTACGACCTCCACCTGGGAGGACAGCAGAGCTAGTCGGGAGCAAGAGAGCGTCAGGGATGAGCCTGAGAGTGATTCATCCTTGGAAGTCCTAGACCTTCCTCACCCGCAGCTGGAAGTTGTCGCCATCGAGTCCTGTGACTCTGGAGAGGAGAAACCAGATAGCCCATCTAAAAAAGAAGATTCTTGGGACTGTGCAGAGCAAAAGCCATTCGAAGCTTCTCGATCTGGTTGCAATGAAGTCAGCTCTACCACTGAGATGGGTGCCCGTTACAAGAATGGCACCCATATGAGGTAAGGTGTATGTTGACCCCATCCAGCGACTTGCACCACTCTTAACTTAGTTTAGTGTAGAATCCAAATTTATGTGAAAGCCGAAGTATGTGTCATGAGCAGTGGTCGTGTTTGTATTTATGGCATTGGAATCAGGAGCAGTCTTTCTGGACATTTAAATATTTGTTACATATACTTAGTTCATTAATAAGTACTACAAATGTAAACTAGTAACACATGTAACAAACATCAAACAGGGGAAGGACAACAGGTTGTTAAAAGAGAGTCCCAATCTTCAAGGGGAGCCTCAGTCTAAAGAGAACCTCACCAGGGTCGCAAGGTTCCACAGCTCAAGTCCGAGGTGGTGTCTGCAGTCACAGCCAGGGGTCCGGCTTGGAGAAAGTCCCCAGAGATCCAGCAGGGTGGTCACCCCAGTGGAGAGATGCGGAGTTGGGGAGTCAGTCCTGCAAGGCTGAGGATGCTGGCGTTTCCGTCTGAGCTTTTTGGAGCTTTTTTTTTTTTTTTTTTTTTTTTGAGATGGGGTCTCACGCTGTAGCTGTAGTCTAGGCTGGTTCTGAGCTCACTGTGTAGCCCAGGTTGGCCTTGAACTCACAGAAATCCACTTGCCTCAGCCTCCCTAGGATTATAGGCATGCACCACCATGCCCAGCTTGGAGCTTGGATTTTTATACTATTTTTTAGATTTTCACAGAGTGCTGGGTCTCTTCTTACCAGTGTTGCCTTATGGCCAGTTTCATTTGCATGTCAGAGTGCGTTTCTGGCCCAACATTTCCAAGTTGGCAAGGCTGCACGTCAGCGGTGCCTAGCCTGACCTTCCAGGGTAGGCGCACCTCCCTGTGTGGTCAGTGCAGATGTGTCTCTAGACAAGCCTGCGACCACACATGGCGTTAGTTGTGTTCTGCCTGTGGTTGGGCATCATGGTGTCCCTTGTGCTCCTGTCAGTTACGTGCCTAACAGTATGGGTATGGAAGAATCAGATCTGAGCTGTGGAGATTTTTCTACTTTCTTTTTTGACTCTGTAAATATCTGCCGATTTTAATTCTCTCCATAAAGAAACTTCAGGTGGAAAATGATGTCTTACGTCATTATCTTATATTATTTTGCCCCTTGCTTAAAACTGTTCTTTGAATTAGAAAGTTTTTGCTTTGCTACCTGTCCTGTTCTCACAGATATGCTAAGACAACTTTTGCTATTACTTTGTAGTGTGGCAGAAACTCAGACTGTGATCTCCTCTCTAAAAGGCTCAAAGAACTCTTCAGGTATTTGTTGTTCCATGTTATTTAAACTAACCATGGGGAGAGCTGGCAGTTGTTAAATCAAGAGCTAAGGTTTCCCAACTTTTGTTTACAGAATAGGAGAGAAGGGTGGGAGTCCAGAACAGGAGGATTGCCTGCAGCAGGCCTCGGGCTGCCAGGCTTTTGGTCCTGGCCCTTGCAGGTTCTGACCAGTCTGTCTTTCCTGGCTTCCTGTTTGTTTCCCTAGTTAGTATTAAGATTTCATTGGCATCAGAGGCTTGTGCTGTATGAAGGATCTGCTTGAAGAATAATGCCTTACTCAAAGAAATAATCAGAAGTGGGGCCAAAGAGGGAGATGGTGCCTTGCAGCGATGCCCAGAAGCTCATTCTAGAAGAGTCTTTTTCCTGTGTGAAAGACATCCCTGCCTTCTCTGTGGAGTCTTCATCGTAATGATCACTCCTAGACATAGTGGTACTCTGCTAGCAGATCAAGGCTTTAAGAAGATTTTTTTTTATCAGTTTATTCCAGGGACCAATACACCATTTTGTGGTTTTGATTTTTGAGTATCTCTTCAGACTATAGCAAATACATCTCTGAAACTTATTCTTGTTTTCTAGAAATATCTTCAGAGCCAGGAGAAGATGACGAGCCCACAGAAGGCAGCTTTGAAGGCCACCATGCTGCAGTGAATGCAATTCAGATATTTGGGAACTTACTCTATACCTGTTCAGCAGACAAAACTGTCAGAGTTTACAATCTGGTGGTAAGTGCAACGTGTCTTGTTTTTAGTTGCAGATTTTAGAAAATCTCACGCATAGTCTCATAAACAATAAAGAGAATGGCCTGGCTACCCAGGAATCCTAGGGTGATGTCAGACACAGGTAATGCGACGTTTCAGTTGATCACTGGAGACTTAATTTCTTTCCTTGTCTCAAATCTGCTTTTTCTGGTGTGGCCTTTCCCTCTAAGGTAGTCCCTGTGTCGGGTGCCTCTGGGGTTTCTTTTTCTTCTTAGCAGAAGTCCTGTGCGTTTCTCCCTGCACAGTCTCCTGGGGCCAGAGGGATGGGATTCTGCCAGTTGGTTTGAGCTGGTCTGTCTCACCCCAAGTGTGTGTGGGGTCAGTTGCATAGCTGCTGTGGAACAGGGGGCTTGGGGGAAGTACTAGGGAGTACTGCGTGCGGGACACATTTTCCCCTGTCAGTTGCTTAATTTCAGAATCCACGTTTTTAAGGAGATGAGCACTTTTCCTCTACCTCACACTTCTATGATCTGACGCTCATTACTCAAAGGAATGAACTTTTTAAGTTTTTCATTTGATATATGTTGGAATTAATTGCATTTAGCAATAATAATAGCCAGGAAACTTTAGGAACACTTTTTTCTGAAAGACACTGAAAGTATATAAATTACTGATGTCAACAAAAATACAAAGTTAGGAGAGGGGCCAGGAAGATGTATTTGCTACAGACAGTAGGTACATAGGTTTCTTCAGTCTGTTCATATGAGAAATAGCAGGGAGCTGGGCTGTAGCTCAGTGGCCCTGGGTTCAGTTCCCCAGAAGCACGTAAGCAGGTGTTGCATGCCTGAACTCTAGCCATGCAAGGCTGGGGCAGGAGGGTTGCTGTGTTCAAGGCCAGCCTGGGATACAGAGTGAGACCTTGTCTTTAAAAGAGAGGGAGAGGAAGAAATAGCAGGAACGACTGAGGAAGCCCTGATACCGGGAAGTGCAAGTGTAAGATCCAGGGAATTGGGCTCACTAGTTTGCAAAATGTGTCCTGTGTATACATTTTAAGTAAATCTTGACATTTATAGAGTTAGCTTTTAGGATATTCCCTTATAAGACCATAGCTGGGCTCCTCCTGTAAGTGGCCTGAGGTGACCTGTGAAAGTGGTTCGCTACTCCTTTGACCTAGGAAACTCCATGAAATCATGTAAATCAAGAGGTTCAAGGGGCTGGAGGAGTGGCTCAGCAGTTAGAGCACACCTCCCTGAGTTCGATGCCCCAGCACCACATAAGCCGGGCGTGGTGGCACATGCTTGTGATCCTAGCACCCGGGAGGCTGAGACGTGAGGATTGCTGTGAGTCCATGGCCAGCCTGGGTTCCATAGAGTTCAGGACCGGCCTGGGCTGCAGAGCGAGACTGTGTTTCCCCTCTAATTCCCACCCCTCCCCCCAAAAATGAGGTTCAGGTCTTCATGTTCATTTTACGATCACCTATGAAACTGCCCAGGTCATCAGTGGTATGCTTATCTGTAAGGCCACTAAGTATCTGAGGGACATCATTTTGAAGTGATGCACACTATACTGTCTTCATAGTGGTGGAGTTGGTAGGAGTGCCAAGGCCAAACTGAGGCTTAAACAGCGTTGGTAGCCTGAAAAGAAGGCTGAATTTTTGCTGCATGTGCTTAAAAATGAAGAGTAATGCTGATTCAGGGTCTGTGGGGGGATTCTCTGGCCATTGTGCACATCTGAGTGAACAGAGTACCCAAGATGCACCCTTGTACTTAAAGAGCTTATAGAGCTTATGACCAGCTTAACCCATACTTGAATCCCCTGTGCCACATTGAGGTGATCTGTACTGGAAAGGGGTAGATTGTGTCTGAACCACAAGAGGAGGCTGCACAGAAGAAAAAGATAGCCTAGAATAAGCAAAAACATAGGACATGAGGATATTTTATGCCTAAAATAAACACAATTAAAAGTAAACAAACAAAAACTTCACACCCAGACCATTGGGACCTGTCACAGCATCTGATACTTTTTTAATATTTTGGGACATTGTTTCAGGCTAACCAGATAAACAGTTTTCTGGGTAATGAGCTGCAGTTTAGGTTTGCTAGATCTGCCTTCTCTAAATTAAGGAACCTATCCAGGGTCCATTGTATAGACTCATAATCCCAACATCATGGGAGGTTGAGGCAGGAGGATCATAGCTCTTGGCTCAGTTCTGTCAACCCTACCCCCACACCACAAAAGCAGCTTTGCCTTGGACATTTGTTAAAATTCCAAGCCAGAAGTACATACCTGTAATCCTAGCAGTCTGGGAGGCAGAGGCAGGAGTATGCCAAATTTGAACCCAGCCTGGGCATTTTAACAACACAGTAAGACTGTATCACAATAAAAATGTCTTTTAGATTTTTTTTTTTTCTTTTTCCTTCCCGTTTTGGTACTGGGAACTGAACCCAGGGCCTTGAGCATGCCAGGCAAGCGCTCTGCCGCTGAGCTACATCCTCAGCCCAATAAAAACATCTTTTATAAGAGCTGAAGATATTGTTTAGTGTTAAAATTGACTCAATCCCTAGTTAAAAAAAAAATATTCTGGCCTGTGTTATAGTGAATTGCCTTCAATATTTTTTAGTATAGCTCAATTAACATACAGTTGCAGGTATCTCGGTGCATGTGGCTCTTCACCGGGCATTCATTGAGCAAATATTTATCCAAACATGTTTAGCATACCGGCCATTATTTTATATTTTAGGCATTGAGAATACAACAGTAAATTTGAAGTTTTAGCATCTTTTTGTTGAGCAGAGGAAATGCATTATCCAGCCTTTCTGTAACCCACAAGTGATGATCCACTGTGTTGACTCCAGAGCCGGAGCTGTGTCGGCGTCTTTGAGGGCCATACTTCCAAAGTGAACTGCCTCCTGGTGACGCAGACCTCTGGGAAGAACGCCGCCCTCTACACCGGCTCCAGTGATCACTCCATTCGCTGCTATAATGTGAAGGTAGGTGGATACAAAGAAACCAAAAATGACTGGATATTTACTGTGCCCAGTAGAGACACCTCAGCAGGTGCTTCCTTTGTCTGTTTGACTTGCATTTTTTTAGCTCACTGATCTACAGACCTGGCTCTGTATCCTTAGGCATAAGCTGTTTGTCTGTCTCTCTCTATGACTGCCTGTTCATTTCCTACTGTAACTAATGTACTTCCTTCGTCTTTCTCTCAAATACTATTTTTAAATTTTCATATCATATGCTAAAATCCTAGACTAAAGAATACCATGTTTAAAAAATTATTTTAAAAACAGGGTCTCAATTTGTAGTCCAGGCTGATCCCGAATTCACTATGTAGTCCAGGGTGGCCTCAAACTCAGGTATTCTTCCTGTCTCAGCCTCCAGAGTGCTGGCATTACAGGCCTGTAGCACCATGCTTGGCTTATGTGGTGCAGGGGAATCCCTGGGCCTCGAGCTTGCTAGACAATCACTTTGCCACTGAGCTATTCCTCTAGCCCCATGTTTAAATTTTTAAACTTGCAATATTAGATGTGACTATCTCCTTTGAGAGTTTTTGAAACCTAAACACCTTGAATGAAATGAGAGAAAATTGCATTTAAAAATTAAATACAAACTTAGGAGTATTAGGTATTACTTAGCGGTAGGGCATTTGCCCAGGCTTGCTTGAGGGGGCCCAGGCCTGTCCAACTTGCAGGTTGTTCACCTTGTCTTTTTAAGAGGTAATAATAAATATATTTTAAAAAGGAAAATTTTGGCACCTAAATGCACTATCTTAATAATTTTACATGTGGCCCAAGATATACGTCTTCACTCAGTGCAGCAGAGGCAAACGAAAGAATTCACCTGCCAAAAAAAGAGAAAGAACGCAAAGAAAACCTGTTACTATATCCAATTGGCAAATGAATAAGTAAAGTGTGAATTGTAAAAAATAAATGGAATATATAAAAAGTACAATAGGCTGGAGAAATGGCACAGCAGCACAAGGCCCTGAGTTTGATTCCCCAGCATCACATAAACCTGGGCATGGTGGTGCACATCTGTAATCACAGCACCTGGGAGGCTGAGGCAGGAGGATTGCCTTGAGTCCAAGGCCAGCCTGGGCTGCAGAGTGAGACACCAGGCTGGCCTCGAACTCAGTAGCACTCCTCTTGCCATGTGTCTTATAGGCAAATGCTATCATGCCTGGTTAGTTTTTATGTGGTCTGGGGAATTGAATCCAGGGCCTTGTGTGTACCAGTAGGCACTCTAACCACTGAACTACATCACCTGCAGTTCAAGCCTCCTTTTGCCCTGCCCGAGAGTTTACATATTTGAAAAGCTTCCTGGCAGCAGCCTGCAGTGGTGCACACCTGTAGTCCTAGCATTGAGAGCTGGGCAGGAGCATCACCAGTGGGAGGCAGCCGGGTGACTTAGGTGGAGCTTGTCTCAGAAAAGGGGAGGATATAGTTCAGAACCAGGATAAAAAGCTTTCTGGCTAATTACAGCCCAGGCTACCTGACACCAGCTTGAAGGAGGCATGTGGGAGCTGTTGAACCAGCGACTCAACTGCAGGAAGGTGTATTTGATTGATGCATTTATCAACATAATGTAACTATGATCCCTAGTTTCCTTTTTGGCTTTCCAGTTCAGCCTTATCTTTTACCATTGGTCACTTAAGAGGCAAAGACCCTGCTCATAGTGCCTTTGAAGAATTTTTACATTCTTAATTAAAAACATAGATATCACTATTAAATTATATATATATATATATGGTGGAGGAATGGCACAGCAGTTAAAGTGCTTGTTAAGGCCTTGAGTTTGATTTCCTAGCACCACATAAAGCCAGGTGTGGTGGCATGCTTCTGTATTCCAGCACCTGGGAGGCTGAGGCAGGAGAATTGCTGTGGTTCAAAGGTTAGCCTGGTCTCCAGAGTGAGTTCAGGACCAGCCTGGGCTACAGAGTGAGACCCTGTCTCAAAAAAAAAAAAAAAAAATATATATATGTATGTATGTATGTATGTATTTTTCATCATTGCCTACAGCCAGGGGCCTTTGCCCTCATAATTCAAAAAGAATAAAGGTCTAAGATACTCTGTAAAACAGAATATGGCAGGTTTTCTTTTTAGCAAAGTCATTTTAGGATTTTCCTGTCAGAAAAATTATTTTTGTTTTATTCCTCTCTGCTAATTAAATATTGGGTGCTTTTGTCAGAACCGAGAATGTGTGGAGCAGTTACAGCTGGAAGACCGGGTTCTCTGCCTCCATAGCAGATGGCAGATCCTTTATGCAGGACTGGCAAATGGCACTGTGGCCACCTTCAGCATAAAGGTTAGTCGTGGGGGAGAGAAGGCTGAATTCTCTTGCCATTTGGAAATTAGAACAAGTGTGTGGGGAAAGGAGCCGTAAGTTATTTTCATATTCTTGCGTGAGGAAACAGCAGATCTAGCTGTCACTCAAAAACTGCATCTTCTAATGTAGGTGAAACACGAGCCTCCATTCTGTCTGCTAGACTCCGTGCCAGGACCAAAATGTAATTGCTAAATCAGGTCGATCCTGAAGGTTCGGGGCCAAGTAAATGAGTCACAGGTTAAACCCATCCTACTCATTTTGAGACTGACACCAGGAAGAGCGACTCTGAAGTCCTTTGCCTAGGACATGGCTCCTGTGGAGTGATTGAGGAGCTTGTGAGGTGAGCCAGGTCAGAGCTTTGATATGAGGCTTAGGTGGCGTCCTTTTTTCCTGGTCAAAACAAATTATTTTTTTCGAGCGAATCTTTCCCAAGCATCAGTTATGTGCTGGATACAGGCTAAGTTTGGGGAGTTCTGGTGGCCTCATGCATTTTGTTAAGGTAGTTTTATTTCATTTTGCAAAGGTATCTTTTTCTATTTCCATTTTCCTTAAAGTAAGAGAAACGGGCTGGAGGAATAGCACTGCTGTTAAAGCACTTGTGTGGCAAACACAAGGCCCTGGGCTTGATTCCCCAGCACCGCTTAAAATGGGCGTGGTGGTACATGGCTGTAATCTCAGTACTCTGGAGGCTGAGCCAGGATGATTGCCATGAGTTTGAGACCAGCCTGGTCTACATAGTGAGTTCAGGACTAGCCTGGACTATCAGACCGAGACCCTGACTCAAAAATAAAGAAATGAATAAATAAGAATAAAGGCAGAGAAACATGATCCAATTTGTATTTTTGAAAAAAGTCATTATTTATGAAATTGATGAAAGTGGAAAAGATTAGTATTAGTGGAAGCTGGGCAGGCGTTTGTACTGGGAGTGGACATGAAAGGCAGTACTAAGGATAAAGAGGAGGAAGTGGAAGATGTAGCCTGAAAGGTGGATCTGCTTGGCTTTGTTCCTCATTAATAGCGGTGTATTCCCTGGTTGTCTTCTAACAGTGAGCTCCAATGTCTTACTAGAGTGTGCATGTTGCATGCGAGCTAAAGCTGTAAGAGATGCAAGAAAACATGTCTTGCTTCTTTTAAGAAAAAATCAAATTGGGCTCGGGGTGTCGCTCAGACTTTGAAGTGCTTCCTAGCAAGCACAGTGTCCTAGGTTTAATTCTTCAGCAGCACCACATAAGCTGGGTGTGGTGGCACAAGCCTTTTGCTCTGAGCATTTGGGAGGGTGAAGCAGGAGGATTGCCGTTAGTTCAAGGCCAGCCTGGGCAACTTAGTTCAGGACTAGCCATGCTCCAGAGCAAGACCCTGTCCTGAATAAAAAGAGAGAACTGGTCGTGATGGTACACGCCTATAATCCCAGTAGTCTCAGCACTTGATGGCCATGAGTCCAAGGCCAGGCTGGGCTCCATAGTGAGTATAGGACCAGCCTGGGCTACAGAACAGGACCCTGTCTCTAAATAAATAAGAGAGATAAACATCAAGTTTTTAAATATCTAGCACATATGTATAATCACCATATTACTTAGTCCTAACAGTGTGAGTAGATCACAGAACGGTAATTAGGAAAGATTTATATGTTCTAGCTATAAAAGATTAACCGAATAGAGTGGATTGGGCCGATAGTAATGGAGAAGAAAGTAAATTAGAAATACTGTAAAGGATAAAAACATTAATTCTTTTCTCTTTTGTTGGATATTAATGTTATCAGGGGTAGACAAGGGAAACAGCAAGATATCTGAGGTAAGATGATGACAGGAAGTTCCAATAGAAGTGCTTTAAGTGGTTGGAAAGCTCTGGAGAATATGGATGTAGAGACAGCTTTGAGAATCTCTGTAAACATGAATTTTAAAGGTTAGGGCTGTTTTTTACCCCTCGTTCTCATTTACTTAAGGGAAATGAAAAAGAATATTGTGGAGTGTGGGCTGAAGCAAAAAGTAGTTTATTATGAGCCAGGCTTGGTGGCACATGCATATAAGCCCAGCTGTTTCCAGGGCTAAGGCAGAATGATCACAAGTTAGGAGTCCCACCTGGACAAATGTCTTAGTTATTTTCTTGTGGCTGGGACACAATGCTGGACATGTGCAACATAAGGGAGGAGGGCTTTATTTAGTCCACAGTTTCAGAAAGGTGTCAGTCCATTCATGGGTGGTTGGCAGTGGTGCAAGCACGTGCCAGCAGCCTGGCTATTCATGGCATGGTGAACAGGAAGCCAAGCGAGGCAGGGAAGAGCTGGCATGCACCTTTCTAGTCCTGTCCCAGTGTCCCTCCCTTAGCCAACCAAGCCCCAGTGCTCTGCCCCTTCTAGGTCATGTGCCCGCCTGCAATCTACTACACGCCCTTCACTGCCCCTCTCCGAACACCTGCAGTCCATCCCCTTCTGACCAGGCCCTGCCTGTTAATAGCGCATGGTTCCATAGCCATTGTGTAACATCCAAGTACCAGAGTTTTTTGGAGGAACATTTCAGATTCAATCATAACAGCAGATTAGTGTTTAATTCCTATGTATCACCTCCTCCACCCCAAAAATTCATTGTTTCTAAGCTTGCCCCTCCTAGACCAGGAGGCTGAGGCCAGAGGTCGTGAGCATAGTAAAGGGCTGGAATCTGAAGGGCTGAGGTTGGGAGGTCAAGATTTGGGGGTGAATCTGAGAATTTGAGTCCAGGTGTTGGGATCAAGAACTTGTGATTTTGGTGAATTCAGTTTTAATTGTTTCTACTCTTTCGTGTATATAGAACTGTGTATAATGATAGCTTATTTTTCAGAACAACAAGCGTCTTGAGGTCTTTGAATGTCATGGCCCACGGGCAGTCAGCTGTCTTGCCACTGCTCAAGAGGGTACCCGAAAGCTGCTGGTTGTGGGCTCGTACGACTGCACCATTAGCGTCCGCGATGCGAGGAACGGGCTGCTCCTCAGGACTCTGGAGGGCCACAGCAAGACCGTGCTTTGCATGAAGGCATGTGCACTTGGAGCGACGGGAGTTGGCAGGTGTAGGGGAGGGTGCTGAGTGGCGTTTCCCATTGTCTGGGCCTTCTTACATCACAGCCATGGTGAACAGAACAAGGTGAAAGCAGTCCTTCTATGTGTATCAACTCGCTGCTCCTTACATTGACTGAGAATCACTTATGAGCATGTTGGTTTTTTTGTAGACTGTGGGGATATGCTCACTGCCTTTCTAAGCTATATCATGATCCTTTTGGAGAGGGAAAAGCCTAACAGTACAGTGTCAGTTCATCAGAGTCTAGTGGTAGGGCCTTGAGAATCGATCAGTTGAAAAATTTGAGAAACATTCTTTTCTCATGCTCATATAAAGACACGATGCAGGTTGTCATTCACTGATGTATGTTATAAGTTCAGCCAGCTGAGAAGCTTGAATAGGATGTAAGTAATGTAATTTTTTTCTTTAGGTGGTGAATGACCTTGTATTCAGTGGCTCCAGTGACCAGTCTGTCCACGCTCACAACATTCATGTAAGCTGTGTTGGCATAGTGTCAAATCGTTGATATAACTAATGTTGGAAGATTTCTTGTCATTTAAGTAAAGTCCTTCATCCAGTGAGAGGATTCATAATAATCCCTGGGTGTATGTTTTTGATTGAACAGTTTTAAAAATCCAACCTTATTAAAGCAGTTTGGGGAACAGACTTGAAGTTACATAAAGTTTCCTTTGCATGAATCATTTAAATCGAAATACAAAGCTCTCGGAAAGTGGCTATGACAGCTTGTTAAAATAGAACAAATAAAACCAGCTGAGAACAGTACAGGTCCTATAGACAATAGGAGCCCAGTTCCCCATCTGTCCACTAAGTGTAATCTGACTTGATGTCCGTATTGTCCAGGCCCACCATGTATATCCCTCTCCAAACACTGAGGAACCAGTTCTGGTTTCATCCTTCTCTAGATTTCGGAATATTTGCATACATGTAATGAGATATGTCAGGGATGGGATCCAAGTCTGAACACAAAATTTGTTTTATATGCACATAACCTGAAAGTGTTTTGTAGACTTGGTGTGCTTATGTTTTGACTGTGACCTGTCCCATGATGTCAGGTGTGGAATTTTCCATTTGTAGTGCAAGTGTGTCTCAAAAAGCTTTCTACTCTGGAGCATTTTAAATTTCTGATTTTTGGGTTCTGTACTTCAGAATCTTTAAAATACACCAGATAGAATTGTGGCCTGTGGTTTTGTGCACCGTTAAGTTCTCCATCAGGATGCTCTTTCTGTATTCTGTGCAGGTGAAGGGCACTTGGGGAGCCTGTCAGCTGCTCGTGTTAGAACAGCTCCTGTGTCTGCAAGTAGCCTCAGAGCTTTACCCCTTGTAGTTACAGAGTCGCACATATCAAAAGTAGGAGGGAACCGGAACAGCCAGCCTACTGACTGTTGCTTCTTCCCTGATGTAGACGGGCGAGCTGGTGCGGATCTACAAAGGTCACAATCATGCAGTGACTGTGGTGAACATCCTGGGGAAAGTGATGGTGACGGCTTGCCTGGATAAATTTGTTCGTGTCTATGAATTGCAGGTAGAATTTAGATCTAGTGTTTTTCTTGAACTGTTGGGAGATTGTGTGGGTTTGGTGTTGATTTTTGGTAAAGTAAGGCTGAGTTGGAACACAAAAAGGCATTTTCCTAAGTATTCCAGGTGCTTGCGCAGTGAGTGGCCCAGGGACCACAGCCCCAGAAGCTCTGCTCTGGGATATGTGGTGTCAGATTCTAAATGGTCTCTAGAGAGCAAACCAGTCTCTCTTAAGTCCAGTTCTTACGAGCAATGCAAATTTGTGACTGATACTAAAGAGATTAGTTTCACTGTTTGTAATTACTTGGTCACCTGTTTAGGAATGAGACCTGTTAAGGAGACTGCCACCTGGCACGGTAGCGCACACCTCTAATCCCAGCTTGCCAGTAGGTTGAGGCCTGCAGATTGCAACTTTGAGGCCATCTTGGGCAACTTGGCAGGACCCTTCTCACCATAAAGGGCTGGAGATGTATCTCGCTCAGTAGTAGAGCGCTTGCCTGTTAGCGCGTGCCACCCTAGGCTCCGTCCCGGAAACCCCACACGTGTCCCATAAAGGCCTGCCATTGCGGTGACAGTGTGTCCCTGATAGAAGGGTGCAGTGCCTCCGCTTAGC
The DNA here is from genome assembly GCA_004027205.1 of Ctenodactylus gundi. Lineage (NCBI taxonomy): Eukaryota > Metazoa > Chordata > Mammalia > Rodentia > Ctenodactylidae > Ctenodactylus > Ctenodactylus gundi. The sequence continues at coordinate 1,290,559 of PVKB01000042.1, forward strand.
ACCTTATGTGTGGTTTTAAACTTCCCAAAGGCCTGAAGTGACTGTGCTTACTAAACACAAGGAATCACTACCCTGAATTCTTTTTCTGTGTTTTTTTCTGCCTAAGTCCCATGATCGATTGCAAGTTTATGGAGGACACAAAGACATGATCATGTGTATGAGCATCCACAAGAGCATGGTGAGTAGTGTCGGCGGGCCGCACGTTTCCCTGTGGTTGTTGATGTAGCATCTGTGTGCTGTTGCTAGTGTTACTGCTTGTCATTGCTCAAAGTGACACCTAGTTTTGATATATAATTACAGTAAAAAAAAAACCCTGATAGATACATTTAAGATATTTTTAAAAATTGCATGGTACTTTTTCTGAAGGCCTTATGATCTGAGTAGAACCCTGAAATGGAGTTAAATTTGGCCCGTGTGGCATAGTTACAATAGCCCTAAAAGTAGCAGCTACTTCATGTAACCTCGCTAAGCCATGTTTATGAGGTTTTTTTTTTTTTTTTTTTTAAGTGAGGGAAAGTTTTTAGCTCGTAGTTATCAGATGGTCCCTGTCGTTTGTGTACGGCCGGCAGCCCAAGCTGGAGGAAAGCTGGTCCTGGTGGCAGGCAGCAAACAGAGTTGCCATGGGTTTATTTTTCAATTCTGAGGTTAAAGCAGGATGGTGTTCTCCAGGGTCTACATGGAAGACCTTTCCCTGCAGTGGAACAGGCGCCTCACACACACCAGTGAGAAGCCAGAGCTCAGGTAGTGCCTAGGCGGTGCCCTGGGGCTGCCAGTGTCCTCTCTGCCGTGGCTGAGAGGACTCCCAGGAGCCCAGCTTCACGGTGCTCAGAGCAGAGCATATGGAAACAACCTTCCCATTCTAGTCCTCAGAAGCTGGCTTTGCTTTAGGTCAGTGATTCTGGTTAGCTCTTGTTTTGAGGGTGTTTTGAAATTCTTTGTATGTGGTCATCTGATATGATAATCCTCTTTCTGTAGATTTATACTGGCTGTTATGATGGGAGCATCCAGGCGGTGAGGCTAAACCTGATGCAGAACTACCGCTGCTGGGTAAGTGGCGAGACTGTCCTGCTGCGCCACCTCGGAGATGCTCAGCCCGGGGCGAGCGTGGTAATAGAGCCTCAGTGTCATCAGCTTAGCTTTTTTGGTTTTGTTTTGTTTTTTTGAGACAGGGTCTCTCTCTGTAGCCCAGGCTGCTCCTGAACTCACTATGGAGCCCAGGCTGGCTGCGGGCTCAAACCAGTCTTCCTGCCTCAGCCTCCCGAGTGCTGGGATTACAGGCGCGCACTACCATGCCCGGCCTTATGTGGTACTGGGGAATTGAACTTAGGGTCTTGTGCTTACAAGGCAAGTTGCTTTAACTGCTGTGCCATTTCTCTAGGCCAGCGTAGTATTTTTTTTGTTTTTGAGTATGTACTTTTTAATGAAACATCTGTTAGGAAATTAGATATGAAGTACACTTTATATTCTCAGGTTATCTCTTGGGTGGCTTTTGTTTTATTATAAAGATACACGCTTAGAAAAATACAAACTTTGGTGAAGTATATAAGATAAAAAGCAAAGGTGCTTATGTTTATAACCTGCCCCTCAGCTAGTCCGGTTCTCAGGAGTTGCAAGTGTTCCTGGCTTGGTTTGTGTCCTTATGAATTACAAGCAAATAAAAATGGATAGTTTTAAGTTACAGACTTAGATAGTTGTAGTAGCATGTGCCTGTAAGATCTCAGCACCATGGTAGCCTGAGGCAGGAGGGTCACAAGTTTGAGTGACTTAGTAAGACCCAGAAAAAAAAAGATAGAGTAAAAGCCGGGGATGTAGCGTAGTGTGAAGGCCCTGGGTTCAATCCCCAGTACTGCAGAACAAAGTAAAATAAAATAATAAAAAGGGCCAGGAATATAACAGTGTGAAAGCTGTGCATTCAGGGCCTAGTACTATAAAAAAGAAAAATTAAGGTTTTTTTTTTTTTTTGAGACAGAGTCTTGCACTATAGTCAGGGCTGGTTGTAAACTCACTGTATAGCTCAAGCTGGCCTCAAACTTAATAGCAATCCTCTTGCCTCGGTCTGAGAGTGCTGTGGTTACAAGCAAATGCCAGCATACCCAGCTGCTGTGTATGTGGTGCTGAGGAGTTGAACCTAGGGCCTGGTACATGCTAAACAAAGTGTTCTGACTACTGAGCTGTACCCCATCATGAAAAAGAAAAAGTTAACCAACCCCAGTTCACTGGGCTGAGCTGAATAGTTTCTGTTTAGGGACGGAGGCACATGATTTGTCTTTAAAACTTTGACACTATTTCTTACAAACCTTAATTTTTTTGATCAATTCTTGTATTAGCAGTGATGAAGGTAGTTTGTGGCATTGAATTTCTTATCGCTAATCTCTGACCTCCTCTTTAGCACTGATGGAATGAAATGGACACTCTATATTTAGATTTGATATTAGGCTTGTCCACAGCCACATTGCTTTTTAATTTAAAAAAAATATTACTGTCTTTGCTTTATTTAGTCTTCTCAGAGAAGGCAGGCAAAATCTGGTACAGCATCATCTGGTGTATTCCAGCTGGAGGCTAGTCTACAGAAATGGAGAAGATACCATCTATGGCCTGACAGGGAGTACTCAAGTTTGCGTTACTTTTTAGAAATGAATATATTAGAATTGCGAGGTTGAATATGGACAAGCCTTTAAGGGACAAGCCACGTTAAGGAGGGTTTGTTTTGCTTTTTGACTTATATGTGAAATTGAATCAAATTTATAAGAAAGATTACAAATGTTTTAAAGAACGGGTAATAACCTGGGTGTGGTGGTACATGCCTGTAATCCTGGCTCTAGGGAGGCTGAGGCAGGAGGATTGCCCTGAATCCAACTAGGCTACAGAGCAAGACCCTCCTCAATAAATAAATAAATTAAATTAAACTATCTCTTGAATAGGTACTAACAAAATTCAAGTAATAATGATTATGAGCGAAATCAGGCTTTCATGGCAAACAGTTTTTTTTTGTGGTACTGGAGATTGAACCCAGCTTCACCCTGAACTACATCCCAGCTCTTTTTTTATTTTTTATTTTAAGATGGGTTTTGCTAAATCTCTGCTCAGTCTGGGTTTAAATTTGCAATCCTCCTGGCTCAGCCTCCCAGAGTGCTGGGATTACAGGTGTGCTCCTTCCACACCCAGCTAAGAAACCTACATTTGCAGAAATACTTGTAGAAAACGGGTTGCCGCATGGGGTCAGTGGCAAACATTTTTCTTTTCAAGTTTATAAATAAACAGTTCTCAGAATTATTAAATGCACTCTTTTAGTATTATAGGAAAGTTGTTTACTTTTTCTAATAAATGGACTAAATTTCAATTTTATGATGGCAAAATGAAGACTACAGCTTCAACTGAATTCATGATAATTCATCTGAAATAATTTCCTACCCTTTTTCTTATCCAGCTTAGCATTTTGCCTTCTCAAAACACCAGTGTGTGAAGGGACCTCTCATTCTTTTCTAGGTTGCTCATTTTGATGATAACTAATCCAGTTGGTTGGCTTTGTTATATTTTTGTTTTGAGACAAGGTCTCACTCTGTAGTCTAGGCTGGTTCTGAACTCACTGTATAGCCCATCCTGTCCTTGAACCCATGGCAGTCCTCCTGCCTCAGGTCCTGAGTGCTGGAATTACAGGCGTGCACCACCACACCCAGCTTATGCTGTACTGGTGAATCGAACCCAGGGCCTTGTGCTTGCTAGGCAGGCACTGCTGGGCTATACCCTAGCTCTGGCTTTGCTACATTTTGTAGCCAAGGAAAAAGTGTTTATGGGGTAAAAGCAAGGGGTGTTCTGGTTGCGTGCTCCTATGCTCAATTTTTCCCACACTCACCTTCATGTGTTCTCTCTCTTCACAGTGGCACGGCTGCTCCCTGATATTTGGTGTCATAGATCACTTAAAACAGCACTTGCTGACTGACCACACTAATCCAAACTTTCAGACTCTGAAATGCCGCTGGAAGACCTGTGATGCGTTTTTTACTGCTAGGAAAGGATCTAAGCAGGTACAGTTGTGGGATCAGGGTGCACGGGGCCCTGGTGGCCTGTTCCCTGTGGAGCTGGCACTCCTGTTGGACTTCACTCTAGGGCTTAGTGCAGCAGTGAGTAGGGAGGGTCCTGAGAGTTTCCTGTGTATTCAGAGTTGCAGGGGACAGCTCGCTGACGAGGAAGAGCCCCAGGGAGAGTTCTGAGATGTTTCAAATCTAGTAACCGATTATAGTGCTCTTGTGCTAAGGCAAGAGTTGATTTTAAAGTGTGTAGTTTCATGTAGATTAGCAGAGTATTCACAAACGGATTCTCACTAGAATGCACTCACATGACTTTCCCTGGCTCTGACTTTGTCGTGTCCTGCTCCCAATTTCCAGGCTCTCACAGCCTTTTCCCTTTCTCTTAGGATGCTGCAGGACACATTGAACGACACGCTGAAGATGACAGCAAAATTGATTTATAAAGATTTTTGCCTCCCATGTTGGGATGTTTTTAGTTGAGCTTTTTCACGCCAGCCACTCTCCCACCTGCCCAGGCAAGCAGGGGAAGAGGAGGTGGTTACCAGCCAGGCCGCCCACTCCCCAGCCTGCATGTGGGCAGTGCCGGAGGGTGCCAGGCGCTTCCAGCTTAGCCTGGACGGTTTAGACTGATAAGGGAACCAGACTCCTGGGGACAGTGTGACATCTAGTGGTCCCAGGTTACTGGCATTCTCCAGGTGTTTACTAAGATCCGCATCTTGACTGATTGCTCATTTTGACCCTAATCTTATGTGTATTTTATCGATTTCAGTTCTTTTTTATGTTTTTCTGATGGTTCAGATCTACCATCAGGCTTTTAAGTACAAGTTTACTCAGATGCCAGATCTGTAGGGTCAATTTTAATTTCTCTAGTTGCAATAACTAGATACTTAAATTGGAAGCAAATAGTTTTCTTTGCTAACAATTATGTACAGTGTGTTTCACTGTTCAACTTTGTTGATGGAAAAAGCATGTTTAAATGCTGAAGGACACACAGTAAATTTTTGATGAGCTCCTCCAGTGGCTGCTTTGCTCACTGTATATTTTAATAACTCAGAAAACAAAGGGCTGGGAGCACAGCTCAGGGTTTAGTCCTTGCCTAGCAAGTGCAAGACCCTGGGTTTGCTTCCCCAGCACTAAATAAAGCTGGGCATGGTGGCACACACCTATAATCCCAGCACTTGGAAGGCTGAGGCAAGAGCACTGCTGTGAGGTCAGTGCCAGCCTGTGCTACATAGTGAGGTCAGGATCAGCCTGGACTACAGGAGCAAGATCCTGTCTCGAACAAAAAAAAGGAAAAAGAAAAAGGAAACAAGTTCCTTGAGCCAGGCCTAGTGGCACAGGCCTGTAATCTTAGCAGTCAGGCTGCATCAGGAGGATTGCAGGTTCAGGCCCAGCCTGGGCAGCTTAGCAAGACTCTGCCTCAAAAATCAAAAATAAAAATTTGCTGGGGATATAGCTCAGTGTGAAGGACCTGGGCTTGATCCTTAGTACCACAAAAAGAGAAAGAAGGGAAGAGAAAGAAAGAAGAAAGAAGGTCTCATAGTGAAGTTCCTTACAGATAGTATTTCCTAGTGGACTTTGGGACAAGTTTTGGTGGAGGATTTAGTGGCAGGCCGTGTCCAGACTGGCACCCACCTGAGTTTGGCCGTTAGCTTTGGGCACTCACTGCTGCAGTATTGTTGGGTGTTTGAACTGGGTGTGCTGCCTTTATCTCCCTTTTCTGGGTTCTGACTCCAAGCCTCGTGGGGGTTGCAGACCTCATAGATTGCTCCATGGCCAGCCCCTGTCTTCCTTGTCTGGCTGTGCCTGGACTAGGGCAGTTGTCAGGTGTCCTGGGCTCACAGGCACTTGATGTCTTCTGAGGCACTCAGGGTAGGGAGTTACACAAAGCAGCTGGGCCTGGTTAGGGCCTCGCGCAGATTGTTGAGACTGAGTTCTAAAGCCAGTGAGTGTCTTTGCCTTCACCGCCCTGCCAGCAGGGAAAGAACAGGGAGGGTGGTGTGCAGGAGGCCGCTGCCTGTTCATTGAGAGTGCCCAGAGCAGCAGAGCCTTGGCGGGACTGCTTGGTTCTTACCAGGAAAGCTATGCAAGTGTCACTTCCTTTTTTTTTTTTTTTTTTTTTGCTTCTGGATTCTCAAAACATACTTCTGTGAGAGAGAGAGAGAGAGAGAGAGAGAGAGAGAGAGAGAGAGAGAGAGAGAAAAGAAGGGAGAGGATCCCCACCCCACACCCCCTGCTTCAGAATGTGAGGCGGCTCTCTGACATCACCCTGTCTGTGCTCACACCTGTTCCAACACACCTTCCCTCGGGCTCCTGCCCGGGGCAGATCTGCCAGAGTTCACACCTGGCACCTTGGCCTGCAGGGGAAGTCTACGAGACCGAGCGTGTGTTCTCTCCCCAAAGATTCCAGTAGTCAGAATGGAGCTCAGAGCTGCACCTGGCTAATGGAAGGCCTCCCGGGCTGTTGGCCTCTGTCCCTGTGAGGGGACAGCTCTTTTGGTAGCTGTACTGTTTAGGTCTACGTGATGCTGAAGTGACAGCAGAAGACTCTGTTGATAAAAGCATGTATTTGCAGTTTCTGTGTGAAATGGGCTCCTCCCACCCTCACCCCACTTCCTGTAAGGGTAGACAGAGAAGCCACAGTGTTCTATGGCTCTGGGAGCAGGACTTTCTAGGAGAGCCCATTTGGATTGGTTGTTAAGCCTGGCATTTTCCTCTGGATGGTGTTGCATTTCCCGGGGCAGGGCCTTGTGCTGTGGTATGCAGGTGACCTGTTCTAGAAGGCCGAGGGTGTGTCTGACGTGGGAGTCGGGGACTATGCGGGCTTTACAGACTAATAGAATCAGGAAGGACTGTGATTCAGGCTTAGCTTGGTAGAATCGTGCATGTCTCTGCCGCTGTGTGCAGTGTGAAAGTTCCTCTGTGTGTGTGGATCCAGGAGGGCAGCTGTATTGCGATTTTTCTTTGTTTCAACCAAGCCATCTTTGCAGCAGTGACAGTGATGTGTTCTTTTTAAGAACATGACATTCTTTTAACACCAGGTTGTTAACTAGTGTGATACGTTACCAGGAGGAGCCATTGTAGCCTCTTGAGAAGTACAGGAGCCTGAGCATCTCAGCAGCTTGGTGGTGGTGGTACATTGAGTAACACAGTCACGGCGTGCTGTGAGTCTCCTGGGATGCCATTACAGTTGTGGCCGCTGTTTCCTGCCCAAAAGAGTGGTGGCTTAGGCATCTGTGCTGATTCTATGTGTAGCAGCTTCATGAAAGGGGGAAACTGTTCAGTGAGCTGACAGAACCCGGCACATTTCTTAGGAATGGATGAATGCTGTTTTTTAGGATGCTACTTTTAATTGTGTTTGTTCTAATTGCTCAAAGCCAAGAAAACCACAGAGTAAATCCTCTTGTGTGCATATGCTAGTTTAATTTTGACAGCAGTTTGTTTTGATAAAGTATCAGTTTCTTCCAGATTTTATGTAAAAGTTTTTAATTAGGTTCAAAATGTATTTTGGCATACTCTTCTACTCAGTTATAAAATAAATACAATGCAAACAAAAAGATCTTGACTTTATGTTACTTGAATCTGAGAAAAAGTAATATTACTATACTCCTGATTTTGTGGGAAAAATTTTTGTTTTCTCCTTCAGAAGAGTGGAGTGCTTAGCTCATGACTTAAGATTTACAGATAGTCCTGTTGCTTTTTAAGTGATTTTTGCCTGGCAAAGGTTTTGTGCTGTCGTCTTTTCTGTGAAAGGATACAGTGGTCTCCTTTGTGCCTAGACACATGGCTGAGCGAGGTGGGGGAGTGAATGCCTAGGGGAGTGGTGTGCTCGAATTTATGGAAGTGAGTGCACTGGAGAGGAACTTGGAGTATATTGTGATAGGAGCTTTGAGCAGCATGTGCTCTGAAGTAATTTCAGTTTATGTACACTCAACAAATTTTGTTCCTGCTACTTAAAGGAGAGCTCCTAGATTTAGATGGAGGCCCTGTCTGCCACTTTTATAAAATGGTGGCCCATTTCCTGTTCCAAGTCACTAGGACTTACGAGGTTTAAGGTAACAGTCTAATAAGTAGGAAAGATGCTGTGCTGAAGATCATTTGGCTACACCGAGTTCCATATACAAGTGGATCGAAATCCTTAGATTAAACCAAACCTACTGTTTACCAGTCGGTAACCTCTGCTTTCTCCTCCAGCCTCACTGTGTGGCCTGGCTGGGTCACACAGTAACTAGAGTTGCCCAGGTTTGTTGTGCATTCAGGATAGTAGCCGAGATCAGCTGAAGGCTGAGGAAGTCAAAGATGAAGCGCCGATGGCGATCTGCCTCCGGTTAAGGGGGAAAAGGTGGCCTGAAGTGGCTCCAGCACCCTGTGCTTCTGACTTGTTTTTAACATTGAGTATGGATTAGAAGAAGAAATCAGGTGACACTTAACTAAAAAAAATGCTTATAAAGAAATAGCCTGGTCTTACTCCATCTTGGTATAAAGCTGTGAACTTTATAACTTTGTGAAGCAAGATACAAAGCAAGTACAAGAGAAAAATAAAGGACTTTTACGGATTGACGGCTGCTTCTGTGAACTTGTCTGCACAGCCACCACTGAGGCTTTCTGTTGTGTTGGCCGGGGGTCACGGAGAGAGCTGGGCGGGGGCCGAGACAATAGGTAGCGGGCTGCAGCCGTGGCCAGTGCTGTACAGCAGGCCCGCAAGCACGAGCAAGGGTTCAGTGTTGCCTTCTTGCTGCTCCATTCCCTTTGTGAATGTCCCCTCCAGTCTCACTCATCCATTTATTCCTTTTTTTGTCCTGGGGATTAAGCGCAACACTACATCCTCAGCCTTCTTCTGTTTTATTTGTGGTACTAGAGATTGAACCCAAGGCCTTCATACTGAACTAATTTTCAGCCTGTTTTTTTTATTTTTGATTTTGAGACAGGGTCTCCCTATGTTGCCAAGGCTGGGCTCAAACTTGCAATCTCCTGCCTCATCCTTCTAGGCCTGTGTCACTGGGACCAGCCCATTTTTGAACTTATTATTTGTTGAGGCAAGTTCATATTCTCACTCTGTAGTCCAGGCTCATCCTGAACTCACTACATAGCCCAGGTTGGCCTCGAACACATGGCAGTCCTCCTGCCTCGTCCTCTCAAGAGTTGGGATTAAAAGTCGGACTTGAGGTCTTGACTATGTTTTACACTGTTCTGAGATAAGGGTTTTCTGTAGATGATCGGTGAGCGTGTAGCTGGAACACCCTGCTGTGGTTGTGTCTACATGGAAGAAAACGTGTGGGGACCAGCCATACACATGCCTTTATTTAGATCAACTTCTCTCAGAATTCAGCCAAGCTTAAGAAGACAGCCCCAAGTATCCAGCCCTATTCCACTGACTTAGTTACCCTCCCCCCCCCCCGGGGGGGGGGGGGACAGGCCATCCTGGAGCAGTCACACAGAGTGCAGTGCAAGTTTGGTCACTGGTCCGTAGGTGCGAGAGCACAGGGCGAGGGAGCCAGCACCAGGGCGGGCCGAGGGCCCTGCTGCCCTGTGCCACCGGGCGAGCCCTCATCTGCAGGCGCCACCGCTAGGCCACACCCAGCGGATATAGGCACTTCGAGGCGGGACAGGGTGGTTCTGAGGGCCAGGCTGGCCGTGACATCAAGACCGTATAGAGCGAAATGGAGGGGTAACGAGCACAGTGATGCCCGGAGGCTTTCTTGGGTTACAGCAGCCCGGTGCCGGGTCAGGGAGGTCAATGGCCCTGGCTCTCGGGTGAAGTGGAATCCTCAGTGATCCTGCGTGACTTTGGATGGACCAGCCTGGCTCAGGCGTACATGGTGAGCTGCAGCCACTGAAAGAAGTCCCCAGGGTGGGGATATAAGCAGGGATAGAGGTCTGGCCCCAGGGGTGTTACGGGATAGAGCCGTAGAGACGGGACACCTGGGGGAGTGTTAAAGAAGCAACAGTGTCCTACAGCCGTTCTTCCAGATGGTTCCTAGGAAGGTACGTGTTTTCCCACATGAAGTGGTTTTGGGATCCGAGGCCCCTCCGAAGCCCTCCTGAGTCCATGTGCCCTGAGCCACGCTGTCCACCCTGCTTCCTTCTCCACGGTCCTTTCCCAGCCCTGCCCTCTTCCCACTGAGAGGGAGGCACGCTCCGTGGACCCTGAGTTGTGTGTGGGTGCCACGCTTTACCTCCAGAACGTTGAGTTTGATGATACCGTCTCCGTCTTTGTCAAACGCATTGAAAGCTCCTGTGTGAAAGAGAGCAGGGGCCGGTTGCGGGCTCGCCCCGCCCACTGCCCGGCTCTGGCTTATGCTGCCCTCCAACCTAAGTGCCAGCCGACTGTCAGCCGCCACCGGCCCTTGGCGCTCCTCGTCCAGGGGGGCTATGGCCTTTGTGTCCCAAACACCCCAGAAGGTGCAGGCTGGGATTCCCGCTGCCACAGCGTCCTGTGGGAAGCGCTGGCAAAGCTGGCGTGCCCAGAAGGGCGGCCCCACTTACGGAACATGCCCTCCAGCCTGACGAAGCAGCAGATGAAGCTGTCGAAGTCGATGTTCATGTGCTTGTCGGCGTAGCGCATGGTGATGATGTTGTACAGCTGGCTGTTGAGGTGGAATCCTGTGGAAGGGAGTGACCGCGGAGTCCTTGGCCCACCCCTGCGTCCCTGGGCTCCGCAGGGACCCCCACGGCCCCCCTTGCCCGCCCTGCTCCCGCCAGCTCCGCCCACACGGCCGCCCCTCCTCCGGCACCTGCGTCATTCACCGCGTTGCGCATCTCGTGGCTATTGATGGTGCCGGATTGATCTGTGTCGTAGCGCTTGAAGATTTTCTGGAACAGAGAGTTTGAGGTCAACGGTCACACGCAGACTCCTGAGCCGGCCCCTCTGTCACTCATGCCCCACCTGCCAGGCCTTGATCTTCTTCCAGAGGTGGTGGAACTCCGGCAGGTTCAGCCTCCCCGAGCCATCTGTCTGCAGGAGGGAGGTCAGGGCTACAGGCACGCAGCAAAATCCCCGGGGGCCAGGACAGGGTGGCTGGCTGGGGGGCACCAAGGAGGTAGCCCCATGGGAGACCGCTGCCTGGGCTGCCCTCTTCTAACCCATAGTCCTGTCCTGCCTAACCCTCCCCTCTGCCCGCCACCCCCATCCGCCAGCGTTGCTGTGGCGCTGCCACCCGTGCAGCCTGTTCTCTGGGGAATCTTCCTGGGCAGAATTCCGGGCCGGACCTCAGGCCTGAGGCAGAGCTGCAGCCAGGGGCCAGCTACTACCCAATGTCATTCCCTCTGTCCCCTTCTTATCAGTATCCAAGGTATGCTGGATCAGGATCGCTTTTCCCGGACGCACATTTGGGCCCTCGCTTCGTGGGGCACCCCTAACTGCATCCCCGTCCCCGCGAGCAGGTGCCACGGGTCGGGAAGGAAGGATACATCCATGAGCGCGATCATGCTCCGGCAGGACTCCAGCGTGAAGCCGGGTGTCTTCAGGTCCTTGTCTGGGGGTGCAGAAGAGTGAGGGGCGGCGGTCAGCCAGGGGCCCCACCCCTCCCGCCCAGGCGGCGCGAGCTGCTCACGTTTGTTCACCACTGTGTTCAGGACATTCTTGAGCTCATCCGCGCAGATTTCCATGTCCTCAGGAGGAAAGAGAGGGGCGTCATGGCTCGGAAGGACACCGCTGAGGGAGCCAAGGCTTTGCAAACCCAAGCCTGGCTGTCTGCGTTTGTGGAACCCCGGGCTCTTCCGGAAGAGAAGCTGGGGCTTTTCTGAGAAGGCGAGGGGCCAGACACGCCCCTCGGCTGTCCCAGTCCAGCAGCAGCCCAGCCAGCGGCCTGTGAGCTCCCCCACGGAACTCAAGGACCCGTGGATTTCTGGGCTGCCCGGGGAAGGAGCCAGTGCCACGGGGAGTCTGCGCCTAGCGGTACTTACGTCACCTGCTATCTGCTGGAAAATGTTGCGAAACTGCTGCTGTTCCTCACTTTCCTGGTCAGGGTTGCCAGGCCTCGGCTGTGAAGTGCAAAGGAAAATTGGTCCCCAGGAATCGTGGGGTGAGCACAAGGGGAGAGAGCCAGGAGTCGGGTGCGAGCGCCGCAGCGCAGCGCAGCCCAGCCCGGCGCAGGACTCGTCCAGGCCTCGGCGGCCCTTCGCTCCGGGCCTCACCGCCCCGCCGCCTCGGACGCAGGCGCACGTCGGCCACGCAGCGTGCAGACAGCCCCGCAGTCCACGCTCCGTGCCCTCCCAGGACCGAGCACGCGGCCCGGCTCGACCGGGCCTTCCGCCTCGTGCCCTCGTGCTCCCTGAGCCTTCTGCGGCACCCCCCACCCCGAGCCCTGGAGGACGCCTCCTGACGCCAGCCCCGCTCGCGCGACTCTCTGTATCCACCTCTTGTCAAGGGGGCGCAAGACAGCTGCCGGGTGTAGCCTGTCGCCTCTCCGGCCGGGGCGGGGGGGCTCAGCCCAGCATTCCAGTCCCAGGACCGCTTGGGGTGGCAGCCAGCCCCCTGGGAAGTTCACCCAAGCAGCAGCACCCACATGTTAGGGAAACTTGCTGAGACACAAGGTCGTGGCAGAGACCGTCCCTCGCCCCCTCCAGCCCCACGCGCCCCGGCCGAGGGTCGCCCCTGCCGCGCAGCGCTGGCCACCCTGTGCATGCTCAGAACCTGTGGGGATTTCTCTTGCTTATCTGGGCTTGTTTTGTCTCTGCCCTCCTCTGACTCCTGGTCCACACCCAGCTCCTTGTTGCTCTTTGCTCTGTCTGACACGAAGATGATGGGCTGGAGAGAGGAGGGCAGGGAGGAAGCGGGTCACAGGCTGAGCAGGCTGCCAGGCCCCAGCCCGGAGCAGCGTTGCCTGCGCGGAAGAGCGGGACCTCAGGTCAAGCTCATCTCTGCCTCTACCCAGGCGAGCCCAGCGTGTGTCTCGGGGAGAGATGCCCAGTCTCAATGGGCCTCTGTACTTTTCATGTGCATGCCAGCTCTCACGGCAGTCAGGGGGTGCGGCAGGCAGTGAGGCCCAAAACGTGCTAAAAGGAGCGCGGCCGAGGCCTATGCTTTTAAAATAATTCTGTAGACTTTTTTTCCCAAATGAAAATAACTTCAGGGGCTGGAGGAATAGCTCAGTGGTTAAGCACATGCCTGGCAAGCTTGTGGCCCCGGGTTCGATTCCCCGGCACCACATAAGGGGTGCCGCACGCCTGTACTTCCGGCACTCCGGCCGACGCAGGAGGACTGCTGTGATTTCATCAAGACCAGCCTGGGCTAAGTTTAGGAAGTTCAGGGCTAGTTTGGACTATCAGTGAGGCCCTGTCTCAAAAAAACAGAAACAGAAAACCTTCAAATTAAATTTCCCTAGAAGTGCAGCATAAATACAGCCACTAACAACAGAGCGTCTCTGACTGAGGAGAGTAGAGGTGTTCCCTACAGGAAACTTCAAGCGCACTGCCGATTGAGAGAGGGCGCGTCCTTGGCGGGCTGTGTGGCTGCGTCGCTGGCCAGTCCTCCCTCAGATACCTTCACTGGCCTCAGTTACTCAGCGAGTAACGAGGATGGTAAGGCTTGTCTTTCGCCCCTGACAGGGCTCCGGCAGGGGCAGGTGAGGTGCCAAATACAGAGCTGTGCCACAGAGGCCGTGAGACGCTACACCCTGTGAGGGATGGTCTCGAGACACGCTCACGCAAAAGGAGAGCGAATCAGGTGGCGAGACACCGCCGAAGTCCTGGGGCTGTGTGGCCAGAGAGGCCGGGGAGGCGCAGTGTTCGGGTTTGCAGGAAGCATGTAGACAGCAACGGGGTAAGCACAGTTTCCAAGGACCAAAGCAGCATAATCCATTCCTCTTTCTTTCTTTCTTTCTTTCTTCCTTCCTTCCTTCCTTCCTTTCTTTCTTTAGTTTTGATTTTGAGACAGGCTCTAAGTCACTAATTTGCCCAGGCTGGGCTCAAACTTGGCAATCCTTCTGCCTCAGCTTCCCAGAGTGCTGGGATTACAGGCCTGCACCAATAGGCCTGTAACCCATTTTGTTTTGTTTTGAGACAGGGTCTTGTTCTATGGTCCAGGTTGGTCCTGAACTCACTGTGGAGCCCAGAATGGCCTCAAACACACAGCAATCCTCCTGCCTCAGCCTCCTAAGTGCTGGGGTTGCAGGCACCATCACACCAGGTTTAGTGGTGCTGGGAATTGAACCCAGGGCCTTGTGCTTGCTAGTCAAACGCCTCAACTGCTCAGCTATGTGCCCAACTCCTCTAACCATTTCTGAGGGAGGACCCAGGTGTGGTGAGGGACAGCGCAGGTGGAAGGCCCATGAAAACAGCCACCCACTTCTACCTCCCAGCAGGCAGGACACAGGATTTAGACAACATGGTTTCTAGCTCCCATCTCCTTACTCATGAGTGGTGTGTCCTTGGGTGGGTCACTTCTCCAAAGCGTCCCCTCACCTATAAAATGGGCATATGTAACAGCAGCCATATTGTAGATAGTGTGACAGCTGGAGAAGGCTTCAGTGTCAGCACAGTGCGCGTGGGGCGTGCTGGCTCTGGCTGAGCACAGCGTACAGCCATGGCCTGTCTGTCCTTTGAGACTGGGGCTGACTCGTAGTGTACTGCAGCCTCACGGGGCCTGTGAGGGCGGAGTTAACCCATGGGAAGTGCCTGCGCGGTCTCCCCTCAGCAAGCCTCAGCTCTCACGGTTGCAGCTGCGGGGGTGGGGAGGAAGGAAGGAAAGCTGGCCCGAGTGTGCATGCACACACACATGCACACGCATACAGCACACTGCCCACTCACCCAGCTACACCCACCTTGGGTTTTTTCTTTTTCTGCATAAGAAAAGGAAACAAGTGCAGAGTATGTTAAAAGCAAGTTCCCAGAATGGCCAGGAGCTTTGGGATTCCCTGTGTCCTGATTCCCGGCCCCGGGGGGAGGGGGGGTTGGGGGGGGGGGCTCTGGGATCCGAGTACATGGACAGCCTGTGGCCTAAGGGGCAAGGAAGGGGAGGGGGGAGCTTCCTTCTGTCTCCTCCATGTCCAGGCACTGGTGGCTGCTATGGCCTTAATAATCTACTGTGATTAGATGCAGCCAATGGAGGGGGCCATTTGCCTAACTTGCCTATGTTAATAAAAAAACAGTTATTAAAACATCAAAAATGTGGCACAAAGTGGCCTAAAAATGAGTTTGACATTTTTAAAAAATTTGTGAGCAAACATTTAAAATATGGAGATTTAAGATGGAGCTCCAAGTTTGGGTCTTCTCTTGTGAAATCAGAAGGTCTGGGGCTGCCCAGCAGTTAAAGCGCTTGTCTAGCAAGCTCAAAGCCCTGAGTTCGATTCCCCAGCATCACATAAAACTGGGTGTGGTGGCACACACCTGTAATCCCAGCACTTGGGTGGCTGAGGCAGGAGGACTGCTCTGAGTTCAAGGCCAGCCTGGGCTCCATAGTGAGTTCAGGACCAGCCTGGACTTCAGAGCAAGACCTACACTGGGCCAGCTACTCCCTTTGGTAACAGCCAAGCCAGGTACATCTGTGTTTGGCACGTTCCAGAGTGCCACATGTGTCCCTCCAACTCTAAAGCTCTCATTGGACGACTGCAGACGACTATGGCAGAACTGGGTTACCAAAACCTCTGCACCTGCCTGCTCTAGTCGCTGAGTTGAAAGGCTAGCTCCCATATGCTTCTGAGTGAAGCTCCTGATGAATACTGTACCCTGGGGATCTCCAGCTTGTGGGGGCCCTGGAGGAACTGGGCTGAAGCCCCGCCTCCTGTCCGTATGCTCCTATTAGGTTCTAATGCCACTGCTGATTAACAAGAAGTGGAACTTCGCTCCCAGACCCCTCCAGGGCTATTTGGCCCTTTTGAAGCTCTTTTCCAACAACCCACTGAACAAGTACCCCTCACCCCCCTCCTTGGGAGGATGGTCTTTAACTAAATCAGTCAGTGGTGTCAGAATATCTGGGGACCGCTGCTGTATGCTCTTGACCAGCGTACAGGGTGAGCTCAGAGCCACGTGCAAGTAAAACAAAATCAAGTGCCTGCTGTGTCTCCAGCAGCATTCAGGAATTTGGTGCTGGCACAGGACTGGGAATGTTACTCAGATCACACCAACTGGCACAGCACTGTGTACTACCCACAGCTCAGTGCTACCCTGAGGCAGCCGTGGGGCTAATGCACACGTGGCCCCACTGGCTCTAGCACTACTGTGGAGCTCCGTCCTCAGGCTCTCGACCCGGAGGAGTCCTTAGCCTGGGGGGTGGGGGGGGGGCTGTGTCTGTATTTGAGAGCCTGGATGAGTCCTGGGGCTGTCTACAGCTTCCTAGCCCTGTGGATACCAGTCCTATAACCCTACCCAGTCTCTGCCCCTGGCGTGAAAGGCAGGAACGACCACCTCGTCTTCTCCTCCAAAATCAAACTTGCAAAGATCATGTAATATAACATGTGGGAAAGTAATTTGTAAGGCATAGAACATGGACGATGACATCTGTCTGGGTGCCCCCGCTGCACCTGTGTCTCGCACGGCCTTACTGAGGTGCTGCAGAGCACTGTTGTGGGGCTCGCTACTCTCATTTCACAAAGATGGAAACTGCTGGGGGCGAGGTCACCTCTCCAGGTCACTTGGGGGTGGCTCTGACGCTGGCGCTGCCGGGAGCCTTAAGCCTCCTTTTCTCCACAGGGTTATCCAACCTTATCACCCAGTGTAAAGTGCTGTCCTTGTTATCCCTTCCTGTGGCTTTGTGCCCTTTCTCTGATGTTCAAACTGCTTCTTCCTCTTCCCTAATTCCAGATCTGTGAACAGATTAAATGGCCCGCAGCCCTAGCCCCCACTGCTCCGGTTGCGAGCAGAGGCTGAAGCGGCCTGGCACGAGCGTCCTGCACACCCATGGCCTGTCGCCCTTTGCCAGGACCCCTCCCCTCTACCAGGTGACACCCTCTGGACCTTTTCACATGCAAGAACCAAGCTACTCACCACTGGCCGATCCACAGAGATTGTATTTTCAACTTCCCTGTTTAAAAAAAAAGTGGGTGTCCAGTGTCATAGGAGCAAGCAGAAAACGTGGAGGATTTGCTTGGGTGATGTGGTTTCCTGGTGGCCGGGCTAGAACTGGCCTGAAGAGAACCCCTGGAGCTACACCTCCACGCTAGGACCCAGGTCCATGCGGCAGCACCCCCAGTCAGGCCCAGGCCCACGGGTTCTTGTTGATGTTGCCTGGAAGGACTCAGCCTCCGACCCATGAATCTGCAGCCGTGTGCCTCTCGACATGACTGTGGTGGCCACAGGCAGGCATGATGTGGGTTTGCTGGCTTGTCTACCCATGTGCTGCGATTTGGGTCTGGAAGCCTCCCAAAAGCCTCATGTATTTGGAAGGTGACTGGATCGTAAAGGTTGACTGGATCAAGTGGGTTAATCCACGATGATTTCCAGTGCTGTCAGGAGCTGGGGTCTGGATGGAAGGGTGGCTCACTGTGGTGGGCCTGGAAGATTCTCCCTGTCTCCACTTTCTGCGTGCTCTGCTTCCTGTCCCCACACAGTTAATAGCTTCCTATACATAGGTCCTGCTAGGCCTGCTTGGCCCTCCTAGGCCTTGCTAGGCCTTGCTAGGCCGTCTTTTGCCCTTCTAAGCCCTCTCAGGCTCTCCTGGGCACTTCTAGTCCCTGCTAGGTCCTCTCGGGCCTTCCTGAGTGCTCCCTGGCCCTTGTAGGCCCTGCTTCTCCCTCCTGGCCCCCCTAGGCCTGCTTGGAGCCTGCTGGGCCCGCCACCATACCATACACTGCTTTCCTTTACACTAGGCCTTTCTATAACTGCTGGCCAACAACCCTGAGTAGATTCAGACCTTCTGAAATCATAAGCTAAAATAAATCTCCCCTCTTTTAAGTTGTGGGTGTTGGGTATTGTGTCCCAGGAATAAGAAAGTAAAGATATCACACCAATCTAAAACATATCCTATATTTACTTGTTTTTGAGACAGCGTCTTGCTCTGTAGTCCTGGCTGGTCTTGAACTCCTTATGGAGCCCAGGCTGGCCTAGAACTCACAGCAATCCTCCTGCCTCAGCCTCCTGAGTGCTAGGATTATAGGCATGCACCACTATACTGGGTTTATACAGTGGTGGGGCCTTGTGATTTCTAGGCATGCACTCGGGCCTCTGTGCTGTTCCTCCAACCCAGTGGTCCCTGCTTTAGTTTCCTCATCACTCCTCCAAATCTAGCACATTGCACTGTTCCTATCTATTGTTCTCATCTACATTTTTATTTTTGAGACAGGCTCTTGCTCTGCAGTCTAGACTGGCCTGAACTCAACTGTGGAGCCCAGGCTGGCCTTGGACTCACAGCAATCCTCCTGCCTCCGCTGGGAATACGGGTGTGCGCCACCATGCCCAATTTATGTGGTGCTGGGGAATCAACTCAGGGCAAGCGCTGTAGCCGCTGTGCTATTCCCCCAGCCCTGTACTCAATGTAGAATGCTAAACTTTGGGAGAAGAGGGATTTCTTTCTGTTGAATTCCCTTCTACGGTGCCTGGGACACAGCAGAGGCTCAGAGGTGCAGACTGGCCAACACACCCCAGGAGTCGGGAGGAGACCAGGCTCGCTGCCTCATGCCTTCACAGGAGCTTTTGGGGACACATGGGGAAATCCAGGCTGGTACTCACTCAGAGAGGTTCCTCTTTTCAGAGAAGACCCGGAGGATGAACTCCCCCTCCTGGTGGGGCTCGTAGGTGGAGGGCACGATGACATACTCGCTGGGCGGCAGGCGGAAGCGCTGGGACACCTCCCGCATGTTGGTGTAGGTCTTGCTCCTGGCCTTGGACGCATTGTACAGGAAGAAATCCTTCTGCAGGTGCTGCTTGTTCCCATGCATCTGGGACCGGAGAGCCGCGGGACTGACTGAGCCCCAGGAGGCTCGTGCTGTCCCACACCCAGCCCCCTCCACGTGGCCCTTCTCAGACTCTCTGGGGCCCATCCCACAGTCTGGCTCAGCACCACTGGAGCCCCCACTCGGCTTTCTCTTCAATCAAGTGAGGGTCAAGTGTGTCACTCCCACACCCAAGGCCAGTTATCAGAGCAGCTAGCGAGGATCAGAGAGGTGTAGGGGCCCTGACTAAGTCTGAGAAAGGAGATCTCACCAAAAGGGGCAGCCCCCAACCTGTCTGCGAAACTGTGTGTGAGTGTGTAACAGGCAGTGTCTGCTGACGTCTGCACCGAGACACAGGCTCCACAGTGGAACTGGTGAGGGCAGGGCCCTGTCCTGGCATGGGCCTGTCCGCACACCCTACCAGGTAGCTCCTTGGTGAGCCACAGGCTTGGGACCCTGGGGGGACACTGCACACAACTGCTAGCCACTGCTGTACCTCTTTAGGAACCTTGAAGAGAGACAGAAAGAGAAGATGCCTCAGCTTTGAGTGAAGATGAGTCGCTAGCTGGAGGGAGGATGAGTCGCTAGCTGGAGGGAGGACCCCTCTGCAGAGGGGACTCAGGACCCGACCCCAGCCCCAAGCCCCGCGCCTCCTGGTGACACAACCAGGCCTGGCAGCAGAAGCCCTGCGGAAGCTCCCCACCACCTCGCACCCCACACTCCCCCACCCCTCTCAGGCCTGGGCCTCCCTGGCTGGAGCCGCTGGAGACGGCGCACCTCGTAGATGGCGAAGCCGATGGTGAAGAGGCTGGCTCCCAGCTTCCGGTCCTTCCGCCGGTTCTTCTGCATCAGGGCGACCAGGAAGCTGCAGATCACCTCGGAGTCATCAGGATCGTCGTCTTCCTCCAGGAGCTTCAGGCGGTACTGCGGGTTGGTCCAGAAAGTGTCTGTGCCCCCAGAAAGGAAACACATTCCCGTCTACCTCTTGGAGAAAGCTCAAGAAGAATGAGAAAGGAGGGAACGCCAGGCCTCCTCCTCACGGATCAGGTGATTTTAGGCGCACCACCTAGATGACGGGTGAAGCTTTATGTGTGCGTGTCTGTGAGGGTGTTTTTGCAGGACAGGGCCTCTGAGTTGGGGGACTGAGTGGGGCAGACACACGCTCCACCTGGGCAAGCACCATCCAGTCGGCTGGGAGCCCCCAGAGGACAAAACGCAGGAAAAGGGTTCTCTGTCTTTCTCCTGCGCTGGGACACTCTTCCCTCCTGTCAGACACCAAACCTCTGGGTTTCCGGTCTTTGACTCCAGGACTCGCCTCAGCACCGCTGTGCCACGTGCACCGGCAGCCAGGGGGCCCGGCTTGCAGAGGTCTGACATGGAACTTGGCCCCCATGGCCACTGAGCGAGTTCCTCTGAATCCCGCTCACCTGTTCACCCACCGTGCTGGTTCTGCATTCCCCTGAGCCCTGACATTAACTTCAGGTGCTCAGCAGATACTATGGAAACCTCCATCCAAGTGCTTGTCTAGGTATTTGGTGGGAGCGGCCTCTGTTTTCATGCAAGCAGCCGCACATTCGGGTTGGGTGTGGAGATCTTAACTCTCCCAGCCTTGGCTCACAGTTTTACTTTCCTGATTTGCCCTGTAAATGTGGCGACTCTTGCGACCTGGTCTTGGGTGTTTCCTCCTCCTGCCTCACCTATCCTGCCTTCCCAGGTGATCCTTCTTCAGGCCACTTTTTAACTACTCCAACCTAGGCACGCATTAAGCTCCACGGCCCACAGCAGTCCCGCTTCTGACTTCTTTTCCATCTCTTACTTCCCTTCATCCTTTCATTTCTTCCTCCAATTTTTTTGAGTTTTTATCATGTAACCAAGTATCTTTCAAATATGTGCATCTAATTCTGCATTACAGAACTCCACGTGGCTGGGCCCAGTGGCACAGGCCTGTAATCCCAGCATATTGGTAGGCTGAGGCAGTCAGATCCTAAGTTTGAGCCCAGCCTGGGAAAAGTAGCTACTTGGAGAGACCCTATCTCAAATATACAATAAAATGGGGCTGGGGATATAGTTCAGAGTGAAGGTCTTGTGTTCAATCCTCAGTACCATTAAAAAAAAAAAAAAAGACATCTGGAACTCAGGGCCTTTGCACTGAGCTATATCCCAAGCCCTTTTTAAAAATTTTTGATTTTGAGATAGGGTCTCACTGAGTTGCTAAGTTGCCCAGGTTGGGCTCAAATTTGCGATCCCCCTGCTTCAGCCTCCCGGCACGCACCACATCTATCTTATGCTAAGACTCCTGGCAAAGTCCTTCCCTCTTCCCTTAATCACCCGGCCCACGGCCCCGGCCCTGCCTTCTCCCATCCATCTTCGCAGTGACTGGCCCCTGTGACATGAGCGACGCGTGAGCTGCTATCGTGCTGCCCTGGAGGCTGCCCGCGTGCCTGCCCAGGGCCTCCTGCCCCTGCCCACGAGGGGGGCCTCCCACCTGGGAAGTTGCGGCAGCCTCCAGCGGAGCAGCCCCTCACCCAGCGGCCCTCGTTCACAGACACGGTCCAGGTCTGCAGCTTGTCGGACTCCAGGGCATCGGCCGTGAGGTTGCAGATCTCCAGCTTGGTGAAGTGGTAGATGAAGTCCTCGTAGGACATCCTGAGAGGTTGAAAGGGGCCAGCCGTGAGGGAGAGAGGAGGAGTTGCTTCCCCAGGCCTGGCCGGACATCAGTTTCCCGGCAACCGCTGTCGGCGGTCACGCACAGCGACTATCCCACACTGCCACTGAGTCTTCCAGTAATGACCCAACTCGTGAGAATTCCAGTGTCTCCAAAAATTGTCCTATGTCCTGCCCCTGAGCGCCAGGCCCGTGACAGGCACAGGGAGTCAGAGTCACTAGACAGACTAGTGAGCGCCACGGACGAATGGATCTCGGTCCTGAGGGAGCCAGGGGATCCTGGAGTCCCTTTAGTCTTTAAAAAATACTCCTATTGGTATGTGTTCGCCATACACGATAATTACCTCCAGCTCAAGGAACTGGCGCACGTACGGGTTGCATCACGATCACTCTTTCTTTCTCACCCTCCCCCTTCCTTCTCCACAGGAATCAAACTCCTCTTTTCTTCCATTACTTTTGTTTTCCTTGTACTTGTTTATACTTTGGTTTTCTCATATTAGAGAAACCATGTGATGTTTAACTTGTGATCCTCCTGCCTCAGCCTCCCAGCGTGCTGGGATACCATGAATACAATGCATCTGTGTTCTTCAGCCTTCCGTGTCTGACTCATTTCACTCAGCACAGTTGGTCTCAGGGTGCAACCATTCTCCTACAAATGATTCAAATTTATCTTTCTTTCTTTCTTTTTTGAGGTAGGGTCTCACTCTGTAGTCCAGGCTGGTCCTGAACTCACTGTGGAACCCAGGCTGGCCTTGGACTTATGTGGTGCTGGGGGACAAGCTCAGAGCCTTGTGCTTGCAAGGCAAGAGCTTTAACTGCTGTGCCACTCCTCCAGTCCCTCAAATTTATCTTTCTTTACAGCAGCGTAGTACTCCATTGCACAGATGTGCCCTAACTTCCTTAACCATTTGCCTGTGGATGGACGTGCTCGCTGCCTCTGGGATTTAGCTATTGTGTGTCATGCTGCTGTAAACACGGGTGCGTATGCAGCCCTGTTATATCATGTCTTTAACTATCAAGGTGCCTGAGACTTGAAGGCTGAGCAGGGAAGGTGAGGGCAGCACTGGGCTGTGCTCAGTGTGGCTGGAGGGGAAGCCGCACTGTGCTCGTAGGGCCCTCACTAACACGGGCTAGCTGTCTGCTCTCACATCCTCACCCTGGCTGGTCTCTGTCTCCCAAGGGTGGGGCTTACAAGCAGGGCCCTGAGGTCTCTCCTACCTGCTGCACTCCTCACCCTTCCAGGTCCTGCGGGGCCCTGCACTCACCAGAACTCTCCATCCTCTGTGACTTGGTGCTGCAGACGGGACTTCTCATTTTTGTCCACAAAGCTCCAGCCCTTCCAGCTGTTGGGAAAATGGGAGAAGTTATAGGAGGAGGAGGAAGGGAAAGCCCTGTGGGGTGGGAATGGGAGGGATCAGGGAGAACAGCCTGTCTGCCTGCTACTGCCACGGTGTGCCACCAAAACGCTGATCCAAGCCGTTACCCGCAGTTAAGGGCCCTGTAGCTGCTTCTGGCCATGCTCAGGAATAAAGACTGAACTCCTCCCGTGGGTTCACGTGAGCTTGAGACTTCTCAGGTCAAACCTTTTCCTCTTACTTTCAAGGTTAAGGGCTGGACTTTGCAAAGCAACAATCTGGGGTTCTTTTTCCTTTTGTTTTTCTGATATGAGATGGAGCCCAGGGCCTTCAGACGGAGCTACATCTGTAGCCCATTTAAAAAGTTTTTGATTTTAGGACAGGGTCTGGCTAAGTTGTCCAGCCTGGCCTTGAAGTTGTGACCCTCCTGCCTCAGCCTCCCAGAGTGTAGGGATCACAGGCCTGTGCCACCACACCTGCACACCAGAATCCTTTAGTACTAGATCCAGGTAAGTGACGTTGGGCAACATGCTTAACCTCTGTTGGGTTTTGTCTCAGACTTCAACTGCAAAAGTGAAACGATTACATCACCTACTCATGGGCCTGCGACAAGCAGACAGCATAATGGAAAAGGTGGCTGGCCCGGTGTCTGTCGTCAAATAAGAAGCAGTTTAGGGGCTGGAGGCACAGCGGTTAAAGCACATGCCTCACAAGTGCAAGGGCCTGAGTTCTATTCCCCAGCACCACATAAAGCTGGGTGTGGTGGCACATGCCTGTAATCCCAGCACTCAGGAGGCTGAGGCAGAAGGATTGCTGTGAGTCCACAGCTAGCTTGGGCTTCATCATGAGTTCAGGACCAGCCTGGGCTACAGAGGAAGACCCTGTCCACCCCCCGCCCCCACCCCCACAAAAAATAAAAAAGGAAAGAAAAGAAGCAGTCTGGACTTCTGGACAAGATAGTGGCAGAGTAGGAGTTCCACTCAATGGCTCCTCACAGACTTATCCATAAGAGATACAGGTAAAAACACTACCTGCCCAACTTAGCTTGGAGAGCGAGGAGAGCTCCAGGAATTGAATGGAGAGGAGGCTATAGGAAGGTGGGAAACCCAAAAGACATGTCAGAGGCTTAGGAACACAGCAGCCCCGGAAGCTGCCTCAGGCCGGCTGGAAAGGACCGTGGTCAGCCAGCAGCCACAGACCAGGAGCCATGGGAATTTTTAGCAGCAGCTGGCAGCTGGCAGCCACAGCCTCCAGGAACAAGCCCGTAGGTGGTGCATGTTGCCATGAACCACAAGCTGCCCCTCGAATAGGCCTCCGTGCAGCTCGTCAGGCCAGCTTGGGAGAAACAGGTACGCAGCCTAGGCAGCGACGTAGGCAGGAGCCACTTTGAAAAGAGCCCAAGTCCGAACTGTTCTGGGTAAAGGAAGCCAAAGAGAGGCCACAAGCCAGGGATTTAGGGGCAATTCTTAACCAGTGCCTAGGAAGGTACTGCATAAGAATGTTGCAGAAAGGGGAGAAAGGCCACAGGCCAACTAACCAGCCTGCAGAGGATGGAGAGTCCCACCCCTGGGGGAAAGAAAGCAGGACAGTTTGGAGAGCTTTGCTGAGGGGCTGGGTGTGAATAAGATGCTTCAGAGTCTGTTAGGTGTCCCTCACTGCCTACTCCCATCCCAGAATGGGCTTCGGCTCCCCCCCACACACACACCCTCATACATATTCAGAGAAACCTCTCAGCTCAGCTATCAAAGTGAAGTCCCTCAGCAACAGATTCATGGGCAGACAACGGGACACACACAGAAATGCCTGCCTCCCTACAAGCCAACGCTACGGTTCCTGAAATCATAGGACTTTTCGGAAAGAAAGTCAGAAACCAAGTGGACCAGTCGGTTCAAATAAGAAGCACAGAAACAAATGCAAGTAATGATCAATGAGCTTAAAGAGAAATTTACTAAACCAAAAACAGTAGTAATGAATACAAAGTTTACTGATTTATAGGAGACACAAATAAAAAGCTGACTTAGGTAAATAAGGCAATGCAAGATATGAAGGAACATTTTAGTAGGGAAGAAAATCTGAAGAGATTAAGCTGAAGTTCAGGATATGAAAAATTCATTTAAAATGCAGGCAAAGGGGGACTTCCATTCAAGATGGTGGCTGAGTAACAGCACTGCACAATTTCTCCTCATTGACCCACTTAAAAAGTCAAGAATTCAGTTAGAAAAAGCATGTTTGGTGTAGCTAGGAAACAGAGGAGCGTCCCCAACAACTGAAAGGCAGCCAGGGGGAGGCCAGAAATTCCGAAGGATCATCGAAAGCAGAGAAAAAAAATCCCTGTGACCCAGGAAGCCACCGCGACCCAGGAAGCCACTGCAGCCGGCTGCAAACAGCAGGAGCTTCAGGCAGCTGTGGATGGAGGAAAGCTCCAAGGGACTTGAACATCTGATGGATCTGGGAGAGGACAGAGCACCCCAACAACGGACAGGAGGCCGTGGGTGGGTCAGAAATTTTGAAGTCACTTCAGAAGAGGAGGAAAGAAGCAGCCGACTCAGAGCGGCCCCGAGCTGCCGGCATCCACATACGACAGACAAGGTCTGGAGCCAGAACCTCAGCCCGAGGTCAGCGCA
Source organism: Ctenodactylus gundi (assembly GCA_004027205.1). Classification (NCBI taxonomy): domain Eukaryota; kingdom Metazoa; phylum Chordata; class Mammalia; order Rodentia; family Ctenodactylidae; genus Ctenodactylus; species Ctenodactylus gundi. The sequence continues at coordinate 1,316,037 of PVKB01000042.1, forward strand.
GATCCGGATAAGTGGGAAGTGTTGGCAGCTGGCGGCCCTGGCCTCTGAAACACCAACCTGCAGGTGTGTGTACTAAAATTGCAGGGTGCGCTCCCCCTAGAAAAGGCCCCGGGATCCCAAATCAGAAACAGGGCTCAGCAGCCATCACGGGCAGTGACATCAGCAGGAGCCATTTTAAATAGAAGGAGGGAAAAAATCCCAAGACTGAACCCTTTAGAGTAAAGAAAGCGCAGGAGAGGACACCAGGGCTTTGGGGCCACCCTTCAACAGTGCCTAGGAAGAAACTGGCACAAGCGGCAGAGGCTTCCTGTTCACCGCTGCCCTGCGCACCAGAGGCATCTAGGACTGGGAAGTCCATTGCCTGTCTATCCTGTGAACCAGAGGCTTCCAGAGGCTTCCAGGGAATTCCATCACCCCATCAATCCTGAGCCCCAGAGGCTTCCAGAGGCATCTAGGACCAGGAATTTCATCGCCCTGTCTGCCCTTGGGCCAGAGGATTCCAGAGGCATTTAGGACTGGGCCGTCACCAAACCCTTCTTTCCCACACACCAAAGACAGCCAGAGGTAGCAGAACCATGGAGAAAAGTGGTAACAAATCTCCTACAAAAAGACCTGACACCCCAGAAGATGATACCAGGGATACTGAAATTGCAGGATCCAAAGATGAAAAGGGCAAAAATGATGGGAACTTCTGGGCCCAGATATTCAGTGAATTAAAGCAGGAAATAAAGCAGGAACTAAAACAGACAGTGCAAGAGCTACACCAACACACAGCTAAGCAAAAAGTAAGCCTAAGCCTTGAAAAGCAACTAGAGGAGACCAGAGAAGAAATATACCAGAAGATAATGAAGGCAATACAAGAAATTAGAGAAGAATACACAGAGATATAGAAAAATTGAATGCAGATATTCAGGAAATGAAAAACACACAGGAAATAATAAGCAACTACTTTAAACAACTTCAGAATAGAATGTCAGACCTAGAAAATAAAGTGACTGAGCTGCAACATACAGGCCATGAAGAACACAAAGTAAATAAAGAAAGCGCATCATTACAATGGCTCGAAGATGATTCAAGGAGAAACAACCTCAGAATTATGGGAATCCAAAAGAAGACTGAGGACAAAACAAAAGGCTTAAAGGACTTGTTTAATGAAATAATGGAAGAAAACTTCCCAAATCTGAGAAAAGAACTGAACATGGAACTATTGCAGGCATATAGAACACCAAACAACTTTGATCAGAAGAGATCCTCATCACAACACATCATAATTAAAATTCTAGAAACCCAACACAAAGAGAAAATATTAAAAGCAGTAAGAAAAAAACAGAAGGTGACCTACAAAGATAAGCCCATCAGGATAACGGCAGACTTCTCAACCCAGACTCTAAAAGTCAAGAGATCATGGAGCAATGTCATGCAAGCACTAAAAGAACATAAATACCAACCAAGACTGCTACATCCAGCAAAATTATCTTTTAATTTAAAGGGAGAACTTAAAACTTTCTATGACAGAGAAAGCTTAGGAATTTGCAGCCACTGAGCCAGTATTGCAGAGGAATACTTAAAGGAAACTTAGAAAGTGAAAGGGAGGCCAGCGACACCAATGACCCCAGAGAAAAAGTGACAACAGCTAGAGGAGAATTAGCTGAGAAAAAAGTATGTTAGTAATCAGTGAAATATGAGTAAATAAGTTATGAAAGTTAAAAAATTCTGAAATAACTAAATTTGCCTTCATATCTGTTACTTTAAGTATATTTATGTGGTATAGATTTAAGTTCATTTAATGTAGCAATGTGATATAATTTCAACTTTGTTTTATTGTAGCAGTTCACTTATTAGGTCACTGATGAAAATTTATCCTAAGAAAACTGACTGACGTAAAGATAACCCTGTGAATGTACAAGTATGTACCTTCTGGTATTCAGCTAAGGCATTTGAAATTTAACTTTTTTTTATTCTTTCCCAAATTTACTAGTCAAAATAACTACATGCTTGTAGTTATTTTCTAATGTGAACTGGTGGGTAAGGCCAGGTTTAAGAATAACAACAAAGATATAGCAAAATATAGGAAGAAAAAAACCCTTTTGGTAAATATCCCATTAAAGGGATTGGTTGGATTCAGAGAAGAGATATCAAGATTTAACTACTGTGAACCCATTAGAGGAACAGGAAGCTGGGTAGAGTGGTGACTTAAGTGAAATGACTTAGGTGCGGAAGATTAATTATGTTAAACACTGTATGGTTTCTCTGACTTGGAAAACGCAGAACACAGACATTCTTTGGAACCACATGAAGTGATAGCCGGAGTTGGGGGAAGGGACAGGGAGGGGGTGGGAGGGTAGAAAATGGGAAGGGATTGTGAAGTCGATATGATACATAGGTGTACAAAACACACAAATTCATTGTAAACACTATGTATTACATTTGTATATTATTAAAAAGGGGGGCAGGGAAGCAGGCAAAGCTGGCTTGAACACTGCAAGGACAGATTTTCATACTCTGAAGACCAAGTTGATGAGTTACACACTACAATCAGGCATGATGCCAAAACAAGAATTAAGCAAGGCGGCTGGATAGACCAGCTGCTGGAGAAGTCAAAGAGAACCAACCTCAGGGTTATGGATGTGGGAGAATGAGCAGAAGACAGCACAAAAGGTATGAGGAATTTGTTCACTAAAATCATGGCAGAAAATTTCCCATGTCTACAAAGAAAATAAACACTCAGGTACAAGAAGCTTACAGAACACCAAATAACCCTGACCAGAAAAGAGCCTCACTATATCACATCATAATCAAAATCTCAGAAATTCAATGCAAAGAGGAAAATATTAAAAGCAGTAAGAGAAAAACATATTATTCTACCAAGGCAAGCCCATCAGAATAACTACAGATTTCTCAATACCAAAAAAAAAAAAGGAAAGAAAAAAACAGATTTCTCAATACAAACCTGAAAAGCCAGGAAAGCCTAGAACAAAATCTTTCAAACTTTAAAAGAAAACAAGTGGCTAGGGAGGCCATCAAGATGGCAGCCAAGTAACAGAGCTATGCCATGTCTCCTTGGGGACTCACTCAAAAAGTTGAGATTGTAATTAAAAACTGCCTGTTCACCTCAGGAGAGAAAGGGGCACCCCAACAACTGAAAGGAGGCCACAGGAAGATCAGGAGTCCTGAAGACACATCAGAAGCAGAGGAAAATAGCAGCTCAGGAAGCCATCCCAGGCTGACTGACAGCAGCCCTGAGCTGCTGGCATTCACAGATGGAGGAAAGCCCAGAGCCCGGACCCTCTGACCAAGGTAAGCGCAGATCCTGGAGAACTGGGAACTGACAGCATCTGGTAGCCCCAGCCTCCAAAACTGAGCCTGCAGGTAGTGCAAACTGCAAATGCAATGTGAGCGACCCCTAGACAAGGCCTCCTGGAGCCTAGACCAGGAGCAGCACTTGGCAGCCATATCAGGCAGTGGCATAAGCAGGAGCCATTAAAGAAGAAGAGCCCAAGACTGAACTGTTTAGAGTAAATGCAGGCTCAGAAGAACACATCAAGTAGTTTGGGATCACTCTTAAACAGTGCCTAGGAAGAAACTGGCCCAAGAGACAGTTATGGAGAGGAGAGAAAGGCCACTGAAGTTCAGGGGTGGTAGTGGGAGCATCTCCAAGTGTGGAGAGCCCCGCCCTTGGGAGAGGGAAGCCAGGACAGGCAGGAGAGCTTTGCTGAGGGGGGCAGGCTGGACAAGACACCTCTAAGGCCACCAGGCTGTAAGATCCTCCCTCACTGCCTACTCCCAGCTGGGAGTAATTTCAGCTCCCCCCACCCCCCAACCCCTCATACTGGTTTAAAGAAACCTCTCAGCTAGGTCTTTAAAATGAAGTCCCTCAACAACAGAAACACGGGTAGGAGACAAGGTGACAGAATACATACAGGAATGCCTGTGGCCCCAGAAACTAATGTCATGGGTGCTGAAATAGTGGATCTCATGGGGAAGGAAGTCAAAGAGCAAATAAACGAGACAAACTGCCAGTTCAAACAACATATTCTCAAAGAAATGCAAGCAATGATCAGTGGGCTTAAAAAGACACTTACTAAACAATGGTCCGAATAAGTACAAAGCACATACAAGCTACAAATAAAAAGTTGGCTGAGTTAAATAAGGAAGTGAAAGATATGAAGGAACATTTGGATAGAGAAGTGGAAATTTTTAAAAGAAATCTAGCTTAAATTCAGGATATGAGAAATACATTTGAAAGCGGAGGAAGTCAACTCTAACATTGTGAAGACAGAATTTCAGACCTTGAAGGCAAGGCTAAGGAAAGAAATGCTATAGTTAGACACGGCTCCAAAACTAGAAATGAGCAAAGTAGCTGGATACACCAGCTGATGGATGATTCAAAGAGAACCAATCTCAGAATTATGGGTGTGGAAGGAAGAGCAGAAGACAGCACTGAAGGAATAAAGAATTGATTCACAGAAATCGTGCAAGAAAATTTCCCTCATCTAGGAGAAGAAATTAACTTTCAGGTACAAGAAGCCTACAGTCCACCAAATAACCTCAACCAGCAATGGGACTTGCCACAACATAGCACAATCAAAACCTCCAAAATACAACAAAAAGAGAGAATATTCAAAGCAGCAAGGGGAAAACAGGCATTATTCTACCAAGGCAAACCCGTTAGAATTAGTGCAGATTTCTCAATGCAAACTTAAAATGCCAGGAGAGCCTGGAGCAAAATCTTTCAAGCTATAAAAGATAGGAATGGCACAGAAGTTAAAGAGCTTGCCTTGCAAGCACAAGGCCCAGATATCAATTCCCCAGCACCACATAACCTGGGCGTGGTGGCGCATGAATGTAATCCTAGCACTTAGGAGGCTGAGGCAGGTGGACTGTCCTGAGTCCAAGGCCAGCCTGGGCTACATAGTGAGTGGGTTCAGATCCAGCCTGGGCTATAGAGAAAAAAAAAAAAAAAGTATCAACCCAGGTTGTTGTGTCCAGCAAAAATTATCCCTGAAAACTGAAGGGGAAGTAAAAAGTTTTCATAACTAAGAATCCTTAAAGAAACTTGTGATCACTAGCCTAGCACTGCAAAAAATACTTGACAGAATATTTGAGAGAGACAGAGAGACAAGCAGCACCAAAGAACATGGAGGAGAGGAAACATCTAAAGAGAAAGGATAACAAAAAATAGTCATCAGTCATTTGATCGGTAGCCCCACTAAAACAGTACTAGCTTTCACATAAAATCTGTAAAACTTTCCCTATAATTATTACTTTTATCAGTATGTTAGTTTGCAAAGCATAATAATTATCTTCAATATGGAGAATTGGCATAAAATCTTAATCTGTGGAAAGGAAAAAGAGGAGTTGAAGGAGCAGCACAGCAGTCGGAGCACTCGCCTAGAAAGCCCAAGGCCCTGAATTCAACTTTGCAGCACCACATGAACTGCTATTACATATACATGCCTGTAACACCAGACCTTGGGAGGCCGAGGCAGAAGAATTACAGTGGATTTTAGGTCAACCTGGGCTCCATAGCGAGTTCAGGACCAGCCTGACCTACAGAGCAAGACCCTCTCTCTCTCTCAAGAAAAGGAATGAAACTAGACCTACATCCTTGGTACCAAAATCAAATCAATGTAAACACTGACCTTGTTGAAAGGAAAAGCATGCAAAACCCTCAAAGACACAGGCACAGGCAAGGACTTCCTCAATAAAGACACATGAGACAGCACCAAGAATCAACACATGGGATTATAGCAGATGGAAAAGCCTTTGCACAGTTAAGGAATCAATTAGCAGAGTGAGGAGGAAGCTGATGGAATGGAAAACTTTCTACCAGCGACTCCTCAGACAGAGGACTAGTACGTAGAATACACAAAGAACTGAAAAAATTAGACGCCCTCCCCCCCCCCGCGAAAAAAAGACCCAATCAAAAACAAGCAAATGAAATGAATGGACAGTTCTCAGGAGAGTTCGAATGACCAATAAATCCATGAAAAGATGCTCAGCGTCTTTAGCCACCAGAAAAATACAAATCAAAACAACCCTGAGGTCCCATCTAACTCCAGTAAGAATGCTGGTTCTAAGAACTCCAAAAACAACAAATGCTGGCGAACCTACAAGGGAAAATGGAATCTCCGACGTTGCTGGGCCCTGAACTGGCACAACCACTGTGGAGAGCAGCATGGAGATGCCTTATAAAACTGAACATACATATCCCGTTGACCCAGCTAGATCCGGGGATCTTCCCAAAAGAGTTAAAGTCGCCATACAAGAGTGATCCACGCGTACCTGCGTTTATAGAAGCACAGCTTATAATAGTCAGATCTTGGAAGCAGCCTCTATGCCCAACCACAGATGAATGGATTAAGAAGATGTGGTATATTTACACAGTGGAGTACTACTCTGCCATAAAGAAGGATACATTTGAATCATCTGTAGAAAAATGTATGCGCCTTCAGACCATCATGCTCAGCAAAGTAAGTCAGATACAGAAGGTTAAATATATTACATTGTTTCTCTAAGAAGAGAAAATCAAACCATAACAAGCTGAAAGAGAGAGAAGAGAGTGAGAAGACGGGCTTGTAGAGAGGACAGGGAAGAGGCGGCGTCTGGGAGTGAGAAAGAGAAATGAACCAGATGTGATATGTAACTGCCATAATTTCTCAAGCTGGTTATTATCATATTAATAAAAGAAAAAAGAGATGAGGGCATAGCTCAGCAATTAAAGTGCTTGCCTAGCAAGTGCAAGGCCCTGGGGCCACTTCCTCAGCTCCACATGAACCGGGTGTAATGGTGCACGCGTGGAATCCCAGCACTCGGGAGGCTGAGGCAGGCAGATTGCTAAAAATTCAAGACCAAGCCGGGCTGCAGAGTGAGACCATGCCTCAACAAAAAAAAAGAAAACAAAATTCTGATTTACAAAGAAAGATGCAAATATGTAAATCTTCTTTTCCTCCGTGCTGCAAACACAGTTCCTAAGGCCGGCCCTTTTCCTTCTGTCTCTGTAGCGGGAGGAGAGCAAGGCACGCTGTTCTGTGCTCTCGGGGGACAGCGAACCCAGGCTGGGTTCTGGAAGTGCTTGGGACCTTGCATACTAGAGGGAGAGTGGAGGTCCCCGAGTGACCGGGGCTAGCCCCGTGCCAGCAGCCCCGTGATGGAGGCGTCAGCAGGAAGCGGATCGAGGCTGGTCACCCAGACAGGGCCAGGGTCTGCGGGTGACTTGGGCCGATGGAGCCGACAGTGACGGGGCCCCGAGAGCAGAGAGCCCGGATGAAGCCCACCGCCTGGCAGCCTCTGCCTACATTTGTAGCCCCACGGGTTCCCTCCTTGGGACCCTCCCACTGTGCTGGGTTCAGGGATGAGTGGAGAGGGTCACAAGGTCTGTTCTTCCCATGGGACCTTGATCACAGGGGCAAGGCCTTCACCCTGAACTACATTCTCAGCTTCTTTTTATTATTTGAGACAGGGTCTCGCTAAGCCACTGAATTGCCCAGGCTGGGCTTCAACTTGCAATCATCCTGCCTCAGCCTCCCAGAATGCTGAGACGACAAAACCTGTGCACCAACCCAGCTCCTGTGCCCACATCCACAGTGCCAGATGAGGAGCAGAGGGCCTGGGACATGGTCAGCACTAGGAGGTCAGCTCTGGCCTCGCGGGTAGGCAGGGGATACACATGCGAGCGTCTGCAGGAGTGCGCAGCCTGTCCACATCTCTGCCTTCGGAGGGAGCCTGGTCCCCCTCCCGAGTCCCTGGCGCCTGTCCCATGCCTCCACGCAGGAGGGGCTCTGGGAACGCCTCCCGAAGGAATGCCCGGGTGAATGGGTGCGCCAGAACGTGGTGGCCCTGGAGAGGGGTGAGCAGGTGCGGTAAATGCGGGGTTCAGACACAGTCTGGGTGCGGCCCTTCTTGGCCATTGGTCCTGCTGTCCTCACTTGGCTCAGTGTCAAAGAGCAGCTCCAGAGGGCTGGGAGTGTAGCTTCGTGGTTGGAGCACTTGCCTAGTGTGCACAAGGCCCTGGGGTTCAATTTCCCAGCACCACATAAAAATTAGCTGAGAGTGGTGGCACACACCTGTAATCTCAGCCCTAGGGAGGCTAAGGCAGGAGGATCGCTGTGAGTCTGAGGCCAGCCTGGGCTGCAGAGTGAGACCTTATTCGTATTTTTCAGATAAGACAAAGAGGGGCCAAGAAGGGAAGTTGGCTTGCCCAGTCCAGGCCCTGACACTGCACTGAGACTGTGCCGAGCCCAGCCTGGAATCCTTCTGCCCAGCCTGGAACCACCAGCAACCTCGCTGGGTGCCCGGGTTCCCCCAACCCCAGGCTCCACCCCCACTCTTTCCTGGAGCCCCCACCTGTACCCTGCTTCTCTGTAGGTCCCTGGTTTTCAGGGCATTTTTTTCAGTACTGGGGGTTGAACATGCGTCTGGGTTCAGGCCTTCACCCTGAGCCACACCCCAGTTCCCTTTTTTTTGTTTCTATTTTCCCCCCATTTTATTGATATGTATAAGCCCAGTTCCCTTTTTATTGTCCTTTGGAGGCAGGGTCTCCCCAAGTCACTAAGTTGCCCCGAAGGCCTCGAAGCTTGCGGTCCTTCTGCCTCAGCCGCCCAAGGTGTTGAGGGTGACATGCCACTGGGCGTTCACAGCTCCTCCCTGAGCTAGCCCTCCCTAACCCACCCTGCCCACAGTCCACCTACCCGTCACTCCAGGAGCCGTTCCACTCCACCTGGCCCCACGGGTTCCGCAGCCGCACTAGCTTCACTTTCTCACCTTTGAACGTGGCCTTGGGCAAAGAGAAAAGGCCCTGGGTCTCCAGAGCATGTCTGGAAAGGGGGCTTTTGTCCTGCTCTGAGGGCTGGGATGGGGGACAGAACTCACTATGGGGTGGTCCCACCTGGCTGGGCAAGGAAGTGAATCAGACACTCTCTGTGGAGGGTCAGGGGGAGGAGCCAGAGCCTAAGCCTCAGCAGGCATAAGACCTGGAAGCAGCTTGCCTTCCTCCTCCTCTTCTTCTAGGGCTGAGGATCCAACCCAGGCCTTCACACTGAGCTACATCTACATCTCCAGTCCATTTTTATTTTTTCATTTTTGAGGCAGGATCTCACCAAGTTGCCCAGGTTGGGTTCAAATTTGAGATCCTCCTGCTTCAGCCTCTCAGAGTGCTGGGATTTACCTGGCTCTAATTACCTTCTAAGACATGACCTGATCACAGCTCACGGTAGCCACTGTAGGCTGGAGTAGGAGAGACCCACACAGGAGGGCCCTGCTAGCAGGTTGCGTGTCTTCACGTGAAAATTTTAAGAAGCTCCACAGACAAAAGCCCCTCCAGAGGGACCAGTTAGAAAGTGATGCTCCTTCCTCCAGTCTGCAGCCATGGGCTGACACAGAAGACCTTTCTGCCTGTCCCTCTGGTCAGGGCACAACCTGCCTAGCCATGTGCAGCGGGCATGAAACTTTCTGACATGACCCGGAAACCCCCATGTCACAGAGGGTGCAGAACACTGTAACCGTTCGAACACAACAGAATACCATGTTAGGATGTGGGAGGCCACCTCGGTGGAACCAAAGTGGCATTTCGGTTTGCTCCTTTGAGACACCCGGGAAATCGCCACTGTTGGAACTGAAAATAAAGAAACACTGAGTGCCGTCTGTGGCAGGGTCCACCTCCCGTGGCTCAGGGCTCGGACCTGAAGTGGAATCCCCTGGCTGGTGGCCAGCTCTGTGGACAGTGAAGGGGGCAAGGCCTGACTTCAGGAGGTCGACCCAAGGGGGTCCCCATGTGACACCACAGTCCCAGCAGGCTCACCTCCTCCAGCCCAGTGACAGAGTAGGCGTGACCTTTGACCAGCCCACAGGCCATTCTTGTCTCGTACTGAACTGGAACGATCGTCTGAAGGGTGAGAACCAGACAGAGGGTCAGGACCCGGAGCAGGGACGAGGCTCATCCTCTAGTCCTCTGGGTTCTGTGAGGACTCCCACCACCAACCCCCTGAATGAGCGCCCCCTTGTGGCCAGGAGCAGACCCTCAGTGGCCCTTTAAGACCAGCTGGTCACACTGAGAAGGCTCTGTTCCAGTGTTCCACGGGTCAGCATGGATGCTGGGACGCAAAGTGGGTGAGAGCATCTGTGCTCCTTCTTTCTGGAAATCTTAGGGTCCTTCAGAGGAGGTAGGGAGTGACAGGGGCTTCCCGAACCTTGGGTTTTTCTCTGTATGTCCCTCACCTCCTGCACATGCACCAGGAAATCAAATCGCAGCACCCTGGGAGGGGATCTTGAGATGACCCGTTTGAGCATGACTCCCCAAAGCGTGCGGGGGACTGGGCCCAGCGCACAGGCCTGTCACCCAGCACTTGGGGAGGCTAAGACAAGAGGATCTCAAGTTCAAACCCAGCCCGGGCAACTTAGCAATTTAGTGAGACCCTGTCTCAAATAATAAGGGGCTGAAAATGTAGCTCAGAGCAAAGGTCATGGATTCAATCCTCAGCTGCAACAACAACAACAAAAAAAGAGAGAGAGAAAGAAAAAAAGAAAAAGAACAAAACTAATTGGAAAGAGCAGGCTTCAAAAAAGCACATACAGTAAGATGACCAATGTTGTTGCTGTTGTTGTTGTTTTGGTACCAGGGATCGAGCCTGGGGCCTTCACACTGAACTATGGCCCTAGCCCATTTTTTATTTTTGGTTATTTATTTATTTATTTATTCACCTATTTATTTTTGAGACAGGGTCTCACCTTGTATTCCAGACTGCCCTCAAGCACAACAGCAATCCTCCTGCCTCAGCCTCCTGAGTGCTGGGATTATAGGCGTGCACCACCACGCCCAGCTTATATGGTGATGGGGAATTGAACCCAGGGACTTGAGCTTGCTAGCCAAGCACTTTAGTCACTGAATGATTCCTCCACCTCCTACTTTTGGATTTTGAAAGAGGGTCTCACTGAGTTGCTAAATTGTCCTGGCTGCATTTGAACTTGGCAATCTTCCTGGCTCTGCCTCTATGGGTGCTGAGATAACAGGGCTGTACCACCTTACCTGGCTCAGGTAACAAGATATTTAAAAGTAAAAATACAGATGAAGTGTGTGCATAGAAGGATCCTAGAAGGACACCAGTAAGGTGTTAGGCGGCTCCCCTTTGGGGGGATGGTGGGCTAAGCTTTCCTGTTTCTCTAAGGCTCAGTCTTTGCAGAGCAGTTCTGCACAGCCTCTGAAAATGCTAAGCAGAAGCCCAGCAGGGCCGGCCTCTGCCTCTGCCACTAGGACAGCGAGCAGAGGGGACATCTTTGCACTGAGGGGAGTGGTCGCCACAGCGGGGCATGCAGGCTGGGGGTCTGGCGCTGGCCTGGAGCATACACACCCGAGTCGGTCTGTCATCTGAGCCTTTGGGGACGAGGTCTGAGGCCCCCAGCCGCGAGTTATCCATATTCCTCACCATCCGGGCAATCAACTCCCCCATGTTCCAACCAGTAGGAGCAGTTCCATAGGTCATGTGTGTGCCATCCTGACGCCCAGCGGGGAAGGTGGGGCAACCCAGGTGGGGTGAGAGAGAACAAAAGGAGGAAAGAGAGGGACAGAGACAAGGAAAGGAGGGAAAGGAAGAGGAGAGATCAACAGAGCACTAGAGAGCTGTGCTAGGGACAGAAAATGGCCCTGGGGGGCTGTCACTGGCTGACCCCTCCTCCTATCCTGGGTGTTGGGAGACAAGGCGCAGGGATGGGCACGAGGACTGTACTGGGGCCAGCTCTCTGGAAACCGGCATCTTTGGGACCCAGGAGGCCAGCTGTGGGCTGCCATCTCCTCACTCTTTGTTCCCGTCTCAACTGATCTCAACTGATGAGGTTTTGTTGAACTGAATGGGGACTGCAGGTGGCCTCCTCCGCTTCACAACACCAAGCCCACGTCCTAAGCAGGCATGTGGTCAGAGCTCCCTGAGTGAGAGGCCTTCATACACGGCCAGCTTTTGGGGACATGCTCGGCCCGAGCAGTCAGGACAAGAGAGGCCTCCTCCAGCATGGCCTCCAGGCTTCTATCTGACTAAATTCCTGGGCTGGAGCAATCTTGCCCAATCTCTTTCCTGGAAATCCCAAGGAACAACTGTCTTGACAAACTACCAAATTTCTTTCTTTCTTTCTTTTGTGAGACAGGGTCTCGCTCTGTAGTCCAAACTAGTCCCGAACTCACTGTGTAGCCCAGTATGGCCTCAAACTCATGGCAACCCTCCTGCCTCAGCCTCCTGAGTCCTGGGATTTCAAGAGTACACCACCACACCTGGCTTATTTTTATGTGGTACTGGGGAATAGAATCCAGGGCCTTGAGTATGGGAGGCAAGTGCTCTAACCACTGGGAAACCCCCAGCTCAAAACTTCCAAGTCTCAAAGTCAACAATCAATTTCTCCTCCTTAAAGCAAATATCCACCCGCTCGGAGGACCCTGTGCAGCCCCTCACTGGAGCCAGGCTCCGCAGCCCAGACTCACGTCGATGGAGCAGCCCATGAGTGAGCCTCTCTCGATGGCTTTCCTCATGATCTTGTACATGTCTCTAGGTGCTTCCTTGATTTCAAAAAACTCAGTCACTCCTCCTGTGAAGTCCTCCATGGCCTCCGTGGTGTTCCCGCCTTTCAGGGCCTCGTAGGAACCGTGCAGCCTTGGAGAGAGGAAGGATGAGAGCCACCGTCACAGTGCCCCAGGCCCCGCCCCCACCCCAGGCTTACTCAGGCTCCTCAGCTCCCAGTCAGCTCTGGAAGCTACTGGCATGGTTCCTAGGATTCCCTTCTGTGACAGTTCGGAGCTGGAACTGTTCCCCCAAAAGTCTGTTTGGAAAGTGATTCAGTCACTGGGGTTAATCTACTGATTCCCTGTGCAGTTAGGCAGTGGCCTGGCCGGGAGGGCGGATCACCGGGGCTTGGTGAGGAAGGCACATGCCAGCTCTGCCCTTCCTCACCCTCTTGGCTTCCTGCCTGCCAGGCAGTGGCAGCTGCCCTCTGGCCAGCCCTCTGCTGAGACCTTATGCCGTTGCCAGCTACCTGTGATGAACTAAGACATCTCGACACTGTGAGCTAAGACAAACCTTCCTACCCTGAAGCTGTGGGTGTCTGACGTTATGTCCCAGCAATGAAAAAGTAACTAAGACACCTTCCTCCACAACGAGAAAGGTGAGCTGCAGGGACTTGGGACCCACCCAGGGTCACTGAGGGCCACAGCACCGGCACTGGAGCCTAGCCACTCCCACTCTGACTGCTCTCCTTCCCCTACGTGCGGAACCCAAGGCAGATCTGCGTGCCTGCCGCTAGCAGCTGTGACGCAGCTCTCAGCTGAGGCCACCCCACACTCCAGGAGCGTGAGTCTGAGCCCGGGAAGATCTTGGGGCACACTGCAACACCCAGGAGGGATGAACTCAAGAGTTGACTATGGAAAGTTAAAGCCGAGAGTCTCTCTCTTCCTTCTTTCTGAGCGTGTCTCACCGTGGTGATGCCCAGGCTAGCCTTGAACTTGCAGTCCTCCTGTCTCAGGTTCCCAAGTTGCTGGGAGTGCCCAGCTTTTCAAACCTAAGACTTCCTACACAGTTCTCCCTTTCTTCTCTTACTGCTTTCAGCTAGAGCTGCCGCCGCCTGACCTGGCCTCCCCGATGCTGGGTTACGGCTGGGTCACCACAGCACACGCGAGCATGCCCGTGCACGCGTGCACCCTGCTCTGAGCAGGTGACGCCATGGCGCCTGGCTGTGCTCCGTACCTACAGTGTAGCCTTACTTAGCATAAGCCTTCTCCAGCAGCGCGCTCCAGAACTCATTGCGGTGGTTGGATTTGGTGAAAACCAGTTGATTGTTGTATGTTGGCAGACAGTCGTCGACGACCACATCTACCCAGTCTCCGTAGCGCCAGAACTGCATGGGCAGGAGGCAGAGTCACCCCTCAGATTGCTACGGGGATCCCATGTAGGCCCTGGCACCCAGGGCAGCTCCGTGTCCTAGGTGCGCCTCTAGGCGCTGGCCCATCCCCTTCTGGGTTGGGACGGTCAGTAGCTCTACCTGGACAGGGAGCTTCTTGAGGGGAGGATGCCAGTGACACGTGATGTAGTGTCTTCTGCAGGTTCCGACTCAGTGCTGGGTGTGGTAGTTGCTGCCCAAGTCTCTCAGGACTTGAGATTTTAGTCCCCTGCCCAAGAGGTGCAGGGCAGGGTCTGTGTAGTAGCATTTTTTGGTGTCCAACATGATTCTAATACATATCCGGGATGGAGAACTCCTGGGCCAATGGAGGTGGTGTACTTGTTTATAACTTACTTCTCTCTCTCTCTCTCTCTCTCTCTGCCAAAGTTTGAACCCAGGCCCAGGGCCTTCACACTGAACTACATCCCCAGCCAATTTTATGTTTTTATTCTGAGACAAGGTCTCACCACGTCACCTAGTCTGGGCTAGAACTTGTGATCTTTCTGCCTCAGCCTCCCGGAACACTAGGATTGCAGGCCTGCGCCACCACAGCCGGCTGATTTGTGGACTTCTAAAGAAGGATTGAAAGGCAAGAGGAAGAAAAGCACAGCAGACGCTAGCTGGCACGTCACGTTCCTGGATGATCTGCTTTGAACAAGTCAGCTTGAACTGAAGAAGACAAGGTGCAGGGCCGCCCCCCCCAGCAGTGCTGTGGCCCTCTTTGGAAAGAGGGCAGAAATCCGCCTGGCCCTTCTGCTTGTGCTCCTTCTTGGGTCAGGCCCTTTAAATAGCACAGGGATACTAGTGGTCTGAGGGTGCAACCCGGAACCTGGGCGCCTGGCCGGCGCTCAGAGGGCGGCAGGGCACAGAGCTGGGTGCTGAGGACAGCCCCTCCTGTGGCCTTCGGCGCTGAAGTGCGATCAGCGGGACGATCGGTCGCTGTGGACATGAAGGGGCCTCGGGACTCACCCCAGAGTGCAGGGTCCCCACACGAACAACTCGCTAAATAGCTTTGGCCACCGCCAGGATCTGGCTCCATGGCAAGACGATTTGGCCTGGAAGTTTCCAACAGCTAAAGTGATTCCAAAGCCGTGAGACTCAGTCTGGGCCAGATCTGGGGCAGACTGCAGACTAACCAGAGAAAATTCTTCCTGGGCCCAGAAGAGCTAAGTAATAGAACAGGTACAAACCTGCCTAAAAGGGGCTTGCCACCCTTGCAGGCCTGTAATCTCAGGACTTTGGGAGGCTGAGGCAGGAAGATCACAAGTTCGAGCCCAGCCTGGGCAACTTAGCAACTTAGCAAGACCCTGTCTCAAACAATAAGAAGGGGCTGAAGATGTAGCTCGGAGCAAAGGCCCTGTGTTCAATCCCCAGTGTCACAAAACAGCACTAAATAAGTAATAAACAGTAAGTGGAGCTACGGTTCATAGGCAGGGGTTCCAGTGCAACCGAAGGGCCCAAGCCTCCCAGAGCCAGTACTGCAGAGTCCTAGCTGGGGGAGCTGCGGGCTATGACATAGCAGTCAGCCAGCTTGGGGCATAAACAGACGCTGAGGCCCCAAAACAGTATGTCTTTCTGCCTTGTGGGGCATGGTAGAAGGTGGGGTGGGGGACGCGTGCTTTCTCTCGGGCTTGCAGTGTTCTGGTGGTCACTGCCCGTGGTCACAGCTGCTAGGACCTCTCCTGGTGTGCTAGGAGGTCAGGGTGCGTCTGTGGACTGCAGCGGGCCCCCCAGGTCCCACACTCGGGCCCCTCACCTGGAAGTGGAAGATCCCTGCATAGTTCTCAGTGAAACTTTGATCGTGGGGTATGACTCGGAAAAGCAGGCGCTCGTTCAGGGTCAGGCAGGCAATGGCCGCAAGAAACCAGCAGTCCCCTGCAGGCAGACACACAGCCCAGCATCAGGGGGCCCGGCTGACGAGGACAGGTTTCCCTTGGTGCCCCCTGTGCGGCTTCTGGATGGGAGGTGCTGACAGGACCTCAGACCCACCTTAGCTACTTCCTCCCACAGGCCTGGATTATTATTATTTTTTAAGTTTTGAGTTAGGGGCTTGCTGTGTTGCCCAGTTTGAGCTCGAATTTGCACTCCTCCTGCCTCAGCCTCCCACAGTGGCAGGATTCCAGGCATGAGCTACCAGGCCCGGCTGGATGTTTTACTAAAGGCAGTAGATGCGTCCTTCTTTTTGACCTCCAGTGGAGAAGATCACAAGGTGACAGTAAGTGGGTCGTTCTTCCTAACACCTCTGGGAGACCCCTCACGCTCCTGTGCAGTGCCAGCCTGTGCTCCTTACTGACCTCAGTGGAGGCTGCATGTGGGGTCGCCTGATAGGAAGGCTGGAACTTTAAAAGGTGGGCCCGTGAGGCAGCTGCTCTGCAACCTTGTGGAATGAGAGAGGGACATTTTCTTGTTCCCTGGACCCACTTTCTGGCCAAGCACTGCATTTAGGGAAGGAGTGTGTGTGTGTGTGTGTACACCTAGAGGCACCCCTGGTACCCTGATATGTGTGTGTATGTGGACACCCAGGGGCACCCAGTCCTACAGCGGCCTTGCTAGAAAGGTGGGTGGACAGTGACACCAAGCACACGGCAGCCCATCCTGCCCCCTGCTGCTCTCCTCTCCTCTGCTGTCCTCTCCGGTTCCCTCCCTGTCCTGGGAAGCCACGTAGGATTGCAGGGCCCAGAGCAGGCCGCCCCCGGGCAGGAACTGGATGTCTGGCTTCTCCATGGCCTCTCCTTCTGGAGCCACATAAGCCTCCCTCTTGTCACTGGGCAATGCGCGCCCTCGTTTCTTCTGTCGGGCGCTATGCCTGTGGACAGTCTCTCTAATTTTATTTCACAGGGCCTATCTGCAGCCACACCTAAGATAATACTTCCCGAACAGGAGACTCAGAGAGGCAGGTCAGCTGGAACAGCCAAGTCACCAGCTGACAGACAGCTGGGCGCGACCCCACATGGGAAGGGTCATCTTTGTTGAAAGACTTTCTTATCAGCAACACTCTGGGGCAATTTAAACAGAAGGCCACTTACAAGCATTCTTGCGGGCATCGCATCTTTTTGTGAGTATATACGGATGCTTCATGCCTCCACTGAGGTCAGTAAGGAGCACAGGCTGGCACTGCACAGGAGCGTGAGGGGTCTCCCAGAGGTGTTAGGAAGAACGACCCACTTACTGTCACCTTGTGATCTTCTCCACTGGAGGTCAAAAAGAAGGACGCGTCTACTGCCTTTAGTAAAACATCCAGCCGGGCCTGGTAGCTCATGCCTGGAATCCTGCCACTGTGGGAGGCTGAGGCAGGAGGAGTGCAAATTTGAGCTCAGGCTGGGCAACATAGCAAGCCCCTAACTCAAAACTCAAAAAATAACAATAATCCAGGCCTGTGGGAGGAAGTAGCTAAGGTGGGTCTGATGTCCTGTCAGCATGCTTCATGGGCAGTCACAGAGCTGTCCTCTTTGGCGTGTAAGTGTGTATTTATCTATTGTGTATTCTAGAGACTCAGCCCAGGACCTTCACCCTGAGCTACATCCCCGGCCCTCGTTTTCACTTTTAATTTGGAGACAAGAGTCTCTGTAAGTCCCTAAATCGCTCAGATAGGGCTTGGACTTGTGATACTCCTGTTTCAGCCTCCCAGAATACCAGGCGTGATGCTCACACCTGTAATCCCAGCACTCAGGAGGCTGAGACAGGAGGATTGCCATGAGTTCAGGGCCCGCCTGGGCTCCATAGTGACTCTAGGACCAGCCTGGGCTGCAGAGCAAGATTCTGTCTCAAAAAAAGGGTGGCGGGGGGGAGGGCAGGAAATAATAAGGCCACCACCAATCTGTAGAGCAATGAACATAAGGTAACTGCTTTAAAAATCTCCTGAAGAGGCATTAAAAACCAAATTCAGATTTTTGTCCATTTACTCCCAGGAAAAGGATTATGCCTTTTAATTACTCCTTGACCACCTGGCAGAGTGTGGTGGGCGGGACTTTCTTACCAAGGTCTCCTTGGCAGATGTCAGTCCTGTTGGCTCCACCAATAATGAACCGGGGGTTCTCACAGATCTCCTGCGAAACAAAAAGAAAAGCAGCCAGGTAATACTGATAGCCGAGCCCCACTTCGCCATCCTGGCACACCTGGGACCTCTACCCATGCTGCTTGTTTACTGGCCGCTGAAAGCAGCTCTGTGAACTGGGTACTATCATTCTTGTTTTTCAGTTAAGAAAACTGAGGCTCAGAGAGGTTAAGAAACTTGCCCAAGTGACAGATGCCACAAGCTCATCTCCTTTTTATCATCCCTCACACTGTACTCTAGAAGCTAGGGCCAGCAGGGCCTGGGCTGCAGGAACCATGTCCCAGAACCCTGGGAGGCAGAGGCAGGAGGATCTCAAGTCTGAGCCCAACCTGAGCAACTCAGTGACTTAGCAAGATCCTCTCTCAAAATTAGAATTAAAAATTGGCTCCGGGGATGTAGCTCAGTGTAGAAGACTTGGGATTCATCCTCGTATCATAAAAAAAAAAGAAAAAAAAATTATGGCTGTGTTATAGCTTTGACAAAATGACAGCGGAAACATGGCTTCTCTTGTCCTAGGCCAGAAGAAAAGGTGCTGGAAGGGAAATAAAGATCACTTTCTCCACTAGGTGACAATCCGATAGTTGCGAGTGAGGAAGTGTCCCCCATAGGACTTGAATGCTGGGAAGCAGAAAGTACATTCAGCATGTGCCTCGTGGTCCCTCCACCTCCCTCCTTGCTCCCTCCCACCTCCTGTTCCTCTCCCCCCTCCCTCCCCACCTTCTGACCCGCCTCCCCATCCCTAATGCACTGAGGTCCACCTAGTTACCAAGTCCGGGCCCCAGGTCACTTGCAGCTCCACGGGGCCAATAGGGGGTGCTCTTGGGTTTCACTTAGAGATGACCCTGTGCTTTGACATAACACACTCCTTTTACTTTATTTATTTATTTATTTATTTGTTTGTTTGTTTGTTTGTTTACTGAGACAGGGTCTCGCTCTGTAGCCCATGCTGGTCCTAAACTCACTACTAGCCTTGGACTCATGACAATCCTCCTGCTTTAGCCTCTCAAGTGCTGCGATTACATGCGTGGGCCACCACACCCAGTTTATGTGGAGCTGGGGAATCGAACTCGGTGTTGGGCTTGCTAGGCAGGCGCTTTAACCCTGTGCCATTCCTCCAGCTCCTACATTTTTATATGGAGTATTAAAAAAAAGCCTGTGGAACCCCTCACATATTTTTATGTCATCCTTATGCAGGGGCTACACTAATCTCTGTATCATTCCAATTTTAGTAAATGTGCTGTCGAAGTGAGCACCAGGTTTGGTGTTTCTAGTTTTAATATTGTTCTTCACAGTTTCAAGGAGTCTTGCAGCCTGGAGTGAGGACCCACACATGGCATTCCTGCACTCCGGGAAGCTGAGGCAGAAGGATAGCCATGAGTTCAGGACTAGCCTGGACTACTGGGTGAAACCCTGTCTCAAAAACCAACCAAACACCACCCTCTAAAAAGGCCTCCCCAAAACCCTAAATGATGCTAGGAAAGGAGAACATACAATATGCAACATACCGTGCTAATGCACAAACGTTTCAAACTATTTAGTCCGGACTGGGCAACTCAGGGACTGAACTGAGTCTCAAATAAACAATAAAAAGGGCTGGGAATGTAGCTCAGTGTGAAGTCGCTGGGTTCAATCTCCAGTACCACAAAACAAAAACAAAACCCCACTACTTTGCATGGAAGGAGAACAAAGGGGCATATAAAAACTTTAAACTGTGTTCAGGAACAATGTTGGCAGCGATGCTGTTGAGGTTACTATTCTGTGGCTTCATGAGATGAACCCAAGAGGAGGGAGAACGCTGCCAGTAGACGTGACTACAGGAGGAGTTACAGGAAATTAAACATGGAGGGAAAAAATAATACAAGCTAGACACTTAGATCTAAGTAAGAAAGAAACAGAACTGAAGAAAGAATGAAAACAGAATCTCCCATTTTTCTTGTTTTTAATCTGAAAGATAATTTTGTTTAAAATAACAATAAGCTGGGTGTGGCGGCACACACCTGTAATCCCAGCACTGAGGGAGGCTGAAGCAGGAGAGCCACAATTTGAGTCCCATCAGGACAACACAGTGAGACCATCTCAAAATAAAACATAGGAAAAGGGCTGGGGATGTATAAGCATGTGGGGATCAGCCCCTAGAACCCCCAAGACAAAACAAAGTCCTCAAAGGAGAGGGAGACATTATATAATGATCAGAGCATCACCTGTCACGAAGACACAGAATCCTACATATGTTGCACTGACCAGAGCACAATACTAAATATTAGGGTGGTGCACACCTGAAATTCAGCCACTCTGGAGTCCAGGGCAGGAAAACAGCAAGTTCAAGGCCAGCCTGGGCAACTCAGCAAGACCTTTTCGTAAAGTAAAATAAAAAGGCCTGGGGAACATAGTTCGTGACACAGCACCTACTAGTGTGGGTGAGTACTGTGCACACCCACACAAACACACACACACCGCCTCCCTCAAATGCACACACTCACACAGACATACACACAAACGTGCCCCTCCCCCCACACAAAGAAGCAGAAAGTGGCAAAACTGAAAGGAGAAAAAGCACAATCCAACATTAGAGCCGGAGCCTATCACCCCTAGCTCAGTAACTGCAGATCAAGCAGGCAGGGGCCAGTTAGGCTGAAGAGTCCACCTGAGCAACACTGCCAATCCACGTGATTGACCTGACAGGATCGAAATCTCCATCCAAATTCAGAAGAATGAACCATCTTCTCAAAGTCATGTGTAGCACGTCACTGAGCTACATCACATTTCAGGCCATGAAACACTTTAACAGATGTAAAAAAAAAAAAAAAAAAAGAAATCACATGAACTCTGTTCTCAGAACAAAGTGGAGTAAAGCTAAAAATCAATTTGCAAAAGAGCCGAAATTGTCTGGAAAGTAAACAACACACTTCCAAATGATGCATGGGCCAAGGAAGAAGTTTCAACAGAAATTAAAAAATGTTTTGAGCCAAATGAAATGAATGAAAATATAGCACCAAAATCTGTGGGATGGAGCAAAAGCAACACTCAGAGGGAAACTCATAGCATTAAGTGCATACGTCACAAAAGAAAAAAAGATCTGCAATCAGAAAACAAGAGTCCACCTCAGGATGGTAAAAGAGAAATCTCAGCTGAAAGCAAGCAGAAAAAAGAAATTTTTAATAAAGTTAGTGAAAGGAGCCAGGATGCATAGGCAGGAGGCAAGTTGCCAACACGGCACTGCCCACAGCACACAGGCTTCTCCCGCCTCACAGAGAACACGTGGCATCCTGCAAGTTCCTCCTCCAGTCCTCCAGATCAAGCCTACTGGTGGAGTAAGTTTCTCCATCCAGGGATGAGAGCTCAGTCCCCAACTACGGGCCAAACTGCACACAAAAAATCCAGCTACGAGTGTAGTTAACTAAACAATCCCATGGTAGCTAATGAGAAGTGTGGCATCCCAGACCTCAACAGATGTGAAAACAGATTGCAGAAGCTAAAGAATACGAAACGTAGAAACTGGATCACACAAATTGCAAGTTGAATGGATGCCCACAGACACAGCTGATGAAAATTTTGCCTAACTGGCGGAAGATGAGGAACCCTTCCAGAGGGAACATTCGGATAAAGACAAGTGAAGCAGGGAAAAAGAATGAAGGAACTGACTAAACAGAGACTTGAGTGCAGGTTTCTGGAAAGGGGAGAAGGAGTTAGGGGGTGCTAGAGGGAGATAAAGGTGGGAATAGATGTCCTAGAAATGAAGGAAAAAATGGCATCCTCAAAGAGCTCCTAATACACACCGAGAAATACTTCTGAAAATGTATTGGATTGACACATGGAATGAAATTTCAGCAGATCAATATAAGACTCCAGCTCCTTTCCAGTTCCAGAGAAAAATGCCAAGACATCATGCCACAGGAAGTATCACGTAAACACAAAAATTCTTAAAAGCAGCAACTAATATGACAGAAGACTGGAAAACAACATGACATTTCTGGGAAGTAGCTTGGATTAGAATTGCCACAACAAGCTGGGCGTGGCAGCACATGGCAGTAATCCCAGCGCTCGGGAGGCTGAGGCAGGCAGATTGTTCCAAGTCCAAGGCCAGCCTGGGCTACACCAGTGAGTTCAGGACCAGCCTGGGCTACAGAGTGAGATCCTGTGTCAAAAAAAGAAAAAAAATTCCACAATGTAATTCCAGTGGAAAGGTGAGATCACAAAACTTTCAGGTGTCGAGAACTCAAAGATCATATGACATCTGATATTATATCAACCACACTTATTGACCACAATGACTTCCCGAGAAGTGATATTGTATATTCCATATTAACTGACCAAAGAGCAGCAAAGTTGGAAAATTATGAACAAAAATATAGAGACCGCTCATCTCTGGGAGAGGGGTCATAGATTATAAACCTGGGTTTTTAGTATATTGTTGGGAAAGACCCACTTGGTGAAATGGAAGGGGGAGGAACACTCCAGAACTGGGAAGCTAGTGGCCTGTGTCTGAACCCTGACACTGCTGTGTCCTTGGGGGATGAACTTGAGCAGGTCATTAAGTCCAGTTGCACCTCAGGTGTTTCATCTGTGAAGTGGGAATAGTCACCCATCCTTTTAGAAATGTGGAGAGGATTAATCATAAAGAACAAACTTAAACTATCACACTTGTTTATAGAAAATGATGGATTTCAAGTTGTTTTGAAACACTCTCTCCCAGCTTCTGTTTCTCAAACTATCCCAATATTTATTTCTAATTATGAATTAAAACAGGACAGACAGACTCTGGGCTAATTATCATTTAAGTCATATTTTATTTTGTGTTTCACTCTCCGCTGCATGGAGACCCCTAAAGAGGAGAAACTACAGGTTTCTGTAATTCATACTCTAATGAGGATCCCTACCAACTCCAGGGAAGGGCCAGCTTGTATTGACTCCCATAGTTTTAAAACTACAAATATAGTTCAGAAAAAGTCAAAGAAGAAACTTAAAGCTCCAACTTTCAGTGAATGAAATATTTATTTCTTTCTCTAGTATCCTTGATTTCAGAATAAATTCTACTCTATAGAATTTTTTTTTTTTTTTTTTTTTTTTTTTTTGAGACAGGGCCTTGCTCTGTAGCCCAGGATGGTCCTGAACTCACTATGGAGCTCAGGCTGACCGTGGACTCATGGTAATCCTCCTGCCTCAGCCTCCCAAGGGTTGTGATTACAGGCATCCCCAGCTTTATGTGATACTGGGAAATGGAACTCGGGTAATTAGCACTTGTCTTAGCACTTACTAGGCAAGCACTTTAACTGCTGGGCCATTCCTCCAGCCAGACAATTACTTTTTGAATTGGGCAAGAATGCTTAATTGCCATTGATTATGTGAAAACTAAAACCACAATTGCTCTCTGAGGTACAGCCAGTAAGAGGAAACTAGGTAAAATAGAGTTGTGAAACCAAGATGCAATGATTAAATAATTCTCTGAAAACATATATAAAAATTTAAAAAAGTTAGTGAAATAAAAAACAAAGAAAGTCAATGAAAACAATAATGATTCTTTGGAAGGAGCAATAAAACTGATAAACCTTTAGTCTTGTTACACAAAAAAATAGAAAAAATTAAAATTACTAATAAAAATAGAGAGATATTTACACTATTTTCTACTATTAATCCCATGTATATTACAAAAATAATAAATACTATGAGCAGGCCTCTCCTTGCAAGTTTAACAACTTAGATGACATGGTTACTTTCCCTTTCTTATGTTTTTTTTAAGACAGGGTCTCTCTAGTCCTGAACTCACTGTATAGCCTAAGATGGCCTCAAAAAAACTGAAGGCAATCCTCCTGCCTCAGCCTTTCAGAGTGCTGGATTACAGGTGTGTGCCGCCATTCCCAGCTAATTTTTATGTGGGGCTGGGAATCGAACCCAGGACCTTCAGAGCACTAGACAAGTGCACTAACCACAGGGCTATCCCCAGCCACTGGACACATTTCCAGAAAGATACAAACTACAAAATCTCACACAGGGAAAACTGGCACTTGGAGCAGGCTACACCTCTCCAAGAGTGGATGAATAATACACACCCCCCACCACAAACACACCCTGAACAGGAAGGCAGCAGAACCAGCATGTTCATGCGGCGATTTCAATCAGACATTTGGGGAGAAAAGGTATTGGCACTCTGCAGTGTCTCCATGAGAAAGAAGCAGAGGGGTTACTTCTTAACTCATTCTCAGAGGCTGGTGTGACCCTAAAACCCAAGCCAGAAAAATACACTGCAAGAAAGGAAAACCACAGACCAATGTTTATCTTGAACAGGCAAAAAAGTCGTTAACAAAGTATTAGCAACTCAAGTATCACAACGTATAAACTGAACTGGACACTCAGGCAGTCTGTTTCAGTCATACACAACTATTTCCTTCAAAAATCAGCCAGTGTGACTCACCATGCTCTCCCACCCCGGCATCCACACTCCTTGTGGACTCACTGGCTCACCAAACTGGACTTTGAAGCAACTGGTACATTTGTCCAACTGCTGTGCCCTATCTGGGGTGAAGAGGCCAAAAAGGAAAAAAAAAAATCTTGTAATCCTACCAATCGAGACAGAAGAACATATTTGACAATGTCCAATCACCATTTATAATTTAAACAAACGAAGCCCCCCATGGCTCACTTCACCAGGAGTAGAAGAAACCTTCTCAGCTTGGGAAGTGCATCTACCTTTGCAAAGAACCAGGGTGAAGACTCATTCCAAACAGTGAGACGCAACATGTTCCCTCCCTCCTTCCCCAGAGATGAGGCTTTGCCTCGCCATGCCTATCCACAGTGTAAGGAAGGCCTGGCTGATGCAGTAAAGTAAGGAAAGTAAGGGAAAGCTGAAGATAGGAGGACTGCCGAGAGTTCGAGGCCAGCATGACCTACCCAGTGAGTTCAGAACCAGCCTGGACTATAGAGCAAGACTGTCTGAATAAAGAAAGAAAGAGAGCAAGAAAGAAAGAAAGGAAGAAAGAAAGAAAGAAAGAAAAGCATAGGGAAAGTGTGAAGATTAGAGCCAAAAAGAAACCCTTTAGTCAAAAATTTTGGAAGCAGCCAATATGTCCTATTTACACAATGGAGTACTACTCTGCCATAAAGAAAGATACATTTGAGTCATTTGTAGAAAAATCGATGCTCCCTGAGACTGTCATGCTTAACGAAAAGAATCAGGCATAGGAGGTTAAATATCACACGGTTTTTCTAACAGAAGAAAACCAAAGTATAAATAAGTAAAAGAGTAAAATTAGAGAGAACAGAGAGATTTTATGGAGAGGGAAGAGGGATGTGGGGGGTACAAGAAGGTGGGAAAGGAGGCGAGAAGTAACAACGCTGAAGGTGTAATACATATGTGTACCAGTTCATCAAACTGAATATAAATACTATGTATTGCAAATATATACTAATAAAAAACAAAAATTACATGATGGCCTATATAGAGAATCTCAAATGAACGACAAAAATCAAAGCCAAAATCAAAAATCAAGAGGGGCTGGAGGAATGGCGGAGCAGTTAAAGTGCTTGCCCAGCAATCGCAAGTCCCTGAGTTCAATTCCCCAGCACCACATAAGCTGGGTGCAGTGGCACATGCCTGTAATCCCAGCACTCAGGAGGCTGAGGCAGGAGCATTGCTCTGAGTCCAAGGCCAGCCTGGGCTACATGGTGAATTCAAGACCAGCCTGGACTATAAAGTGAGATTCTGTGTCAAAAAAAGAAAAAAAAAAAAAAACAAAAAAACAAAATCAAGAAAACTCATCTAGAACTAATAAGTAAATATAGCCTGGATGTAAGATAGAAAGTTAGTATATAAAAGTCAATGGCAGCCTGGCATAGGGGCACAGCCCATAGTCCTGGCACTCTGGGAGGCTGAGGCAGAAGGATAGCAAGTTCACACCTAGCCTGGGCACCTTGATGACTTAGTAAGATCCTGTCTCAAAGACAAAAGCCAAAAGAAAAAAAAAAAAAAAAGGCTGAGGAAGCATCTGTGTGTGAAGACTCTGGGTTCAATCCTTAGTATTGCAACAGATGAAACCCACGAAGTACTCAAGGAAAATCCTCACCAGGGATGCCAAACAGACTCAAGAGGCTAGGCATGGTGCCAGATGCCTCAGGAGGCTGAAGCAGAATCACAAGTTTGAGCCCAGCCTCGGCTATTCAGCAAGACCCTGATCTCAAGATAAAAAGTAAACATTAAAAAAAGGGCTAGGGATGTAGCTCAGTGCAAAGGCCCTGAGTTCAATCCCCAACACTGAAAAGAAAGAAGTCATTCAGGAGTCACCTGAGAATTCTCAGTGATTAGAGCCGGAAACGAACCAAATAAAGCCGTGCTGGATTGTAACCCAAGATGAAAACTAAACATCCGTCCATCCACATTCATGCGAGTGACTGACCGGCAGACTAAATGTGTCAATGGCGGGGACAGACAGGCAGAGCGATCAGAATTGCTTCCGCACGGCCTCTGTTCCGCAGAGGTGGCGCCCGCTCCCCTCCACAGCTGTGCAGGTTGCTGCGGAAGCAGACGCATGGACGCGCGGCGGCCGCAGAGGAAACAGGCAGACCTGTGGAACGCTGCCCCAGCTGGACTGTCAAAGCCACGGCACAGTCAAGCGGCCCTCGGGGGTCTGCGCCCCTGACAGGCGGTATGATGACAGCAGCTCTTTAGCTCTGCAGTCCTCCTGCCAAAAGCCCACCAGCCCCGTGGAACTGGAGGGAAAACAGCAGACAGAGCGTCCTGCCGGAGGAGGGACCGTCACAGGGTCCCTGGCCGCGGGGGTAGCTCGGTGCCTACGCCCCTGCCTAGCCGGCCCAAGGCCCTGACCTTCAGATCCCAGGGTCACGTAAAATTAGTTTTGTACTGTGTTGAACATCTATAACCCCAGCCCTCAGGAAGCTGAGGCAGAAGGATTGCCGTGAGTTTGAAGCCAGCTTGTTCTACACAGTGAGTTCAGGACTAGTCTTGGCTAGAGTCTCAAAAAGAAAGAAAGAAAGAAAAAGAAAGAAAGAAAGAAAGAAAGAAAGAGAAAAGAAAGAAAGAAAGAGATAAAAACATAGAAAGCCTGACTGCAGCATGGGCTTCAGCTGTAGGAACAGGTTGCATGGGTCATGTAACAGTAGCAAATGTACCTACTAACGTAAGACGGCGAGGTCCAGCAGGACCTCGTCCACCGGAGTGTGTTCCAAGACCCTCGTGGAAGCCTGCAACTTCACATATGCCCCACACACATGGTTTTTCGGTTCATACCTATGATAAAGCTTAATTTATAACGACACTAACTATGACAAAATAGAAAATATTTTTGAGACAGGGTCTCACTCTGTAGTCCAAGCTGGTCCTGACCTCACTGTGTAGCCCGGACTGGCCTTGAATAGATAGCAATCCTCCTGTCTCAGCCTCCTGAGGTATGACACCATGCTTGGCAACAGAATAGAATTTTTTTTTTTTTTTTTTTTTTTTTTGTGGTAGTAGGGAAAAAGCCCAGGGCCTTCACACTGGACTACATCTTGAGTCCGTTTTTTATTTTTAATTTCAAGATAGGTTTCAGTAAGTTGCTAAGTTGCCCAAAATGTTTGAATTTATGACCCTTCTGCCTCAGCCTCCCAGAGTGCTGGGATTACAGGCCTGCACCACCAGCCCTGACCCAAAATAGAATATTTATAATAATATACTATAGTGAAAGTGATTTACAGCTTATGAAGTGCCTCTTTCTGGAGTTTTCTGTTTAACATTTTGGACCACAGTTGACCCCAGGTAACAAAGACCATAAACAGCAGAACCACAGCCAAAGGCAGCGGCTGCAGAAACGCGGCTCAATCGGCGTAATGTTTCTGTAAATCTAAAGCTATCCCACAACCAGAAGTTTATCTGAGATATTTAAATCGTTTCAATATTTTTTTCACAATGGATTCATCTTACAGATCCACTGAGTCTCAGTCTCTCTCCATCTCTCTCTCCCTCTCTCCCTTCCTCTCTCTCTCTCTCTCTCTCTCTCTCTCTCTGTCACACACACACACACACACACACACACACACATGCCCCTCGCCTGCTCTGGGTGCTGCCAGCCCTTAGGAGGCCTCCGGCAACCCCATGCAGGAAGAGGGCTTTGTCCTCCCGAGCCCCAAGCACTCGGGCCTACTCCTGCTTACGCCGGTGGGCTCGCTCCTGGGTTCTTGTCAGGACAGGAACCCCTGGAGCTGGGGGGCTGGCCGGTAAGCCTGGACCCTTGCGTTTAAACAAAAGCACCGCTGCACTGGTAAGGCAGCCTCAGAAGGCAGGTGAGGCTGGGCGGGTGGCGCAGGCCGATAATCCCAGCACTCTGGGAGCTGAGACCGGGGGATTTCAAGTTGGAGCCTAACCTTGGCAATTTATCAAACTTAGTGAGACCTTGTCTCAAACAAAACAAAATGCCAACAGATGGGCTGAGGGTGTAGCTCAATGCAAAGGCCCTGGGCTCAATCCTAAGAATATATTTAAAAAGAAGAAGAAGAAGAAGAAGAAGAAGAAGAAGAAGAAGAAGAAGAAGAAGAAGAAGAAGAAGAAGAAGAAGAAGAAGAAGAAGAAGAAGAAAGAAAGAAAGAAAAAGAAAACGAAAACTCCAATGATGGTTAGGAAGGCGGCGCCAGCCTCCAGGTCACCTGCCTCGGAACCGACCACGCTGGGAGCCCGCGAGCTCCCAGCCGCTCCCCTCGCCCATCCCCAAGCTCCTGCTTCCAGAAGAGCTGTGACTGTATGTTATAATCGGCGGTAAGCTGCGTCAGTGGACGCACTCCCGCTTACAGTCCCGGCGGGCGCCCGGGAGGTGACCCAGCGCCGCCGGCCAGGCGGCCAGGCGGAGACAACACCCCTCGAGGCTGGCGCGAGCCGGAGCGCATCGTGGCACGTGGGCAGGGAGAAGCCCAGGGCCGTCCCGCGTGTCCCTGCACCCTACCTTGGGCCTCTTCCACGTGATGGCCTTCATCTTGGTTTTCTGGCTCAGCTCGTGGGCACCCAGGGACTGGACCCCGGCGGGGAAGACTCGGTCCTCAAAGAGGCACTTCTGGGCCAGACACCGCTGCCTCAGCAGCGCAAAGTCCTGCCCCTCAAACTTGAGCGGCTGCGCGACGCTGCCCTCCCCGTTCTTGCGGTCCCTCTCGCGGATCACGCGGTCGCAGAAGAACCCGGGCAGCATGTAGGGCATGGTGGCCGCAGGGCGAGCTGGGCTGGCCCGTCCCGGGCCTCGGCCGGCCTAATCCCGCCTGAATGGCCCTCCGCCTATATAGCTCGGCCGCCCTCCGGGCCGGCGTCAGCAGCTTTGCCGGAGGCCCGCCCGGCCGGCCCGGGGACACCGGCCAGGAGCAGCGGGCGGGCGGGAGCCGCTCGGCCCGCGGGCCGGCCAGGGCCTTTAGGGCGCCTCGGCAGCCTTGCCGGGACTCTTTCTTTAAAAAGAGAAAGTATGGGGACAGAGAGGCTTGCCCGCCTCAGCAAAAGGCATTCATGCCTTTGACCCCGGCGGTCAATGGCCACGGCGCGGGCGTCTGAGCCCGCTGTATACACTAATCCTATATGGCTGCTGATGCACAGGGGATCCGCGCGCCATTGTGCGCGGGTAATGAGCCCTCCAGCCCCGCAGCCCGCCCCGCCCCGAGACCTTGGCCGGCGCAGGGACCTGGTGGCCCAGGAGGCCCGGAGGCGGCCGCCTTCCCGCACGCCGAGACCGGTTTCTCTGCACCTCAGCTCCCGGCCTCAGCTCACATAGGCTTGACAATTGTTGTTTGCAGGGCCTGGGGGGTGCAGGCCTATAACCTCAGCATGCTGAGACCCGAGGCAGGACCATATCAAGTTCCAAGCCAGCCTGGGCAACCTGAGTGAGACCCTGTCTCAAAATCAAAAATTTAAAAAGATCGGTTGGAAATGTAGCCCAGTGTGAAAGCCCTTGACTCCACTACCATGGCAAGGGAAAAATAAGTGAACTACGCGGGACATGCCCAGGATGCTGGCGGGGTCCCTCCGGGCAGGTCAGCGGGCACTGCAGAGCTCAGGAAGCCTGCACCCTCTGGTGCAGGGGGGAAGCTTTCACCGGGAGGGTGCAATGTGACACCATGTGTTCAGCCTCAGCTGAGAATGTGTCTGTAGGGCATTCGGACGTCCACAGCTCCACAAATTACCACAAGACTCCCACCAAGTGAAGTTGGTGATACAAATCAATTTTATTCAGTAGGCAAATTGCAAATACGGAGTGTATGGGAAAATGTGGCTAGCGTGTAGGTCGTAGCCCAATCACCTCAGCGTGGCGAGGCTGGGCCCTCCGGTAAAGGCGGAGGGGTTCTGTTATCTCCCCTGGGGTAAAGTCGTGGGATCTGACCAGACTAAACGAGGGATGACACCAGTCAAAAACAGGATTATTGGACAGAAGAGATCGCCCACTTAGGCCCCTGTCTTCTGGGCCTGAGCCACAAGTAACATGCTACATTGCAGCTTGAGGGTTCTCGCTGTAGGTAAAGGTTAGCTTTTTTTTTTTTGAGACAGGGTCTCGCTCTGTGGCCCCATTTATCTGAACTTCATTCTTAAAAACAGAAAGAAAGAAAAGAGGACGGTGTGAATGTAGCTCAGTGGGAAGCCCTGGAGTCAGTGGCCCATAATGTCCGCTCGCACGTATACACACACACATGCTCTCATGCATGCACTTTTTAAAAGCCAGCTGGTGTGGCTGGATTAATGTTGAAAGGGAGCGTGGGAAAAAAAGCATTAGCGTGGGAGGGAACAGAAAGGGAAGGGGTGGAAGAACTGTGAGTTAGCGGGGGGGGGGGGCTTCTCCTTACGCTCCATGCTAGTGTACTGTTCCCCCCCCCTTTTCTGTTTTCACATTCCCCCTCAAATCTCTGCAACCTTCCTGCATCCTGCTAGTGTCAAGCTTCCTCCATTGCATTCAGCTCAGGGGCGCTGGTCAGAGATCAACAAAGTGCCAACATGGAGCTGGGCATGCTGGCTCATGACTGTAAATGCACTGCTTGGGAGGCTGAGGCAGGAGGGTTGCAGGTTTGAGGCTGGACAACGTCGTAGAAGACTAGGTACATGGCCCTGGCTCAATCCCTAGTGCTATAAATAAATAAGAAGAGCTAGTGCCAAAATATCCCCAACTTGGAGAAATATAGTTCATGACATGTTCTATCTTGGAAAATTTATCTGAACTGCATTCTTAAAAACAGTCTAGCCAGGCTGGGTGGAGCACATCTGACATCCCAGCATGGAGGCGGGAGGGTAGCAAGTCTGAGCCCAGCCTGTGAAATTTAGTGACTTAGATTCTCTCTTAAAATCAAAATTGAGTCTGAGGACAGCATGTGACACTGGAAAATCTGCTATCTACATGAAAGAAGAAAAAAACTGGATCCTCATCTGCTTGATACCTATATTCTGGGTAGACTCAAGTCCTACTTGTAAAAAATATTTAAAACATATAAGAGTATTATAGAAGGAATGAGGCATAGTTCAGTGGTTAGCGTGCTTACCTAGCAAGAGCAAGGCCCTGGATTCAATTCCCCAGCATTATATAAGCTGGGTGTGGTGGTGCTCACCTGAAATCCCAGCACTTGGGAGGGTGAGGTAGGAGGATTGCTATGACTTTGAGGCCAGCCATTCAGGACCAGACAGAGCAAGACCCTGTCGCAAAAGCTCAAAAAAATACACATATAGAAAGGGGTTTTATAACTTTAAGGAAAGGAAAAGGAATATGCCTCAAAACACACAAAGGATAAATTGGATTCCATTAAATTATACATCAAAATGGTCATAACTACCTAGCACTCAGGAATTCAAGGCCAGTCTGGGCTACACAGTGAGCTCAGGACCAGCCTGGACTACAGAGTGAGACCTTGACTCAAAAAGAGAGAGCGGTAGGATGTAACTCAGTGTGAAGGCCCTAGGCTATATTCCCATCTCTCAGATTTCTGGTTATGGAGTACTCCTACGGAGTACTGAGGCGAAGCTGTGACCGCCAGGCCAGGGTAGTAGTCTCTTCGGGTGCAGATCTTGGCAAATGAAGCAACTTTGGCCAAGGAGCAAAGGAAAGTGGAGCAGAGTGGGGGGTCAGACAGGGGGTAGCCCAGCAGGACAGGGGGCTGTCTTAAGGGACCAGTGCAGGGAAGGCAGGTCTCAGCTCGCCTGCTTGGTGCTTTTCCCTATGGGACACTGTCTCTTTTCTGGTTTGCTCAGACTGACAGAGCAAAGATGGACCCAAAGATGTGCACGAGACACTGATGTTTCCAAAAAGGGCTTTGTAATTCCCAAAGTTAGGGGATCATTTCCACTTTTCAATTTCTATTTTTATATATTTATTTATTATGTATTTATGTATTTATTTTGGAAGTACAGTCTCACTCTGCAGTTCAGGCTGGTCACAAACTCAGCATGTAGCCCAGGCTGGCCTTGGACTCATGGCAATCCTCCTGCCTTAGCCTGTCAGTATTGTGATTACAGGCATGTGCCACCATGCCTGGCTCGGTGTTTCTATTTCAACCTCATTTCAATTTTTCATGCTAAACTCAACTCAGATCTATTTCCTAGTTTATGGTAATGAACCCAGGTCAGGTGTTCCCTTTCTCTTACACCCAGGTGGACAGGTGAGTGTTTTAACCGAGAGTGGTTCTGCTACCTGGTGCTTCAGTGACTCAGATACAGAAAATGCAGAAGCTTCATTGGTGGGGAAGTCATGGCAGCACAGTTTGCTACAGTCAGGGCCTCTGGTGTGCGTCCTTTGACACACTGGCCCCGACAGCGAGCGTGTCAGCACCAATTTAAGGCCTAGAGCAGAACAGGTGCTTTGAACATTTTCATCAATTTGCAAGTCTAGCTTTTAGAGCTCAAGCCCACCATAATGGTAGTAAAACATTGTTTATAGGTTTTAGCCCCTCTGCCATCTGCAGCAGTATGAGAAAAGGCTTTTAGGGGCTTCCAGCCACGGACAGCAGGGTGTTTCATCTTCTCAGATGGAGGTTTTCCAGGACTAGCACCAGCTGCGACTGCACTGTGCTGGAGAAGGGAATCTCAAAATAGATAGGGCGGGGCCTGGTGGTAGTACATCCCCTACACTCGGGAGGCTGAGGCAGCCTCAAGTTGGAGCCCCACTTAGTGACCTAAGGAGACCCTATTTCAAAATAAAATTAAACAATGGGCTCGTGATGTAGCTCAGTGTGAAGGCCCAGGGTTTGATCCCCAGTACTACCGTACTACCAAAAAAAAAAAAAAAAAAAAAAAAAAAAAAAAAAAAAAAAAAAAAAAAAAAAAAAAAAAAAAAAAAAAAAAAAAAGAAAAGAAAGAAAGAAAGAAAGAAAGAAAAGAAAAAAAAAGAAAGAAAGAAGATAAGAATGGCTCCTGCTGTCAGCAAGAGGGCAGGAGACACAAGGAGGCTGGAGAATTTTTGTGGTGATACTGAGGAGGAGGTGACCAGGGAGAAAGAGGAGGGAATTCCAGGCCTCAGGGTGGGAGGGCCTGAAACGACACAGCAGAGGATGTTCAGCACTGCCAGTGTTTCAGGATCCAGAGGAAAAAAGGGCAGATGAGACTAGCCAGCTGCTTCCCCCTCTCCCCTGGGGCCAGCTGAAGAAGGGCCTGGGCCTCAGCTAAGGAGTTCAGGGTTGTTTTTTTTTTTTGTTTGTTTGTTTGTTTTTGAGACAGAGTCTCACTATGTAGAGCAGGCTGGCCTCAGATTCACGGCAATCCTCCTGCCTCAGCCTGCTGCACGCTGGTATTATAGACAGGGGCCACCATGCCCAGCTAATCTATTATGTGTTGCTGGGGAATCCAACCCAGGGGCTAGTGCATGATAGGCAAGCACTCTAACCATTGAGCTACACCCACAACCCCAAGGAGCTTAGATTCATCCTGAAGGCACAGAGGAGCAGAGCAGGGGGTGTCAGAGAGGACATCAGGACAAGGGCAGGAAATGTCCACATCTTGTGGCAGCAGGGCAGCAACTGGGTTGAGAGTGAAATTCCTTTCTTTTCTTTTTTCTTTTTCTTTTCTTTTTTCTTTCTTTCTTTCTTTTTCTTTTTCTTTTTTTTTTTTTTTTTGTTTTTTGAGACAGGGTCTTACTCTGTAGTCTAGGCTCATCCTGAACTCACTATGTAGCTCAGGCTGGCTTTGAACGCACAGCAATCCTGCCTCAGCCTCCAGAGTGCTGGGATTACAGGTGTGCCCCACCATGCCCAGTGTATGTGGTGCTAGGGAATCAAACTCAGGGCCTTAGGCTTGCTAGGCAAGTGCTCTAACCACTGAGCTATTCTTCTAGACCCCTGAAAGTCAAATTCCTTGCACCATTCTTTTTATTTTGAAAAAAACATTTTTTTTTAAAGGCAGGGTCTCATCATGTTGCCCAGGCTTGCCTTAACCTCAGGATCCTCCGGCCTCAGACTCCCAAGCAGCTGGGATAAACAGAGCAGTGCCAAGGTTTTCAATGTTCTTTTCTAGACTGAGAGCCTCAGGATGATCATTATTCTTAACAAAGCCTGATCAGGGCGGTAGGGAACCCAGGGACACAGGGATACAGGCCTCCAGCCTCAGTTAGTAAGGACACACAGGCTGACATATGCCTGGGCTCCGGCCTAACCGCACTTCCTGCTCCGATTAGGCAAGCAGTGCCTGCCATCTGGACAGCCTGCACATCATATGTGAAGGCTAGGACACAGACTTGCTGTCTCCCAGGGCTGTGGGCTCATGAGAGCAGGATTCCTCTTTCTTGGTATCTGCTCTCCGCACTTTCTTGCCCAGTATCCAGTACTGTTAACAGTCTCACATTTGTGTGGTGATTA
This sequence comes from Ctenodactylus gundi, assembly GCA_004027205.1. Lineage (NCBI taxonomy): Eukaryota > Metazoa > Chordata > Mammalia > Rodentia > Ctenodactylidae > Ctenodactylus > Ctenodactylus gundi. The sequence continues at coordinate 1,350,778 of PVKB01000042.1, forward strand.
CTTCTTGATCACAATTTTTTTTTGTACTGCGGATTGAGCCACACTGAGCTACATTCCCAGGCTGGACTCACACTTGCAGTCCTCCTGCCTCGGCCTCCTAGAGTGTTGGGATTGCCACTGGGCGAGGCTTGAATTACATAAACAGGATGCAGCTGGGTACGGTGGTCCACAGGCTCAATCTTAGCTGTTCAAGAGGATGAGGCAGAAGGGTCACAAATTTGAGCCCAGCCTGGGTGATTTAGCAAGACACTGTCTCAAAATAAAATTAAATGGCGGGGTGGGGGTGGGGGTGGGGGTGCACTGCTCAGGTGGCAGAGTGCTTGTGTTGCTGGCGAGGTACAGGGTTTGCTCCCCAGCTGCGAGGTGGGGGGCTCTTCAATGGCACCTGAAGGGGCTGTGGGGCCCTTGGTGATGTGTCAGGTTCAAGGCTCTCTACCGGCAAAGAAGTGAGGGGTGGAGGCTGGATCCTTCCTGTTCTCCAGAAGCCTGGGTCACCCCTGCAGCAACTACACTGGGTGAAGTCCTCATGTCCCCAGTGCGTGGACCCCAAAGCCGCCTGCCACTGCTCAGGTGCGAAAGTGTCCTGGATGCCTCACTTGAAGCTGCATCCATAAACAATGAGCCTGAAGTTCCCTCAGGAAGGCGCAAGCCCCACTGCCTGCTGGGGCAGGGTGGGGAGGGGCTTACCTGAGCAGGTGCGGCCTTGGTGGTGGTGGTGGGGGGTACTGTAGGCCGCCCTGCTGCCCCTGCTGAGGCCAAACTTGTCCTGTGGTGCCACACTGACAGCAAGCTCCACCAGAGCCTGGTGAGATCCAGATCCACCACCCTGAGCTCCCACCATGGTTCACCGTTGTCCTCTGCCTGGGAAGGCCGGCACCCAGGACACGGGGCTGCAGGCCCTCGAAGAAAGGAAGCTGAGTATGCCTGGTGGGAGGCTAAGGCAAGAGGATCTCAAGTTCAAATGCAACCAGAACAGCTAAGCGACTTAGGAATACCTTGTCTCAAAATCAAAAATAAAAACGGGCTGAGGATGTAGCTCAATGTGAAGGTCCTGGGCTCAACACACACACCCCACCCTTGAGTACACAGGTCTGAGGTCCTGGACCCCAAGAGAAGGAAGCAGAGCCCCAGGCCCAGGCCATCTGCCTTCAAGCCAGCGACCAGACTTGCAATGACGCTGTTCTTTGTGTCCATGGGGGGGGGGGGGGGGAGGGACCCACCTGCCTCCAGTCTCCCCCCAGCCCCCGGCTGATGCCTTATCCACAGCAGAACCGCACCGCCCACCCAGGGCAGGGGTTCAGAGCCTCGGCAGGTGAGCAGGGAGCAGTGGCCACATCCTCCTGCCCTTTCCTCCTCCCAATGGGCCACAGGTGGGGCCCACTCACCCCTGATCACTGTGACAGTGTACTAAAAATCCAACATTAGGTATGCTTTTGTAATTTTGTAACTTTCTGTAACCAAGCTGTGAAATGATATAACTCAGACTGCCAATATTTTAGAGTAACTCCATTTTGTGGTGATTATACTATTCAAATTAGTTTACTGTATAAGTTAAAATTTATAAGTCAGTTTGCTGTGAGTTCATCTTGCGAGGCCCCACCTGTCTCGCCCTGGAGACTTGCTGGTGCACTTATGAGGAATCGTGTGGTAAGGATGGGGGCTGAGCCTCTACCCCTTCCTCTGCCTCCACGGCAGCCTGCTGAGCGTCACATATTCCATGAGAATCACGTATTTTGCGAGAGTCATGTTGGGTTATGACTGGTCACAGTGTACAATGTATGTAATGATGTAAAATCCTCTATATAATCTTTGTGTAAAACTTGCTCGGGGCTGCTCTCCAAAGAGTCACCCAGAGTCCAAGAGATAGTCTAGCTGCCATCTTGGCCATTAAATAAAGATCCTTACCTTGCCTTAATTGATGTATGGTGTGCTTTTAAATTGGCCTTTGGTGGTCTCTTAATTCTGACTTACAACAATCACACCCAGCCTACTGGCCCCTTGGGTCCTAAGAGTCAGGGCTCTGCCACCCCCTCTAGGGCACAGCCCTTTCATCCTACCCCCACAGGAGTCACAGCCACAGATTACTTCCCACCCCTTCTGTTGACAAGTGTGCCATCCTCAACTTGAGGAGCCCACACTAAAGATAATTTTGATTTCAAAATCCTGGACTTGCCAGGCCCAGGCTCAGGCCTGTAATCCCAGCACTCTGGGAGGCTAAGGCAGGAGGAGCATCAAGTTTGAATCCAACCTAGGCAACTTAACAACTTAGAGAGACCATGTCTCAAAAAAAGGGGTAAGGGGCTTAGGATATTGCCTAGTGGTTAAAGTGCTTGCCTGGCAAGCGGAAGGCCCTGGGTTTGATTCCCTAGCACTACATAAGCTAAGTGTGGTGTGATATACCTATAAATCCCAGCACTAAGGAAGCTGAGGCAGGAGGATTGCTGTGAGTTGGGGACCAGCCTATAGAGTGAGACCCTATCTCCAAAAAAAAGGGTTCAGGGCTGAGGATGTAGCTCTTTGCGAAGGCCCTGAGTTTAATCCTTGGTACCAAAACCTTTCCCCTTCCAGCCCACCCTTGCCTTCTCCTGAGAACCAGACCTAGCAGGAAGGTGGGATTCTCAACAAGACCCATGTGCCCAGCTGGTGTAATTAAATGTTTGTTCTTATTTTATATAATAGCAATAATAATGGCAGTTTTATTATCTTGAAAAAAATACAGGTTAAGGGGCTGGTGGCACAACTCAGCAGTTAGAATCCTAAATTCAATTCCCCAGCCCCACATAAATTGAGAATGGTGGCCCACACCTGTAATCCCAGAACAGTGGAGGATGAGGCAGGAGGACTGCTGTGAGTCCAAGGCCAGCCTGGACTCCACAGTGAGCTAAGGACCAGCTGGGCTACAGAGACCCTGTCTCAAAAAGTGGGGGGAGCAGGAAAAATCAGAACAGAGTCACAGTAGCAGAACCATCCTAGAAGAGAGCCAGGGGACATTGTTTCTCTCCTGTCAGGTCCCTGTAAGAGGATCTCGGAGGCTGGAATTGTTCCCCTGGGGTTGGGGGTGTGCTATCCGGGCTCTGTCACGTGCTCACTGGACACAGTACACTCTGTGCCTTGATTTGCTCGCTGGGGAGATGAGATCGGCTACGTATGGAACAACTGCGAGGCTTCCTCTAAACCTAGCGAGAGAGCAAGACAGTCTGCCTGCCTCTCCTCTCTGTAGGGCTGGTGTTTCAGAAATCCACGGTTACCAGTGAACTTAATGGATTTTCATTTTCTAAGAAATGGAAGAAATCTTAACAAAAAAGTTACATACGTAGGAGGATAGATCTGACTTGTCTTAAGTTTGTTCTGGGGAAGGTATATTCATATTTATAGGATGAATGAAACTGAATTCTTCCCACTTTCATAAAAAAGTGAGTTTTGGTTAGGCATGGTAGTGTGCTTTTGTAATCCCAGTACTCTGGGAGGCTGAGGCAGGAAGATTGCAAGTTCAAGCCCAGCTTGGGAATTTAGTGGTTTAGTGAGATCCTGTCTCAAAAAATAATACTGGGTCACTTGGTTCAAACGCACACATATACACAGAAGTTCGCCCCCAACCCCCAGTGGACAATGAGAGAGCACATCGCATGTGATGGTGTACGCCTGTAATTCCAGTACTCGGGAGGCTGAGGCAGGAGGACTTCTGTAAGTTCAAGGCCAACCTGGGCCTTGAGCATAGTTCAGGACCATCTTGGACTACAGAGTGAGATCTTGTCTCAAAATAACAACAAACGATTACAACAACAGAAACACTGAAAGTGAGAAAGCAAGAGAATAAGAATCAGACCTCGGATCTGGGTAACAAGTCTGTCACCCGCCTCCTGCTCCGCACTGCAGGACAGCTGGGGGCAGCTGCTGCCAGCATCCTGCCCCTGCCTGCCCTGCCACAGCTGAGCTGCAGGGAGGTGCTGAGTGGGAGGACTTTGCCCAGAACCCCCCAGCCAGCAGCCCAGGCGCTACTCACCGGCGGCCTCTTCCACACGAACTGGATGGGGAATTTCTGGCTGTAGAACAGGGAGCTCTCATCTGGCGGGAACTCGGGGTCCAGGTAGAGGACCTTTTTCTCCAGACACTTCTTATGTAGTTGCTGGTAGCTTTTCTCTTTCACTCCGATAATAGGGAAATTGCGGCTGATGATGGCCGAGTAGATGCCACCCGGGTGCCCGCCTCCTGCCTCGGTGGTGCTGCCCTGGGCTGGGTGGGGGCCAGGCCCTGGGGACCGGGGATCAGCCCCTGTCCGTGGGGCCACCGAGGCGCTAATGGGCGTCGGCATGGTAGGCAGCAGCGGGAAGAGCACCGTTTGAAAGAAAGCAAGACCCAGCTACCTTTAAGGAGCGAAAGCGACTAGAGGGGAAGTAGAGGGGCCGGTCATCTGAGACGCCTCCACTCCAGCTGGAGCCTCCGCCTCGCGTCCCGTCCGACTGGGCTAGGAGCCCGAAACCCCAGGGTACCGAGGAAGGGGGCCGCGGGCTTCCTCAAGGATGTGTACTGGGGTCCCCACCAGCTGCGTGCACGCCACAGGGACAGAAAGACGGCGAGGCTTGGGTTTCACGGCCCAGGAAGCTGCGCCAGGGACGCTAAAAATAGATGTGAGGACAGACTGCGAGCATGAGCCGGACAGAGTGCGGTGGCCACCCGCTGCGGGATCCCGGGCGAGGGGCGTGCTCTCAGTGGGTACGTGGGCCCGGGCGGAGTGGCGTGCTGTCCGTGGGTGCGTGGGCCCTGGAAGAGGCGCGTGCTCTCAGTGGGAGTGTGGGCCCGGGGGGAGGTGGGTACTCTCAGTGGGTGCGTGGAGCCGGGCGGGGAGCGTGCTCTCAGTGGGAGTGTGCACCCAGGCGGAGTGGCGTGTTCTCAGTGGGGTGCGTGGACTCAGGAGGAAGGGCTTGTTCTCAGTAGGTGTGGAGGGGGGGTGGTACCCGGAAGGAGGGGCGTGTTCTCAGTAGATAAGGTGGGGGGGGTGGTAACTCGGGAGGAGGGTCCTGCATGTTCTCAGGTGCCAGGATGCTCTCAGCAGGTGCTGAGGACCCAAGAGTAGGGGGCGTGTTCTCTGTAGGCCCTGGAGTTGTCAGGGTAGGTACTGAGTCAGAGAGACCTACAATCAGCAAAGAGCGCTGATAAATGGGCAGTGACATGGTCTACCAAACATTTGGCCACCTTATTTATGGAATTTTATAATGAAAAAGAGTCAGCTACAGCATGGTGTGGGGGCACTCACCTCTAATCCCAGTGCTTGGAAGGCTGAAGATACGGGTTAGTGATTTAAGGCCCAATCAAGTCCAGTCTGAACAGCACAGCAAGGCTCTGTCTCAAAAAAAAAAACCTAAAAACCAGGACTTAAGGGTGTAGCACAACGGTTAAGTCACTTCCGTAGCAAGTGCAAGTCCCTGGGTTTAATCCCCCAGCACCACATAACATATGGGCATGGTGGTGCACACCTGTAATCCCAGTGCTTGGGAGGTTGAGGCGGGGGATTGCTGTGAGTTTGAGGCTAGACTAGGCTCCACAGTGAGTTCAGGACCAGCCTGGACTGCAGAAAGAGATACCCTGTCTCACAAAAATGCAAAACAAAACCAAAAACTTACCTAGAAAGCTAGAATGTTAGATGCTAAATTTGAGTACAATATTCTACACATTTTAGAGAACATAACTTTTACTTTCTAAAGCTCTAGGACATCGGAACATTATCTGGTTAGGTATCTGTTAGATTTAGTGTCTCTTCTAGACTATCCTGCCGTCAGCACTCAGTGGAAGTGTCTCAGCTGAAAATGCCACTCACCAAAGTCATCAGTTAAGGAAATGCCGGCCTCATCTTGTTCATGCGTCTCCGTATCTCCCACCCCCGTAACTGCAGGGCTCAGCCAGCTCCATGCCACCCTGAAACTCACAGCACCCATGCACATTTTATTTTTTCAGCTCATTTAACTTCTAGTACAGCCGTGAGACTTCGGGATGGGGAGCGAGGGCTGGGGTGGGACCATGTTCCCACTCCTCCCTCACTATGTGGCACACAGAAGGTCTGTATCAGCCTCAGGCAGGAGTACTGCTATGAATTCGAGGCCAGCCTGGGCTCCATGGTGAGTTCAGGACCAGTCTGGACTACAGAGTGAGACCCTGTCTTACTAACAGTAATAACAGTAAAATAAAATTTCCCTGTATGAGGATTTTTTTTTTTTTTTTTTTTTTTTTACTTCAGGCTTTGCCAATGCAGTCCAAGTCTCTTGGTGCTGGTGGGGAAGATGCAGAGCTTTCTCTCCCCGACCCAGGCAGGTCCTCTGTCAGGAACTAGGGTGTGTGACTTGCAGGGCGAGGTGGGCCAGGGCAGGGTGGGAGTAGCAAACAGAGTGGGCATGCGTGACCTCGTGAATGAAGTGTGCTCTCGGGCCTGCAGGAACAAAGCTGTGGTTTATTGGGCTGTGCAGCGGGGGAAACTGAGGCTCATTCAATCAATCTGTATATCTATTTTTACATTTCAACTTCCAGAAACCTCTTCAAAGATAAAGCACTAGGTTTAATTAGGCAATATAGCAACCTAACATGACCCTGTCTCAAAATAAAACCAAAAAATGGGCTGAGGATATAGCCAGGCTGTGATTTCGAGTCCTTACATAGGACAGTCAAGGCTCCCGTGCTCTGCTCTAACAGGACAGGGACATTATGACATCCAGCCTTACTGGAGGCAGCATCAGAGAGCAGCTGGTCAGCACGGAGGTGCCATGCTGCGGCAGGGCAGCCTTTAGCAGGACTGGCTGTTACACGTGCAGAGCTGATTCTCAGACTGGCGTCTCTGTCTCCTGGATTGCTCCTACAATGCTGGCTGTGCCCTTCCCTGTTGGTGGATACATGAGGATGTGTTTGGTACTTATTCATTAATGGAAGGAATGCCCGACATCTACAACTTAAGTGAGGAAGGGTGTATTTAGCTCGCAGTTTCAGAAGTTCTCACACAGTCTGTTCACTGGTATCTAGCAAGGGTGGAAGCACATGACAGAGAAGAGCTCTTCATGGCATTGCAGACAGAAAGCCAACTGAAGTGAGTGGCAAGTCGATGTCTGGAGGGTAAGGCCAAGGCCAGGGCCTTCCCAGGAAGAAGCTGTAACAATGATTCTTATTCCTTCCCTTACTCAGTTCAAGATGCCAGTTGGGTCCTCCACACTGAGGATGGGTGCCCCTCCCTCACTAATCAACATCAAACACCTTAAAGTTCTGCCCTGGGTGCCCCAATCTCAACAAATTGGCACAATCCCTCCGGGTCAAGCCCTAAGCACTGCCCCTTCCAGCCAAGGCCTACCTCCCCCAAGCACCCAGTTCTACAGGTATCCCCCTATACCCAAACGCTTTTTAGAGGACACTCCAGATCCCAACCAGGACAGTGGCTTCCAGGGCTGCTGTTCTAGGCTGCTGGCACCACCACCTCTTCCCCAAAAGGCTGAGAAGCTACTCTAATGCTGAGGCTCTGTGGAATTAGGCTGGGCATGCAGAGGCTTTGAAGGCAAAAATCTTAAAGAAGTGGATGGGCTGACAATGTCACAGGGATCTCACAGCCCAGAGCCTTTAGGTAGGATGTGTAAGGCCTGTGAGGCTCTGCATACTTACATGCTTTACCTGCAGTTCTGCTGCCTGTCATTACTGTCACTATGATACACTGAGAGGGAAGTGAAAACATGGACGCATTCTGCACACAGACTGGACTCCACTGTGCTCCCTCTGAACCCAGGAAAACTCCTAGCACATCTCCCAAAATTAGAAAACTACCACATAATCAAGACAGCCTCCCCAAAATATCAAACTGTCCCAATAATGTCTTTTATAGGTCTAGAATCCAACTCAGATCACATATACATAGCCATGCCTCTATAGTCTCCTTTAATCTGAATCAGTTCCTCAGATGTTTTTTTTTGTGGCCTTCATATATATATATATATATATATATATATATATATATATATATATAATTTTTTTTCTAGACAGGGTCTTACTCTGTTGCCTAGGCTGCCCTGAAGTCACTATGGGGCCCAGGCTGGCCTTGGACTTAAAAGTGTGGGATTATAAGTGTGTGCCACCACACCCTTTTTATGTGGTGCTGGGGAATGGAACTCAGGGCCTTGTGCTTGCTAGGCAAGTGTATTAACTGCTGTGCCATTCCTTTAGCCCTGGCCTTCATGTCTTGAAAGTATGATTTCCTTCAAATGTAACTTTATTTTATTATAACTTTTACTTAGATGGAATCATCTGATAAATATTTTGCCAAAAACATTTATATAAATGTAAATATGTGTATATATGTGCATTCTCTCTCTCTCTCTCTCTCTCTCTCTCTCTCTCTCTCTCTCTCTTTCTCTCTCTCTCTCTCATATATATATATATATATATGCTGCAGGTCAGTTGAGTTCCGTGTGGTTCTTTTTGGGAACAGTATGGGGGTAAAGTGTTGGAAGTGTCAGAGCAGAAAACAAAAATCCCAAACAATATTTCTCTCTCTGTCTGCAGTCCTCTCTCTGAGTATAGATTTGGGTTAAGACAAAACAGTCACCTTGCTAATTTACGCTACTAGTTCTAGTTTCCTTTTGCCAAAAACCATTTATTTTATTTTATTTTTGAGAAGGGCCTTGCTCTGTAGCCCAGGCTGGTCCAGAACTCACTATGGAGCCCAGACTGGCCCTGGACTCAAGGCAACCCTTCTGCCTCAGCCTCCCAAGTGCTGGGATGACAGGTGTGCGCCACCACACCTGGCTTATGTGGTGCTAGGGAACTGAACTTGGGTACCCAGCATTTGACTTAGCGCTTGCTAGGAAACTGCTTTAACCACTAAGCCATTCCTCCAGCACCCCCAAAAACATTTTAAATGGGAGACTAGCCATGCAATAAATACTGGTCTAAAGAGAGTTCAAAATGATTAAGCCTTGAATACCATTGAAAACCACCATTTTGGTGGGTGGGTACATAGCTCAGAGGTTACAGCACTTGCCAAGCAAATCTAAGTCTCCACCTTTAACTCCCCAGCACCACACTAGCCAGGCTGTGGTGGCACATGTCTGTAATCTCACCACTTGGGAGGCTGGGGCAGGAGGACTGCTACGAGTTCAAGGATAGCGTGGATGACATAGTGATTTCAGGACTAGTCCAGCCTACAGAGTGAGACCCTGTCTCCAAAAACAAACAAACAAACAAACAAAACAAAACAAAACAAAACAACAACAACAAAAAAACCCAGAGACAAACTAACCAAACAATACCATTTCTATTAGAAAAAAGCATCTACTTTTCAGGCTCCATCATTTTTTTTTTTTTTTTTTTTTTTTGAGGAAGGGTCTTACTCTGTAGCCCATGCTGGTCCTGAACTCACTGGTATAGCCCCGGCTGGCCTTGGACTCAGGGCAATCTGCCTGCCTCAGTCTCCAGGTGCTAGGATTACAGGCACAACTACATCTAGCACCTGGAAACTGGCTTATGTAGTACTGGGAATGGAACCCAGGTCCTTGAGCTTGCTAGGCAAGGGCTTTAACTACTGACCCATTCCTCCAGCCCCCTTAATGTATCTTTAAAAACACTACTTACTTTGGATCTTGGATTGTGCCTGTTCCATGTCCCAGCACGGTTCTATGTCTGAAGTTCAGTGGCAGAGACATGGATGTTGATTTCACTACGATTACCTATAGCTCACACATGTTATAAACTCTTTGGCTACTGGAAAGTATTTAGAAAAAACAAAAGAAAACATTTGAATAGGAAGATTAATTGATTTGGAACCCCTCTGCCTTCTCAGAAGGAAAGGAAGAAGATCCTTTGCTCGGGTTAGTCTCAGAGAGAGCAATGCAGTGTGGCCTGCAGGGCTCAGCACCTCTGATCACCAGGATGCTGGTCTGGGGCCACCATGACCTCTCAGGGCCTAGTGAAGCCCTCAGGAGGAGCCATTTGCTGGGACAAGAGCTGACCCCGCAGGCGTTAAGAACTCTCAAGTTCTGTTGGTGCGGTGGCTGCGAGGGCTGCATGAAGGTGGGGTTTGCAAAGAGTAAAACTATTAAAATACAAAATCTGTCCCAACACTTGGGAAGCTGAGGCAGGAGGACTGCTGTGAGTTTGAGGCCAGCCTGGGCTGCAGAGTGAGGTCAAGTCCAGACTAGGCTACAGAGAAAGACCTTGTTTTAACAAAAGGAAAATCTGAAACTTAAAATACGTGCTCTATTGTTTATTAGTCCACGGGGGATTAGTGGGAGATTACCTGCAGCCAAGGAAGCTAACTAGATGACAGCACACATCTCAGCAAGGCAAAGGGGAGAGTGACTGTGCAGGTGGTGCTGCGCACACACCACCAGGCCACGGGGGCACAGCTCCGTCACACAACGTGGACTTCCCAGTCAGTGCCGATGTTCAGGGAAAGCTTCTCCAGGCTCAGGGTAGAAGTGGTGGCACAATACACAAAAGCCACCGGCTGACCTGTACCATCTGTGCAGCAAGGGATAAAGGAGGGACAGGCTGAGGGTTGCTTAGGAGGGGACGGTCCTGTCCTCACATCTGTCCTGCTTCCTGACTCCACCACATGACCTCATCCCTCACCTGGGAGAAGCTACTTTATTCGATGTTTTACTCATGAACTTCTAGAGATTATTTTAAAACATGAAAACTTCAGGGCTGGGGCATAGCTCAGTTGTTAGGGTGCTTGTCCAATGTGAGCAACATCCTTGGTTCAATTCTCCAGCACCACACAGGCATGGTGGCACATGCCCATAATAACTGTACTCAGGAGACTGAGGCAGGAAGGCTGGCATGAGTCATTCAATGCCAGCCTGGGCTGTGTAATGAATTCGGACCAGAGATGGACTATAGAGTGAGACTGTGGGTCACCAAAAAAAAAGGGAGAGAAAGGAAAACTTCAGTGTTGTATTCACAACACTGGTTGAAATTATAAAGAACAAAACCTCAGTAAGGAAGGTAAGAAAGAATTCCCATCCTATGCTCTTTCAAAAACTCCACCAATGTGGGTAGGCTTCTCCCTGGCTTCAGATACCGGTATTGAAAAACATTCCGAGATATCTACAATATCATTTCCAGCTCCAAGGAATTTTCCTCAGGAACCATAATAGTGAGCAGAATGGGCAGCTCAGGAAAAGAAGTGAGGCGGCTCACGCACTAGGGGACTGGGACTGTTTCCTCACCAGATGAGTGGGAGATCACAGAAGATGGCTCCGTCCTGAGGCCCAGGACCAAGATCCGCTCCACCACACACTTGCTGGGAAAATGACCCGTCTTGTCAGCACACCTGGAATGCACAGAAATAAGGAAAGAACGGGGTGGGGTCTGGGTGATCGCCAGGTCAACATTCCCACCCGCGGCTCTCTGACCCACAGAGGCATCTACATACTGGGATGAAGACATAAAGACAACTTTATGTGCTACGGATAGGCTAACAAGTGGCTGAGACATTCTCCTTTTAACTAGTCTTTTGGAGGAAAGCCACTGAGGGACATGGACATCACAAAAGTGACTTGGACACTGAGTGTAACCAACCTGCAGGAATTGGGCGAGCAGTGACTAGGAGAATGAATGATGTTAATGGAAGCTCAAATGCAATCTTTTTAAAGAGAGAGGTTGAAATGAAGATGGAGAAAGGAAGGCAGAAACATTTACTGTAAAGTGACTGAACATATGTTCCACAAATGGCCTTTGCAAGTCACTTCCTTAAACAGAAACCTAAAGCAAAAGCACCTGTGGTGCACATGTCAGGGTGCTCCAATGCAAGCTGAACTGACTTCAGCAAGCGCACAGCTGCCCTACTGCTGTTACCTGTTTTTCAGAATGCCAGAGCTGAACGAGAACTTCCTGTGCAAGAATTGCCGCTGATGGAGGTACTGGAACGAATGGCCATCGTCAACATATAACTCTCCTTCAGCAGAGCCCTGGAGTGTAAATCACAGAGAATATACTGACATAATAGCTTTATAGGAAAAGAAAGCCCCTAAAGGGAAATAATAACAAAAATGTGAAAAGTTATGTTAAATGAGGTCTTTGTATCTTCTGTAATTGGATCTGGAACATTCCTGCACAGGCCCATATGCGAAAGGTTTAATCTCAGCCTGGAGAGCTACAAGGAGGGGAGGAACCTTTAAGAGGCAGGACCTAATGGGAGCTCCTCAGGTCACAGGACACACCTTAGAAGAACCCAAGGCTCTTCTCTGCCACCAGGGGAGCAGCTTCGCCCTGCTGTGAACTCTCCATCAAGGTTGTGCTGCCTCATCAGAGACCCAAAACAATGGGGCCACCCCAATCATGGACTAACCAAAACTGTGAGCCAAAATAAGCTTTTCCTTTTTACAAGCTGATTGTCCCAGGTATATGTTGGCACAGCATTCTAGCTGCAAAGTCAGACAAATACGTAATACTTCTCACACCCAATCACTCTTGAATAGATGATGAAATAATGTGAATAGGGATGTCACTCAAAAGGAGCACAAACTGTTAAGCCTTGCTGAAAGAAATTTAAACTATGTAAGCAGCTTTCCTCAGAATACTGTCCCAGAGTGATAATGAAGCCATGAAAGTTCATAAAATGAAACTGTTAAAATAAATCAGAAAGTAATGGACGAGACCAGCCATCTTTAGAAGGTCTTCCATTTAGAGAATAGTACCTGGCTCCTACTTTTTTTTTAGGAGTTCCTTGTGCACGTGTCAGCTCTTCATGTGAGGGTTAGCCTGATGTGTGTGTTACGATGCAGAGTGGGCAGGATGGCAGAACCTGCCAGGTGATTCCAGACACAGACACTGATCAAGGCAGAAGATAAAGATTTTACTTGGGCAACAGCATGCCAGGGGTCTGAAGTAAGATTTCAGTCTGCCCTGAGGAAAGGGTATTAGTATTTAAGCCTGGGGGCAGGAGACCTGGGGCTGGGGAAGAGAACGTTGGAGGGCTAGTGGTAGTTCCAAGGTTTCAAGAAACTGTCCTGTTTTCTCATTGAACAGGATTTTAGGGAGTTGGCCTGCCTCCCTGCTGGGCTACAGTCCCTTTATTCTGGGGCCTCAAGTAGGTCTAAAACCCTTGCACTAGCTCAAGAAGACATGCCTAGGTCAAACAGGTAGAAAATGAAACTATAATTTATTTTTGTAATATTAATATAATTAAGTGTTGCTATAGTAAGACTAAGAATCTGTTTGTCAAACAGACACAGAATCTGCCACAGGCCTCAGCTGGCTTGATGTTCTCCTCAGAAGGATGCATTATTCCTGGATCCTCCCTGACTTTATGCAACAAGGTTTGACTTGTCTGAGCCACCTGATGAGAAGGGAAGTCATGTCACAGAATTGGGAACCCTAACATGGTGCAGAGACAAAGGTACCCGCTGGTGGGAGCCTAGGTTTCAGAGCTACCCCAGGGGCAACTGCCAGTGGCTTCATGAACTGCTGGGGAGCAGCAACTAATGCCAGGAAGAAGAGTGCAGGGACCACACGCCCAACAGAGACCTTCCCATTTTTCCTAGATAGGAGAGCAGCCGTAAGGATGATTCTAGGACTGGCAGACTGGCTGGGCAATGACTCAGGAAGGAAATGCCCCAAACTTTGGTTTCTAGACACAAAGTAGGAAAACCGATCTTACAAACGGTTCACTGCTCAGCCATGGTATCATGCCCTCAGAGGGTGAGGGCAATGGCGGTAAGAAGACCGGGAATAGCTGAAAGGCTAACCTTCGTGCTCAGAGCCACTCGGAGTCCATATGGGGAGTCGGTCATCCAGCCGGTGGACCGTCCCATGGTCGTCTTTACTGGGACCACACTTCCACCACGCTGAAACACTGGTATCTGCAACAGAGCAGAAACACCAGGAAAGGTGTACCCATACAGGGATTGCAATGTAGAACCTTCAAAGACTTCTTTGTGTTAGAGTCATATTCTTTACAAGTAACAGACTTAATGGCTAAACACATTTCTCAGCACTGAGATGGCAAGAGTTGGCCCCTGGTGTTAAATAGGAAAAAAGTTCAACTAAAAAACATTTTTTTTGTGTGTATGGTATTCAGTCCTTTTCATTTTTGATTTTGAGACAAGGCTTCCTCAAGCTGCTAAGTTGCCAAGTTGGCCTCAAACTAGTGATCCTCCTGCCTCAGCCTACCAGTGTGCTGGGATTACAGGCCTGCACCACTGGGCCTAGCTACCTTCTCTCTCTTTAGAACAAGATGGTAAGTGAGAGTGGCACAGGCTCGACACCACGAGCCCAGCAGACACGGCCTTTGCTCAGCTCTGCTGTAGTCCAGCTGTGACCCTGGCTGAGTAATTTCATTCCTCTGAACCTGTGAGCCGAAATGTCGGCATGCATTTGAAAGCCGCTGTTCCTTCTAGGGAACCCACTGCTGAAATGTTCTTCACACCACTCAGGGCTGCAGGAGTGGCGATCACTTAGCCGCAGGAGCGAATCTCCCTTTAGACACTCAGGAGAGCAGGATGGCCACTGTAACTCTAACTTCATAATGTCACATCCCTGTGGGCCTGCAAGACCGCGGCTACACTGAAAACGCAGTTTTCCTTGATCCCATAGGAGGACATTTGTGTACACACACGTGGTAAGCACCATGATTCCTGATTTCAATGTTGGCATTTTTCTTAGATGTGCAGGTGTCAACTTGTGGGGAGGAGCCGTGTCTGTCCCCACTGTGTCACACTGAGAGATACTTTCCTCACATTCTAACAGCTTTACCAAGTTCACAGTGAAGTGTGCACTTAACCATATCTGGATATACTTGATCTTGTAACCATCACCACGGTTGTTCTGAAGATATTTTCAGTCCCACTCCCCTGCGCTCCAACCCCACTCCAGCTCCAGGTAACCCCTCATCTACTTCTGCGTTTTTAGGGATGTGTTATTATGCAGATTACCTACATCTTTGGTTCTTTGCCGATAGGGACATAGCATATACAGACTCAATTCCTATGTTGAAGCCTCGATCTCAATGTGATGTTTTTTGGGGATGGGACCTTCCTGGACATAACTAGGGTGGGAACTGAGGAGCTGGAGGAGCATGGGAGCTGTGCACCTGTGTCCTCTATCCCTCTCTCTCCCCTTCCTGCCCCCTTTCCATCCCTGTCTCTCAGCGTGTGTCACAGGAGGGCAGCATGAGCAGTCTAGACGTCAGGAAGAGGTCCCTCATGAGGAGCCAAATCCGAGGGTGCTGGCCCAGCCACCTCTCCTGGCCCATCTACCTGCGGATTCCTGTATTTAAGCCTGTGTTGTTATGACAGGCTGAGAACCTAAGATGGTGGGTAAAAACAGCAGTTTGCAGGTCACTTACAATATCCAATGTGACTGGAATCCTCACAGCACAGCCTCCTCCCCAGGGAGCAAACGTCTTAATGTTATACCAGACCTAGAAAGTAACGAGCGCCATTGGAATCAACACATGAGCAACTCTGCTCACCGCTGCCTTACTCAGTAAACATCCATTCACCTGCCTTTCAAATAAACAAAAATAGAAAGTTAGTGTAACTCGAAAAAAAATCTTTGGTAAAAGACAAAACATATGCTTTAAAAAAGACCACAACAGCGGCTGGAGGAATGGCCCAGATGTTAAAGCACTTGCCTAGCAAGCACAAGGCCCTGAGTTCAATTCCCCAGCACACATAAACTAGGCACAGTGGTGCACGCCTATAATCCCAGCACTTGGGAGGCTGAGGCGGGAGGATTGCAGTGAGTCCAAGGGAAGCCTGGGCTACAGAGTGATACCCTGCCTTAAAAAAAAAAATGAGTATAAGAGATTATGACTATTTTCCTAAAGGCTGTTCATTTGTCCATTTACATATTCATGAGTGCTTGTTTCACTTTTTATTTTGCAGTACTCCGAATAGAGCAAGCAAGTGCTCCGCCACTGAGCTGCATCCCCATCCCCATTTTATTTATTTTGAAATACAGCCTTGCTAAATTGCCCAGGCTGGCCTCAAACTTCCAGTCTCCTGCCTCAGCCTCCTGAGCAGCCAGACTTATAGGACTGAATCAGAGTACCTGGACAGCCTACCTCTGAGGTAGGTAGGTGCTGACTATACATGACAATTAAGATCACTATGTTTGTGGCCTTGGACTCAAGGCAATCCTCCTGCCTCAGCCTCTCGAGTGTCCAGTTTATGTGGTACTAGGGACTCAGGTACTTAAGTGTTAACTGCTGAGCCATTCCTCAAGCTCCTCTATGTCAGTGAAAAGAAAAGACACAGTTCCTGCCCTCTGTTTTTTTTTTTTTTTTAAGACAGGATCTCCCTCTGTAGTCCAGGCTGGTCTTGAACTCACTATGAAGCCCAGGCTAGCCTCAAACTAAGGGCAATCTTCCTGCCTCAGTTTCCCGAGTGCTGGGATTACAGGTCATACCTGGCTTATGTAAGGGGAATCAAACTGAGGGACTTGAGCTTGCTAGGCCAGTGCTCTAACAACTGTGCTATCCCTTCAGCCCTGCCCTTGTGGTTCTTATAGTCCACTAGACTCACTAGGCTTATAAAAATTTAATGCATCTAGTAGTAAACAAAACGGTAAACAAAACAAAACAAAACAAAACAAAAACAACAAAGCCAAAATGCATTGCAGGCAAAAAGATCATAAACGAGGCAGGAGGAAAGGAAACATCAGAGAAGGAACAGAAGTGGGAGAACCCGACTGGAGCTGCGAGCAGTACTGCAGCGTTACTCCTCCACATAAGAGAATTTAGGGCTGGGGTAAGGTTATCCCTGTCACCTGACATCCTCATCAAGGGGGTTAGCTCCTGAAATTCCTCAAAAGTCCTACAGAGTCATTTGATGGAACACATCCTTAAGATTCATCACAGTAGTGTGGAAACAAACACGTCACTTTCTCTCTTTCAGCCCAGTGCACTTTCTGGCAGCAGCAGGGTCTCTGCAGAAAGTTCACCTCCTAGGATTACCACGTTCTTTATATAGCAGGGTGCTGACTCGCTCGCTGTCCTGCTGTGAAGGTGACAGCACACTGAGGTGACCGTCACAAGCTACAATCACCTCTGAACAAGATCAACCCCACTGGGTCACGCCCTGGTTGGATTCAGTTTATTAACATCTTTCTTTTTTGTTTTGTCTAGTTTGATTTTTGAGAAAGGATCTTGCTCTGTAACCCAGGATAGTCCTGAACTCACTATGTAGCTTAGGCTGGCCTCAAATGCATGGCCATCCTCCTAGCTCAGTCTCCAGAGTGCTGGGATCAAAGGTGTGCATCACCACTCCTGGTTATTCAGTTTGCTAACATCTTGTCAGAGACCGCCATGTCTGTTTATGAGAGATACTGGCTTAGCTTGTTGTGCTCTCTCTCTCTCTCTCTCTCTCTCTCTCTCTCTCTCTCTCTCTCTAAGTCCTCTGGCTCTCTTTCTCTGTCTGATTTCTGTAACTTTGGACAAAAAGCTGGTGGGTAAAAGGTAAAAACAAACAAACAAACAAACAAACAAACAAACAAACCTTATGCAGACTGGCTTGGGGACTACCTGGCTACCATTTCCAGATCTAATTAAAATGAGATGTAGAGGGTCTGTGCTCTGGCCAAGCTCTCCAACGTTGGTATGGTATAAGTGGTTACAAAACATCATGCAGAGCCAGGCCCAGTGGTACACGCCTATAATTACCCCACTGTGGGATGCCAAGGCAGGAGGATCACAAGTTTGAGCCCAGCCTAGGCAACTTAGCAACTAGTAAAGAACCTGTGTCAAAAAACAAAACAATAATAACAAAAAAAGCTTGGGGATGTAGCTCTGTGGGCAGGCGTTGGGATCAATCCCGGGACCATAGAACAAAAAGAAAGAAAAACACTATGTAGCTCATACCCAGAACTCAGTCCCACCTCCTAAGCCAGCCGATACTGAGGGCCAGCTATGTCATGGTGCCACCTAGGCTCTGGGGTTCAACAGTGTCCAGAAAAGATGCGAACCTCTGCCTTCAAGGAGCTCACACTCAAAAGGCAGAAGACCAACAAACAAACAAGTACAGACTGTGAAGGGTGCAAGTCCTGCAGGGAAACGGGCTGGAGAGAGCTGGACAGCACTGGAGGTAGAGGGAGCAGTAGGTGATTCAAAATGATGGACAGGCAAAGCCTCAGTGGGGGAGATTTCAAGCCTGGACCTGGAGGAGAAGGGGTGGGCCCCACAGAAATACAGGGGAGAGTGACATGAGGGACAGAAGACAGTGCCCTTGCTGTGTGTAAACCGTATCAGCAAGCCAGGCAGGTCTAGCAGGAAAACACTCCCATCTTCCCCTCGCGGTTTGTGAAGACAGCAAGTAGTGTTCCTTAGAAAACTGAAGAGAGACAGCCCATGTGACCCACCCCAGGCCTCCTTCTGGGCATCTTTCCGAGTTAGTAGTCATCATATCACAGGGACACATTAATAGTGGAACAGCTCATAAGAGCTAAGTCCTAGAAACGGCCTATCAGTGGGCAAAGGATGAAGAACATGTGGCATAAGTACGCACTGGAATATTATGTTGCCATAAAGAAAGATAAAGGTAAAGCGTTTGTAAGAAAATGGTTAGGCCTTGAGACCACAATGCTTAGCGAAATAAATCAGATGTAAAAACTTAAGTATTACACGGTCTCTCTCATATAAAAAAAACCCCCTAAACAACACAGAAGAGGGAAGAATAAACAAGAGAAGATAGGAAATAGAGTGGCAGACATCTCAGGGAGGAGAAGGCAACCTGAGGATGGGGGAAGGGGAGCAGGGAAGGAGCTGAGAGAGCAATCAAAAGGTCTATGTATATACACCAACTTCCCAACCTGCAATTCCCTATGTGACCAGTGTGCAATGAAAATATATGGCAAACATACGTAAATAAAATTTTTATATTTAAAATAACAAAAAAGACAAGACTGTCTTGACCCAGCTGTCTCCAGGGCTCTTCTCCCTGCCACCTCCATGCCTCCTGCCAGGCTCAGGGCCAGGGGCTTCCTCTCTGTAGGTCCGTCTCCTCCCTGCTCTCCACTTGGCACCTCTGCCTCCCTCTGAGGCCTTGAGCTGCCACTCGGGTCTTTGTGTGGCCCCACTGGGCACAGGTGGTCTCTCTGTACATGGCAGGCTCTTCCCACCTTTCCCCCTGGGCTCTGCTATGTTCAGTGCCCTGGGTTCCAGCTGGTCCAGACTGGCATTTCATATTGTGATTCTAATTAATGACAATAATTAATAAACGAGCAGATGAAAGCAGGAGGTACAGAAGGGAATAAAGACATGTTACTTTTTAGTCCACTTTGTGAGTGTTTGGAGACAAGTTCAGAATTCAGGGGGGCCAGAACGAGAAAGCAAAGTCTCTTGAACCTTGTGTTTCTCATCTCCTCAACCCAGGTCTGGTATTTCATGGTGAACTGAAGACCTCTCCCTACCATAAGCCTCCATGTAATCATTACAATTCACTTAAATGAGACAAAGTGTGAAGAGAAAAACCATCGTGACACTTGCTGGGGTCACACTTGTTCATCTTCTCTCTTCTCACCAAATCTCCTAACCTCTGAAGGCAGTGGCCATGACCTCCAAGACCATCAGCTGCCACAGATGTCTGGAGCATGTTCACACCTGCATGAGGAGGAAATCTCTTTCCTAAGAGAAACAAAGGGCCGTGAGACACAAGACGAGAGGTCTGTGGCTCTTTGTTGCTACTCTTACCTCATTCGATCCTGGCAGAAACACATCAACCGTGGTGGCTTGTGGTTCTGTGACGGGATGAACCAATAAAGCACCTCCTAAAAGATGGGGAGGAAATAAAATTTAGTATCATCATAAGATGTCTGAAAAGACTTCCGATCAAAATGGCGGCTGAGTAACAGCACTGCACAACGTCTCATCATCAACTCACTTAAAAAGTCAAGAAGATAGTTAGAAAAAGCGTGTTTGGTGTAGCTAGAAAAGAGAGGAGCATCCCCCAAAACTGAAAGGTGTCCAGCGGGAGGCCAGAAACTCCGAAGGATCATCGAAACCAGAGGGAAAAAAAAATCCCAGCTGTCCAGAAGGCCGCTGCAGCCGGCTGCAAACAGCTCCCAGAGGAAAGCTCGCGGGGACCTGAACATCTGACTGAACGGAGCTGGGATAGGACGGAGCTGGGAAAGGATGGAGCATACAACAACAGGAGAGGAGGCTGTGGGTGGGTCAGAAATCCTGAAGTCACATCGGAAGAGGAAAGAAGCAGCCAACTCGGCACAGCCCCGAGCTGCCAGCACCCACAGATGACAAACAAGGTCCGGAGGCCAGAACCTCAGCCCGAGGTAAGCGTGGATCCGGATAAGTGGGAATTATTGGCAGCGGGCAGCCCCAGCCTCAGAAGCACCAACCCGCGGGTGTGTGTACTACAAACACAGTGTGCACTCCCCCTAGAAAAGGCCCTGGGATCCCAGGTCAGAAACGGGGCTCAACAGCTGTTGCAGGCAGTGACGTCAGCAGGAGCCATTCTCTTTCCTACACACCAGAGACAGTCAGAGGGAAACTGACTCCCCAGGGGAGGGTGCAAGGGGACCTGAAATTGCAGAACCTAAAGAACCCAAGGAAGAGATGGGCAAGAAGGATGGTGACTTATGGGCCCAGATAGTCAGTGAATTAAAGCAAGAATTAAAGCAGGAATTAAACCAGGAAGCAAAGCAGGAAATAAAACAGCGCAAGAGCTACAAGAACACTTAGCTAAGCAAAAAGCAAGCCTTAAAAAGAAATTAGAGGAGACCAAAGAAATGGGGATGCGCAGTTACAAATCTACAAAAAGACCTGAAACCCCAGGAGATGAAGTCAGGGTAAATAAAGATGAATATGGCAAAAATGATGGCATCTTCTGGGCCCAGAAATTCAGTGAATTAAAGCAGGAAATAAAACAGACAGTGCAAGAGCTACACCAATACATAGATAAGCAAAAAGCAAGCCTTGAAAAGCAACTAGAGGAGACCAGAAAAGAAATATACCAGAAGATAATGAAGACAAAAGAAGAAATTAGAGAAGTACACAACAGAGATATAGAAAAATCGAATGCAGATATTCAGGAAATGAAAAACACACAGGTAATAATAAGCAACCACTTTTAAAAACTTCAGAATTGTATGTCAGACCTAGAAAATAAAGTGACTAAGCTGCAACATACAGGCCATGAAGAATACAAAATAAAGAAAGCAAATCATTACAATGGCTGATAGATGATTCAAGGAGAAATAACCTCAGAATTATGGGAATTGAGGAGAAGACTGAGGACAAAACAAAAGGCTTAACGGACATGTTTAATGAAATAATGGAAGAAAATTTCCCAAATCTAAGAAAAGAAATGAACATGGAACTATCGCAGGCATATAGAACACCAAACAGCTTTGATCAGAAGAGATCCTCATCACGACACATCATAATTAAAATTCTAGAAACCCAACACAAAGAGAAAATACTAAAAGTGGTAGGAGAAAAACAGAAGGTGACCTACAAAGATAAGCCCATCAGGATATTTTTCAGTCCAAACTCTAAAAGCAAGGAGATCGTGGAGCAATGTCATCCAAGCGCTAAAAAAAACATAAATACCAACCAAGACTGCTATATCCAGCAAAATTATCTTTTAATTTAAAGGGAGAACTTAAAACTTTCCATGACAGAGACAGCTTAAAGGAATTTGCAGCCACTGAGCCAGTATTGCAGAAAATACTTAAAGGAATCTTGGACAGTGAAAGGGAGACCAGCGACACCAATGACCCCAGAGAAAAAGTGACAACAGCTAGAGGAGAAGGAGCTGAGAAAAAAGTAGGTTAGTAATCAGTGAAATATGAGTAAATAAGATATGAAAGTTAGAAAATTCTGAAATAACTAGGTTTGCCTTCATGTCTGTCGCTTTAAGTATATTTATGTGGTATAGATTTAAGTTCATTTAATGTAGCAATGTGATATAGTTTTAACTTTGTTTTGTTGTAGCAATTCACTTATTAGGTCACTAATGAAAGTTTATCCTAAGGAAACTGACTCATGTAAAGATAACCTTGTGAATGTACAAATATGCACCTTCCAGTATTCAGCTAAGGCAATTGAATTTCATTTATTTTTTTTCTTTCTCTTCTTTCCCAAATTAACTAGTCTTTTGAAGTACATGCTTATAATTATTTTCTAGTGTGAACTGATGGGTAAGGCCAAGTTTAACAATAACAACAAAGATGTAGGAAAATATGGAAAAAAAACTTTTGGTGAATATCCCAATGAAGAGGCCTTGTACTCAAGGCAATCCTCCTTCCTCAACTTCCCAAGTGCTGGGATTATAGGCGTGTGCCACCATACCTGGCTTTATGTGGTGCTGGGGAATCAGGGCCTTGTGCTTGCAAGGCAAGTGCTTTCATGGCTATGCCATTCCTCTAGCCCAGAAAAAAAATTTTTTTTTGAAGCAGCGTCTCACTCTATAGTTCAGGCTGGTCCTGAACTCACTATGAAGACCAGGCTAGGGATTAGAGATTTTTTTAAAGTGCTCTCATACTAGAAAATACAGCACAGGCACAATTATAGTATTTAGCAAACTATAATTAATAAGTAAATACTCACCCAGCATGAATTCATCTTCTACACCAAAAGTCTCTAATTCATCCGGGAACTCTATCCACAGAGGCCTCAAAAAAGGAAAAGAAGCCCACATTTTAACTTCATTAGATATATTTTTATTTTATTTATTTATTTTTGAGATGAGGTCTCACTCTGTAGTCCAGGCTGGTCCTGAGCTCACTATGGAGCCCAGGTAGGCCTTGGACTCATAACAATCTGCCTGCTTCAGCATCCCAAGTACTGAGATTACAGGTGTGTGCCATCACACCTGGCTTTATGTGGTACTGGGGAACTGAACTCAGGGCCTTGCACTTGCAAGGCAAGTGCTTAGATGTTTTCTTACATCTTTTCTTAGCTATTTTAAGTTTTGTAACTATTAAAATGAAACTGGAAAAACAAACAGCAAAGATTCTTTTGTATGATTCAATATTTTATGAGTCATTGATGAGGTTATATCTTTTAATATGTGAAAGAGCTTTCTATGAACTCAGTATTCTAATGTATTCTAATGAAATGTTAAAAATTCAGCCTCTACCATTTCCTCTTGTGACTGCTGAGCACTAAATGCTACACTGACAGGCCGAATCATAGCTTTATACAAGTCCACATGCCTAACATGTTTTGTATAAAACAAATTAAATATTTATAAAAATCATATTTTACAATGATAATTTTATGCTTTTTAATTACTGTCATAGCTTTTCATGTATCACTTGATAATTATGTGTTTAAGTAACATTTTAAAATAAATTCTTGTTTTCAAATAGTTTTAGGCCATCTAGGAGGCATGTGAGTTCATAAAAATGATAGAACTTTAAATTTCTATATATCTGGGTATCAGTGGTTGTGGTCGTTTTTTAATTTCACAAGGAAAAGGTATTTTTTAGTAAGAGATACATGTATACCCATGTAATACATGGCCTTTGTAATAACGTATAACTTTCACTGCATGGTAACAAAGGCTGGTCACTAAATCCTGCCAATACCTAAAGAGAAACACTTGACAACTGTATACAGGTCCCTGAGACCTACCCAGGGTGAGTCCTTCAAGATTTTGGAGCTGAGGCCTTTAGAATCTACACTTTTAAACAGCTCCCCCAGTGATTCTGACCTGACCCACGTTTAGGAACTGCTCATCCTGAACACTTCGTGTATTGCGGTAGACAGAGTGCATTCTTTTTCTCTCCTGTTTTATTGATACATGTAAGTGCAAAATTTGAAGTTTACAGTGATCTTGAGCACTTTTTGCACATATATATCTTGGCAAGGTTACAATACCTTTCCCTCTCTCCTTTTGGCCCTCCCTCTACTTACCCCGCCCCTCCAAGTTCCTATTATTTTCCACATTAAGTTCCATGAGATAATTGTGATCTGGGTTTCTCATATCAGAGAAACCATTAGATATTTCACTTTCTACTTCTGACTCACTTCACTAAGGATGATGGTCTCAAGTTGCCTCCATTTGCCTGCAAAAGCCTCCAACTTATCTGTCTTTATAGATGCATAGTATTTCATTGCATATAAATACCACACTTTGTGTGTCCACTGGTCTACTGATGGGTATTTAGGTGTCGTCCACATTTTAGCTATCGTTAGTTGTGCTGCTATGCACATGTGTATACATGTATCTCTGTTATGTGCTGTTTTTAATTCTTTGGGGAATATTCCCGGAAGAGGTATTGCTGGATCGAAGGGGATATTTATTTCCATTCTTTTCAGAGACTTTCATACTGCTTTCCAAAGTGGTTGTACCAGTTTACATTCCCACCAGCAGTGCAGGAGGGTTCCTTTTTCCCCACAGCCTTTCCAGCACTAATTGCTGCTTGAGTTCTTGATATAGGTCAATCTGTCTGGAGTTAGATGGTATCTTAGTGATGTTTTGATTTGCCTTTCTCTTCTGGCTAAGGATGCTGAACATATTTTCATGTATTTATTGGCCATTTGAACTTCATCAGTGAACTGCCTCTTCATTTCTTTTGTCCATTCTTCAATAGGGTTGTTGATTTTTTTGGGGGGTGGGGGGCTTACACTTCTTCAGTTCCCTGTATATTCTGGTTATGAGCCTCCTATCTGAGGCGTTGGCGGTGAATATTTTTTCCCATTCTGTCAGTTCTATTTTTACAGTATTGATAATTTCCTTTCCGTGCAGAAACTTTTTAATTTGACATTATTCCATTTATTGATAATGGGGACAATTTCTTTTGCTTTTGGTGTCTTATTAATAAAGTCTGCCTACACCTATGTCTTTTAGATAGTTGCCTTGTCTGTCTTCCAGAAGGTTCAGTATTTCACTTTTAATATCTAGGTTTTTTGATCCACTTTGATTTTGGTTCATAGTGACAGGTGTGTGTCTAAATTTATTCTTCTGTAAATGGATGACCAGTTTTCCCAGCACCATTTGTTGAACAGGCTATCCTTTTTCCAGGGTATGCTTTTGGCTCCTTTATCGAACATTAGGTAGTTGAGGGTATGAGTTTGTCTCTGAATCCTCAATTCTGTCCACTGGTCTATCTGTCTGTTTTTGTGCCAGTACCAAATTGTTTTTACGACTACTGCTTTGTAGTAGAGCCTGATGTCTGGTATTGCAATGCCTCCTGCCTTGGTCTTGTTACTCAAGATTGCTTTGGCTATTCTAGGTCTCCTTTGGTTCCACATGAAAATAAGGATTACTGTTTCAAGTTCTTTGAAAAAAATTGTTGGTATTTTGATAGGAATTGCATTGAATCTATATATCATTTTTGGCAGTACGGTCCTTTTGACTATATTTATTCTGTCTATCCAAGAACAGGGAGTGTCTTTCCATTTTCTGTTATCACCTATGACTTCTTTTTTTAATGTAATGTAGTTTTCTTTATATAGGTCCTTCACTTCCTTGGTTAGGTACACTCCTTATTTAATTTGTTGCTGGGTAACTGAGAATGGGATTGTTTTTCTGAGCTTTTTCTCAGTGTGCTGTTTGTCGGTGGTGCAGAGAAAAGCTATTGACTTTTTAGTATTAATATTGTAGCCTGTAATTTCATTAATATTTTAAATTATCCCCAAGAGTTTCGTAGTGGAGTTTTTGGGGTCCTCCATGTAGATAATCTTATCATCTGCAAATAAGGATAGTTTGACTTCCTCCTTTCCAACGCAGATTCCATTTATTTCACTTTCTTGCCTGATTGCTATGGCAAGTATTTCAAGTACTATGTTGAATAAGACTGGTGACAGTGGACAGTCTTGTTATGTTCCTGATTTGAGCAGAAATGATTTCAGTTTCTCTCCATTTACTATGATATTTGCAGTAGGTTTAGCATATACGGCTTCTGTTGAATTTGAGGTAAGGCCCTTCTATACCTATTTTTCTCAGAGTTTTTATCATGGAAGGGTGCTGGATTTTATCAAAGGCTTTTTCTGCATCAATTGAGATGATCATATGGTTTTTGTTTTTGCTTTTGTTGATGTTTTATATCACATTAATTGATTTACATATGTTTAACCAAACTTGCATCCCAGGAATGAAGCCCACTTGATCATGGTGTATGATCTTTCTGATTACTTGTTGGATTCTATTTGCCAGAATCTTATTAAGGACTTTCGCATCTATATTCATTAAGGATATTGGTCTATAATTTTCCTTCCTGGCTAAGTCTTTGTCTGGTTTTGGGACTAGGGTGATGCTAGCCTCCAGAAATGAGTTTGGTAGCATTCTTTCTCTTTCTATTTCACGGAACAGTTTGAGAAGGACTGGAGTTAGTTCTTCCCTGAAGTACTGAAAAAATTCTGTTGTGAATCCATCTGGTCCTGGGATTTTATTTGTAGGTAGAGCTTTTGTTACTGCTTCAATTTCTGTGTGTGTAATGGGGTTGTTCAATATTTTTATGTCTTCTTTAATTAATTTAGGTATTTTGTATGTATCTAGGAAGTCATTCATTTCTTCCCAATTCTCTAACTTGTTAGAATATAGGTGTGCAAAATAATTCCTTAAAATATACTAAATTTCTGCAGAGTCTGTTGTAATTTCACCCTTTTCATTTCTAAGTGTGCTAATCTGCTTTTTCTTTCCTTCTCTTGGTGAGTTCAGCTAGAGATTTGTCTATCTTGTTTTTTCTTTCAAAGAACCAGCTCTTTGACTCATTAATCTTTTTTATTGTCTTTTTAGTTTCAATTTCATTAATTTTAGATCTGATCTTTATAATTTCTTCTTTGTTCTTGTTTCTCTAGGCCCTTAAGGTGCATTATTAACGCGTTTATTTGTGACTGTTCCGTTCTTCTGATGTGTGCGTTTTTGGCTATGAATTTCCCTTAAGTACTGCTTTCATTGTGTCCCATAGATTCTGATATGAATGTACTTCCATCTTCATTTAACTCTATGAAGTTTTTGATTTCTTCTGTGATCCACTAAGTTTGGTCAGTAGTAAGTTATTAAGTCTCCATGTACTTGTGTATTTTCTTCTGTTTCTATAGCTGTTCAATTCCAGTTTTATTCCACTATGGTCTGAGAGGATACAAGGAATTATTTCTATTCCTTTGTATTTATTTAAGCACGACTTATGATATAGAACATGGTCTATTTTAGAAAAAGTTCTGTGTGCTGCTGAGAAGAATGTGTATTCAGTTGATGTTGGGTTTGGAAAACTCTGTAAACATCTGTTATGTCCAAGTCTTCTATAGTGTCACTCGGCCATTGTATATCTTTGTGGATTTTCTGTCTGGTTGATCTACCTATTGGTGATAAAGTCCCCTACTATAATTGTATTGGGGCCTATCCTTTCAGATCTAATAATTTTTGGTTTACAGAATTGGGTTCTCTAGAGTTGGGAGCATATATATTGATAATTGTGGGCTCTTCCTGTTGTATTGTTCCTTTAATGAGTATATGGTGACCATCTTTGTCTCTCCTCACCTGTTTTGTTTTAAAGTCTGATAAGCCTGATACTAATATAGCTACCCCTGCTTGTTTCCTGGGACCTGTTGCATGAAATATTGAATTCCACCCTTTTATTTTCAGTCTATGTGTTTCCTTGTGGGTGAAGTGTGTCTCTCGTAAGCAGCAAATTGTGGGTTTCTGTTTTTTGATCCAGTCAGCTAGTCTATACCTTTTAATAGGTGAGTTGAGGCTATCACGCTTAGAGTAATTATCGAAGTATGTTTGATATTTCCTGCCATTGTTATAGTTTTTCAGCATTGTTTACTAGCCTTACTTTTTTTCTTAGCTCATTCTCCTCTAGCTGTTGTCTTGTTTTCTCTGGGGTCACTGGTGTCTCTGGGCTCCCTTTCACGTTCTAAGTTTCCTGCATTCTTACATAATAAAAAGCTTATTTTTCTATATTTTGCCTTCAAAATAGAGTTGGAGTTTGTGTACTAAGAAAAAGTTCACTTCTAGCTGGGCCTGGTGGTGCAGCCTTGTAATCCCAGCACTGGGGCGGAAGAGTCAGGAGGTCTGTAAAATTTGAGCTCAGCCTATGCAACTTAGTAAGTGGGTAAAACCATGCCTCGAAATCAAGGCATCATTCAGTGTGGAGGCCCCAGTACAAAAAAGAAAAAAATCATCTGAAACAAGAAAAAGAAAGAATGTTCTCCTGAACTGTTCAGCCTTGTGGGTAAAACAAAGCTCAAGGCTGGCAGGTGAGTTCCTCTTTCTTAGGATGCAATGAATTATATACTTAATGAGTTCAGTTACAAGGTCACTTCATTCTCTGAAATATCTGTGCAGGGTATCCTAAAGGTCACCATATGTAGGAAAACATAAAATATGTTTGCTCAGGATTAATTATGGCTTTGAAATAAATATTATGAGAAAAAATCATGCAAGCACTGAATTCAATGTGCAGGGTGTTCCATATGTTATTATAGATAGAGAAAATAAATTTTCAGGACATCTTGTATTTCTGTGTCTTAGCAAATATTAATACTTTAATCACAGTAGTAAAAAAATCTAGTTTTATTTTCTGTGTTTTTAATAGTCGGCACCCTATACACAGTTCGTAGTTAAAAAACGGATTGAAATTTGATTTAAAAAATGTAGCTTTTCTTCACTTTTTCTCCTAACATCACTGTGCATTTCTAGTCCCTATTCACTGAGAGGATGTGCAGTGGACTGGTCACCAGGGCCCCAAAGCAAATGATGCCTTCCTTTTGCCACACTGGGATCGGACCTAAGGCCTCACACAAACCAGGTATCATGGCCCTGGATCATGGCTTCTTACCTCATGACGGGCTGAGAAGCCACATGGGCCTGGTAGAACAGAGAGTACACATAAGGCAAGAGGGCATAGCGCTCTCGAATGGCCTCCCGGATGAGCTGAGTGGGCTCCTCCCCCAACAGCCAGGGTTCCCGCCGCTTGGTGTTCATGGTGGCATGGCCACGGAAGAAGGGCTGGTAGGCTCCGGCCTGGTACCAACGCACAAGTAGCTCTGCCTCTGGGTTCCCAATGAAGCCGCCTACATCAGCTGTGTAAGCAGAGAGGCCAAATGAGGCAAGCTCAGTTCAAGTAAGTGATCTGCACAACATAGGTAAAGTGAGGCCTCGAATACTGGACAGGACAGCCATGCCCGGTGCCCATTCTGACTGGGCCTCAGGGAATGGAGCACATACTACCCAACCCAACCTACTTGGGGAGCTGAAAACAATGCTCTTTGAATACTTTTTTCATGGACTGGGTGTTTATCAGTATATAGGTATAATCAGTATATTGGTATGCATCAGTAGGTAAAGCACTAGCCAAGCAGGCACAAGGCCATTGGCTCACTTCCTCAGTACCAGGTAAGCCAGGTGTGGTGATGCATGCTTGTGATCCCAGCACTAAGGAGGCTGAAGCCAGCCTGGGCTCCATTAGTGAGTTCAGGTCTAGCCTGGACTATACAGAAAGACCCTGTCTCAAAAGCCAAACCAACCAAACAACCAAAGAACCAACCAACCAATCAAACACACACTTCCAAAAAAACCCCAAATATTCTTGTCAAAAGGCTTTATAGCAACATCTACATTTCTGCATGTTCCTGAACTCATATTCCCCAGAAACTGTACAATGTATGCCTCTGTGTGTGTGTGTGTGTGTGTGTGTCTGTGTCTGTGTCTGTGTTTGTGTCTGTGTCTGTGTGTCTGTATTGGCAGAAAGAGACTGGTAATTGATTTCCTTTGAAAACAGCAGTTAAAACAAGATAAAAATTAAAGAAAGAACTGAAGAGAAAACCATGAGATCTGGGAGTTTGGGCAGAATTCCCTGCTAAGTCCTTGAGCAGTGTATGTATAAACATTACGACATAAACTTCAATTTGTTTCTGTTCCTGTAGGAAACAAAGGCCATATATACATTGATCTCTCAGCCTTTTTTTTTTTTTTTTTTTTTCAGACAGTGTCTTGTTCTATAGTCCAGGCTGGTTCTAAACTCACTACGGAGCCCAGAACCTTGAACTAATGGCAATCCTCCCGCCACAGCCTCCTGAGTGCTGGGATTATAGGCATGGACCACAACCAACCCCAGCTTATGTGGTTCTGGGAAACTGAATCTAGGGTCTTGAGCTTGCCAGGCAGGTGCTTTAACTGCTGAGCTATTTCTCCAGCCCCTGATATTTCCAATCTGAAAAAAATTCTCAGGATGCAAGGAAGGTGGCTCATCAGACACAATGTAACTACATTCATCTTTCTCAAGAGTGTATCTTTTTTTTTAAGTTAAAATGTCATAGAAATTTAAATCTACTAAACAGAAATAATTTCTGTAAGGTTTATTTTCTAATTTTGATCTTTTGTGGTGCTGCAGATTGAGAAGCACCACATGCCTGCTTAGGGCATGACAGGCCTTACCGCACAGCCAATGCCCTGCCCCGTGCTAATGTCTCATTTGCTGAATTCTTTGTAGTTCACTTCCATGGAGAAAATGTAGGCTTCAAGCAGAAGCAGGAAGAGGAACCCAGTGCTCAAGTGTGTCCGAAGAGGAAGAGATAGGAGGCCAAGGGAAGGGAAAAAAACTCCGGCGGCTTCAACTCCGAACACCCTGTTCCTGCCTCTCTACTCCTTTCACCTCACACTTTCCCTTTCTGTATCTTCCTGTATCTTTCCATTCCTCAAACAGCTCCCGAGAAGGATCTGGAATCTGCTCCAGCACACGCACACAGAACAGGCTGCAAGACTCGGGGCGGACTTCTCTTACCTCCACAAAACGAGATCCCAGTGACGCTGAGGGTGAGCAGCATCGGGATGGAAATCTTCAAGTGACTCCATTCTGCTGTGTTGTCACCTGTCCACACTGCACCTGTAGTTACGAGTCACAAATGTTTCTAAAAAAGCACATATTAGCCCACCCACTCAGTTCATACTTAGATTCCTTATGTGCAAAACACAAATTCACAAAAGGAAAATATTTTACCTTAGAATCAACAAATATACCAATTATCTAATGTGAAAATTATAACCCACAAAATAGGCTATTGAAATATTCTGAAATTACATTAATTTTTGAAGTACAAAGTCTGAATACAGGAGAAAATTTTTCATTCTTTTTTGAAGTAATGGAAATTGGTATTGAACCGAGGCTCTTGTGTTTGCTAGCCAAGCACTCTACCGCTAATCTATACCTCAGCATTGTTTCTTCTCATTAAGGGTCTCACAATACATAAAGAAAAAATTCTTATTTTATCATTTCTCAAGTACTTTTTTATTTAAGGTTGTGAAAGGCCATTTTATTGGGAAAAATAAAGAAAGGATGGAAGAGGGATAAAGCCTCTAGTCAGAAGAGAACCTCGAAGTGTGGGGCACTTCTGCTAGTCTTATGGGACCTGGAAGTGTGGACCAACTCTCGGATACTTTAAGGCATTTTGCCTACCAAACTAGTTGTAGTAACTTTTTTTTTTTTTTTTTTGAGACAGAGTTTTCTGCTGGAATTCAGGCTGGTTTACTATTAGAGAGCCCAGGTTCAACAGACACCAGGACAGGCTTCAAACTCACTCTAAAAGTTACTGGATCTAAGCCCTGGCTTCCTGAGATGGAAAAACAATTGTAAAAAAAAATGCCCAAGGCTAGGATAACCTTGGGCCACTTGGTTACTTAGTAACAGCCAATCAGAAAGGGTTAACACAAATCTGGCATTCCTGGGCCTGGGGCAAAGTCAGGAAATTATAGATAGTTGTCCAGTTACAACTAACCAATCACTTGACACCCCTTTAGACCCTACCCAGGCCATTAAAACACCACCCTCAGTTGGTCATATCCAAAAGACTCCTAAAGGTCATGATTGGGTCGTGACAAAAAGTTATGGCCACTCTGCCTCGTTTAAGTGGTCAGCATTGCCCTCATAAAAACTGTGTACTTATGATTGGTTCTATGTAAATGATAGTATACCCCTGCCCCTGTTGTGCCCAGATCTCGGGGACCCCAAAGACCACCAGGTGTCCGAGACACATATGCAATAACAAGGAGTCTTTATTTGGGCTTAAGCTCGGGTTCTCAGATGTCACCAATGCAGTGGATCCGTGCAGAGAGCCCAGAACAAGGATGAGCAGGGTTTTTATGGGGTAGGGGCAGGGGTGGTCTCAGGAGATGTGACACAGGTACATTATCATTTACATAGAGCCAACTGTAAGCACAATCTTTTATGATGGCGATGCTGATCACTTAGAGGGGCATAGTGGCCATAACTCTTGTTATAACCCAATCATGACCTTTTAGGAGTCTTTTGGATATAACCAACCAAGTGTGGTGTTTCAGTGGCCTGGGTTAAGGTCTAAAGGGGTGTCAAGTGATTGGTTAGTTGTCACTGGGCAACTTATTTATGATTTCTTGACTTTCCCAGGCCCAGGAATGCCAGATTAGTTTCCCTTTCTGATTGGCTGTAACTAGGTAACCAAGTGCCCCAAGACTATTCTGGTCTTGGGCATTCTTTGACAATTGTTTTAGGATCTGAGAAGCTAAGGGTTAGATTCAGTAACTTTTAGAGTAACTTTGAAACCTGTCCTGAAGTCTGTTCAGCTTGGGTCCTTCACCCTTACCTCATAAAAACCCTGCTCAGTCTTTGTTCTGGGCTCTCTGCACAGATCCACTGCATTGGTGAAGTCTGAGAGCCTGAGCTTAAGACAGAATAAAAGCTCCTTGTTCTTGCATGCATGACTGGTTCTCTGGTTTACTGGGGATCCCCGAAATCTGGACATAACACTACGTAGCTTAAGCTGGCTTTGAACTCATGAAAATCCTCCTTCCTCAGCTTCTGAAGTTCTGGAATTATAGGCATGTGCTACCAGGACCAGCTAATCTTTATATGATGCTAGGAACCTCACTCAAGGCCTTGTTCAGCAAGTGCTTTTGTCACCGAACTCTGCTTCTAGCTCCTTTTCAATTTTTCAGCACTGGGGACTGAATTCAGGGACTTCACACAAAGCTATATCCCTGGGCTTGTTTTTAATTTTATTTTGAGATAGGATCTCACTAAGTTATTCAGGCTGGGCTCAAACTTGAAATCATCCTGCCTCAGCCTCTTCGAGTACTGGATTATAGACCTGTGCCATCGGGCCTGAGTAGTAAATAATATGATTTTAAAATTCCACGGACATTTTGAGCTATTTTGTAGTCAGCCCCACCCCCAAAAAGTACTTTCAAGATATTTCAAGAGATTCTTTTTATTTTATTTATTTATTTATTCATTTTACAGGTTGTGAAGGGCTTTATTGGGAAACTTATAGGAGGGGAACAAAAGATAATAAAAAAAGACAGCCCATGTAAATGTAGGTATTTTCAGTCTCATATGGATTAGAAGGACTATCTGCCGATGGTCTGAGCATATGACTAAGTAAAACAGTGTTTTTCAATTTTTATTATTATTTTTTGAGACAGTGTCTCCTTGTATAGCCCAGGCTGGCCTGAACTCACTATTTAGCCCATGTTGGCCTTGGACTCATGGCAATCCTCCTGCCTCAGCCTCCCAAGTGCCAGGCTAGGATTACAGGTGTGCGCTACCATACCTGGCTTTATGCGGTGCTGGGGAATCAAACTCAGGGCCTTGCACTTGCATGGCAAGCACTTTAACCACTGTGTCATTCCTCCAGCCCCCAAAACAGTATTTTGTATGATGTTTTGTGACTGTGGGTCAAAGGTGACAACTTCCTACAGAGAACAGAAGACTAGAAAACAGGCCAAACTTTAAGAGATCAAATATAACTTAGTGTTCACATTTCCTATTTTCCTTTAAAACTACTAGTTATAAATTTCTCCATTAAAATACATCTTTAGGGTCTGGAGAAATTGCCCAGCTGTTAGATCACTTGCTTAGCAAGAACAGGGAAGGTACTGAGTTTCATTCTCCAGCACCACATAAACCAGATGTGGGGGTGCACGCCTGTAATCTAGCACTTGAGAGGCTGAGGCAGGAGGATTACTGTGAGGTTGAGGCTATTGTGGGCTACATAGTGAGCTCAGGACCAGCCTGAACAACAGGCCTGGTAAGTAAGACCCTGTCTCAAAAACATACACTCTCTCTCTCTCTCTCTCTCTTTCTCTCTCTTTCTCTCTCTCTCTCTCAGTGATAGAAAATGATACTTGTAGAGAATTTGGAAAATAATGATAGATTAAGAAATTAAAATCATTCACAATTATCAAGATATTAAACTTTTTCTTTTCTTTTTTCTTTTTCTTTCTTTCTTTTCTTTTTTTTTTCTTTTTTTTTTTTTGAAACAGAGTTTCACTCTGTAGCCCAAGCTGGTGCTGGTCCTGAATTCATAGGTATAGCTCAGTCTGGCCTTGGACTCAGGACAATCCGCCTGCCTCAGCTTCCTGAGTGCAAGGGTTATTAGTATGTGCCATCATGCCCAGCTTTATGTGGTGCTGGGAAATTAAACTCAGGGTCTTGCGCTTGCAAGGCAAGTGCTTTAATCGTCGTGTCATTCCTCCAGCCCCTTTTCCTTTTCCTTTAGAGACAGACAGGATCTTGCTCTATAGTCAAGAATGATTCCAAACTGTTACAGAGTCCATGCTGGCCTCAAACTCATAGCAATCCTCCTGCCTCAGCTTCAGTGCTGGGATTTCGGGACTAAGCTGCCATGTTTGGCTAGTACTAAACTTTCCTGCATTTTATCTGACTGTCTATTATTTTTCCAGGTATTTATTTAATTTATTTTTTGAGGCAGGGTCTCACTCTGTAGTCCAGGCTAGTCCCGAGCTCACTATGTAACCCAGGCTAGCCTCAAACTCATGGCAATCCTCCTGCTCAGCCTCCTGAGTGCTGAATTACAGGAGTACACCTCCATGTCCAGTGTATTTATTTATTTATTTATTTATTTACTTACTTGCTCACTTATTGGTCCTGGGAATGGGTCCCAGGCTCACACTCACATATGCTTGGCAAGTGCTCTACCACTGAGGTACATGCCCAGCTGCCTACCTATCAATATCTACTTACTGCTTTAAATTACTACTCTACATTTATATACATTGAGATAATATAAAAAATACTTACTATTGTTTTTTATTTTATTATGTCACAAACACCCTGCCCTTCACTTAAAGCTAATCTTCAGAGCAGTCTCGTGATGGCCTATTGTGCGGGTACACGACGCCTTTTACCCACTCCTAGTGCTGCAAGTTCAGGTCTTTCTCTCCTTTTCCTTTCTGTTCCAAGAGCCGAGGCTGGGGTGAGAATCTTTGTATACTCAGGGAATCCAGCATTGTTTTCAGGGGTGGTATGGGAGGCCTAATCATGACTGCCATACAGTCAGGGCTGGGTGCTTCAAAAAGTTACTTATACAAGGACAGGGGACTTAAAACAGCCTCTTGGCACAAGGTGGTTAAGCTGAGGTAGATGTACATTGGTTAGTAAACCAGATCCAGTCATAGACGACCGTGACCACATAGCAAAGACAGGTCTATTTTAAGCCACACAGCTAAGTGGAACAGGTGGCTGAGGGAATGTCAGAGGTATAGCTTTCCAGTTTGGATAAATCAAAAGGCAAGACTCAGAGATGTCCACGTCAGCACACTGCACACCGTGCAGGGAGCACACAATTCTCAGGTCATTCTGGGAAACTGAGATCTATCTCACACAAAGAGGTTTCAGTACCGAGAAAAAACAAAACAAAAATAGCCCAGCATACTCACGGACATCGCCCTTGCTAGAATTAGTGAGCAATGGCTGTGGCAAAGGCCAGCCACAGGGCAATGGCAGCACAGTATTCATCTGATGGCACAGCCATTCCTTACCATACTTCTGTGATCCAGCAAAGAAGGAACGGGAAAGGACAAAGGGTCTCTCCTTCCCTTTCGATCGCCGTATCAGTCCTTCTGCAGTGGCCATTTGCTGTGAAGTCAGTGGAGGAAAATGTCACCGACAGGATCAGAACCCTAACCCTAAGAAGCTGACAGCTTCGATACGCTATCTAACACACAAAAGCAAGCAGTAGGCGGGAATGTGAAATTGAAAATGTTACAATGAATCTACTTTCATGATGCTACCAAACCACTCTATTTCTCTTAGTAAGAAGAATGAAAAAATTTTCAGATTAACAATAGCAGTCTGGACTGGGGCCATAGCTCAGAGGTCAAAGCACTTAGCTAGCAAGCAAGAGACCCTGAGTTCAATCCTCCAGCACCACATAAACTGGACATGGTGGTGTATGCCTGTAATTCCAGTACTTGGGAGGCTGAAGCAGGAGGACTGCTTGAGTGTGAGTCCAGGACCAATCTGGCCTATAAAACAAGACCCTTTCTCAGAACTCCACCCTGCAAAGCAAAACAAAACAAAATAAAAAAGTAAATAAAAACCAGCAGAAATGAAATACTAGAAAATAGGACTGGAGAGGTAGTTGAGGGGTGGAGCTCTTGCCAGCATACATGAGGCCTGGGTTCAATCCCTAGCACAGGGAAAAAACAAAGACAAAAAGCAGAGAAACAACGGTAAACAATCAGCTAGTGTTTATTCATTTATTCAGTATTCACTAATGTTAGGCATTTTATTCTTACATAATTTATATAATAATCCCAGAGAAAGACATTATTTGTTGGTAAAAAAAATTTCGAGAGATTAAATAACTAGCTCTGCCTACATAAGATGATCCTCCAGGTAAAGCAGTGTGCAGTTACAGCA
The DNA here is from genome assembly GCA_004027205.1 of Ctenodactylus gundi. Lineage (NCBI taxonomy): Eukaryota > Metazoa > Chordata > Mammalia > Rodentia > Ctenodactylidae > Ctenodactylus > Ctenodactylus gundi. The sequence goes on from PVKB01000042.1 coordinate 1,387,345, forward strand.
ACAGGCTGCTAGAGAAGTAACTGCTACCTAAACATTGCTCTGCACCCAGCCAGAAGCTCCCACTGGAAAACACCAACTGGTAGGAGGGCCACAGGGATACGGTCATGTTCTGAAACCAACAAGGAACCAAGAATATAAACAGGGCAAGTGATTGTCAATTCTTTTAATTAGAAGTGCAAATAAAAGACAATTGTGCCACATTTATTGATAAGGTGGTTTAAGGAAATCTTTCTATGTTTATGAAACATACTTATTAAAATTACATATCTGGGGCTGGAGGAATGGCTCAGTGGTTAAAGTGCTTGCCTACAAAGCGCTATGTCAAACATTAAGTACCCAAGTTCAATTCCCCAGCACCACATAAGCTGGGCATGGTTGTGCACGCCTGTAATCCCAGTACTCAGGAAGCTGAGGCAGAACAGACTGTCCTGAGTCAAAGGCCAGCCTGGGCTCCATAGTGAGTTCAGGACCAGCCTGGGCTACACAGTGAGACCCTGTCTAAAAATATAATAATAAAATAAAATTACATGCCTGCATTCCATATTTTGCTGCCTGGATATGAATATTAGGATTGCTGAGTTTGGACACTTGTGAAATTTTCAAATATTATGTTTTCGTTACCTTTGTTAGGATATTTATATACTGCTTACATCAACACAAGTTTTGAGAAAGTATCTGATGCTACAGACTAGCAGTCCTCATCAGACAAGATTAGCACGTTCACAGTAGCACAGTCACAGACACTAGTGGCCCTTATCAAGGAAGATGTTTCCGTATTTCATAATCCCACAATAGTTTACCATTTATCAAGTTTTTTATGGAAGGAAAAGAAGCAAAAGGAGAAATAATAAAAAGTCCTCTCCTGCCTGTAACCCAAAACGCACTGCAGTGTCAGAAAAGACCCAGAGACTGAGCAGTACAGTGTGACTCCTACAGAGTAAATGACTCGGGGCCCAAAAGACAGGACATGAGTCTAGCTGGCTTCTCTTTGAGTGTCTTACCTGATAGAAGCCGTAGATGTTGTGCAGCTCCCTGTGCTCCCAGCCACCATGATGAATGGCACTCTTGTGCATGCTTTGCTCTGGCCCCCTGAAGACTGAGGGCTCGTTCATGTCGTTCCACAGGAAGAGGACATCTGTAGACCCCTAGGAAGGCAGGCTGGTCACAAAAACACACCGCAACGATGATGTGCAACGCGTTACTTTATTTACCTCTTCTGCTTCCTATGCGGGGCGTTGTGGCTGTATCATTCAACGGTCAAGTCCAAACAACTCGCACGGCACCCGGCCCACAATAAGGATGTGGGGTGGATGGAAGAGCACTGCCCTGGATGGCCTGGACTGACTATGGAATATTTATTGCCCGGGAAGTTCACTCTGAGACCTCCCTGGATAACCCTGGCTAGAAAGATTGTGAATGTTACAACTAAACTCTATCATTTGTCAGCTACTACAACTTTTATTTTTGGTACTGAAACTGAGCCCTGGGCTCTCACAGTGAGCCAAATTCCTGGCCCATTTTGATTTTTGGGTTGCTCGGTTCTAAGGCTGGGCTTGAACTTGTGATCCTCCTGCTTCAGCCTCTCTAAGTGCTAGGTTTATAGGCCAGCGCCACTGGGCCTGGCTCTGCTGTAACTCTTAGATAGACACTGTAGCTACATATTACAAGACTCTATCTTCTCAAAGTTTTGACAGCTTAGTAGCTGGAGGAATGAATAGCTCATTAGTTAAAGCGCTTGCTTAGCAAGATGAAGGCCCTGAGTTCAATGCCCCACACCTGTAATCAGAAGCACTTGAGAGGCTGAGGCAGGAGGACTGCTGTGTGTTCAAAGCCAGACTGGGCTACACAGTGAGATGAGGACCAGTCTGAACTACACAGCAAGTGTCTCTAAACAAAGAGATAATAAATAAATAAAAGATTTGACAGCTTAGAGATTTGCTAGCATGAATCATAACTTGTGCTCTCCATACAACTGCTCAAGTTAAGAGTGGGAAGGAAAAGGTGGATCATTTCATTCCTGTGGTCCTGTAATCCCTCTTACAGAATCCCTGGTCCTTTGGCAGCTCACCCACTATTTTCTGAATGTTCTACTACCTACAATATCTCATGAAACTTTGTTTCTGGAACAGCACAGATGACATCTGCTGCCTCTGCCCACATGTGTACAGCCTACCACTGCCAGAAGGTGCTTTATGAGTCTTACCTGACTCCTTGCCTTCAGCCATCTGTAGACAAGTATGTTTCTATGAACATGGCATTATGGCTTTGATCTGGAACATTCCCCAAAAGCCTCAGGTGTTCGGGGGCAATCTGACTATGGGGTTAACTCAAAGTGGGATTAACCTATTGCTTTCATGAGCTGTTGAGAAGTGGCACTGGTGAGAAGGGGGTGCCTCTGGATGAGAATGAGGAGGGTGGCCCTCCCTCCCTAGCTCTGCCCTACAGCTCTGCTTCCTGTGCTGCCATGCTGAGAACAGCCAGCCCCTCCACTACGCCTTTCTGTCATTCTGTCATATGAGTGCTTTCTTTTTCTTTTTTTTTTTTTTGTGACCGGGTCTTGCTCTGTCAGGCTGGTTCTGAGTTCACTTTTAATGACACATTATAGCTATAAGGCATTTTCACATTTATCTTATTTATCAAATCACCAACTGCTATAGAAAGTACTTTGCATTATAACAGATAGAGTAATCTAAAGTGTAATAAATCTATAATATGTTGTGATATCACAGAGTATATTATAAGATAGGTCAAAACTCTTCAGTTTTTGTGCACTTGGTCATGCAGATGGTGCCTCTCCTGGCCTAGCCGGAGTCTATTGAGTGGCCACTTGCATTTTCATACAAGCATTGTATACTGAGAGCTACTCAGGAAGTAGCGTAGCCCTACTCGCTTTTTCCTTCCATTTCGTCAGGTTAGCCAGGCAAGAGTAAAGGAGTCAACACTCACCTGGTAAGCTGAGAAGGCAAAAAGACCTGAATACCACTCTCGGACCCTGGGGCTGGTGAAGTCCAGATAAGATGAGAGACCTGTTGGCATAGAACAGCAAAAAGCCCACTTGGCACACAGGTCTCTGCAATAGGGTGTATTGTCAAGAAAACGTCAGGTGCAAGAACTGGGTACTCATGGGCACTTGACTCTGATATGAGAGGCGTGGTCTACAAGAAGCGCACAAAGGTGATACTGGACTCCAAGTACAATCACTAGACCTTTCAATGCCAGAGGTCAAGGGGAAAGCCCACGAATAAAGAACAAGACAGACCTGTCCTTCCCTAGTGGCAAGGACTCTGCAGTGAATCCTCAGCCCTCAAGAACAGAGTATGTGTTCAAGTGGTGCCAGTAGCAAAAACAGAGGCTGGACTTCTCCCCAGTGTGTGGATTTAGAATAGAGAGCCACGAGGCACAGAGTGGCAACTTCCTTGTTTTTCTAGGGGAGTTTCCACCAGGCCTTTACATTAGTAATATCTGAAATGAAAAATCTGTAGTTGCTAGAGGCAGCTGAGGTCACTCATGATGTTTGAAAGCCAAGATGAGGGGCTCAAGGACAATGATGGGAGCTAGCTACACCATGCTTCTTTCTTCTCCCTTTTCTCACTCTCTACTTGCTATCTCTATTCACAGAGAAGCAACAGGCCTCTGATGCTGGCTTGCTTCTTTTACACTCATCAGTGAAATCTCGGAGGCAGAAGCACCCAGCGCGCACTACACCAGCATTCTGAAGCCAACAAGAAAGGTGATACCGGCTCTTCCCTTTACAAGTGCGGACAGGGTAGCCAGAGGCATGAGACGTCTGTGAGGACCGAGAATGACACTCTGGAACCTGCATCCCTTGAGGTGCATAAAGTGATGTCATACCAGGCCAGCATATGCCTTCAAAGTCGCCGCCTCCACAGCTCCTCACGAAGAAGCCCTGCTCTTTGGCCTTGGCGTACACGGGGTAGTCAGGATCAACCTTGATATGAGGATCACTGATGACCACGAGCTGTCAGGACGTAAGAATTTCAATATCTCATTGGTCTTATGTCTTACTTACATAATACTTTCTTTCTTTTTTTGTCTTTTTTTCTGTGGAGGGTCTTTTTTTTTTTCAGTTTTGGTATTGGGGATTGAACCTAGGGCTCTGAGCATGCCAGGCAAGATCTCTGCCACTGACCTATATCCTCAGCCGATGACTTACTTTCACTTATAGAATTTCACCATATTTTTGGCTTCATGTTTTATTCAGAAACAATTATGACTTGTATTGGAGTATTTCAGACATTAGTAAAACTCCCTAACTCTTCATGTGCTCATGAGAATTTAAATTGATGTCAAAACTGATTAATGTTTTTATAATTATTGCCGCCTAACTAATACTAGTACTGGAGATCAACCCCAGGGCTTTCACAGTAAGCAGTATCTACATTTCTTGTTTTTGAACAGGGTCTCGCTCTGTAGTCCTCTAGCTCATTTTTAATTGATTTTGAGACAGACTCTTGCTAAGCTGCTAAGTTTGGCCATGCTGGACTTGAACTTAGGATTTTCTTGCCTCAGTCACCATGAGTGCTGAGATTCCAGGCCCATGCATGGGGCTGGCTCCAACACACATACTTAAGAAGGCATTTATGAAGCTGTCTACCTGTGAGGCTAAGTGCTGGATATTGTGTGTTGTAACACACATTAGAGGCTCCTTCCTTTCCACAGCAAGTATCATATTTCACAATTGTGTATGGATTCACCTACCTTTGACCATGCAGGTGCTTTTACCTTTCGGCAACCATGACTAATGCCACAAGTGTACGTTTGAGGGGCTGGAGGAATGGCAAAGCGGTTAAAGCACTTGTCTTGGAAGCACAAGGCCCTGAGTTCGATTTCCCGGCACCATATAAACTACGCATGGTGGCACATGCCTCTAATTCCAGCACTTGGGAGGCTGAGGCAGGAGGTTGCTGTGAGCCTAAGATCAGCCTGAGCTATACAGTGAGTTCCGGTGCAGCTAGGGCTATAGAGCAAGACTCTGTCTCAAAAACAAAACAAAGATCTGTTTGAATGCCTGCTTTTTAATTCTACTCCTGTCCTCTGGTGATTAAACCTAGGGCATTCACACAGAGGTATATACAGCTCCAGCTTTTTTTATTTTTTATTTTGAGACAGGGTGTTGCTAAGTTGCTAACCTGCCCAAGCTGGGATGGCACTTGTGTTCCTCCTGCCTCATCAGCCTCTTGTAGGGCTGGGATTACAGGCTTACACCACACTTGGCTGAGTTCCTGCTTTCAGTCCCTTTGGGTACATATCCAGAACTGAAATTGTTAGATCAAGTGGTCATTCTATTTTTAATTTTTAAAAAGAAATGCATGATGTTTTCTACAGCAGATACATCATTTTATATTTCCATCAAAACACAGTTACTATATGCTTAGCAACGTTCATACTTTCTGATTTTTCTTTTTGCTTCTTTTTTAATAACAGCATTACTACTGGTGTTAAGAGTCATTTGTGGCTTTGATTTACATTTCCCTAACAATTAGTGAGTATCTTTTGTATGCTCGTGGCTATTTGTGTATCTTCTCTGGAGAAGTATACATGTATTTTACCTTTTCTTCTTTTTCCTCCTTCTTCCCCTTTTTCATTCTCCTCCTCCTTTTTTTGTACTGGGGAATCAAACCCAGGTGTACTCTGCTACTGAGCTACAGTATTTTTTATTTGGAGACAGGCTTGCCAAGGTGGGTAGGCAGGCCCCAAACTTGAGGTCCTGCCTCAGCATAACCCCAGTATCTGGGATTATATGCCTGGCTTGTTCAAGCCTTTTTGAGTCAGCTTGAGAGCCAACCCTGCCATCCCCAGGAAGTCTCTATATAAGAGTAACAAAATTTTTCATGCACTCTTGGTGCACCATGTATTGCCATCAGTTTAGCACTGCAGCCACATTCAGAGGCTGGGAGATGCTCACACCTCACTACAAGGTCATTGCAGCCAATAAAGCACAAGGCCCTTTCATCATTTTGGGGACTGAGACAGCTCACACAGGGTGGATAATTTTATTTTCTGTTATCATAGTTACAAACTCACTCATTTGAGACAGGGTCTCACTGTAGTCCAGATTGGTCCTGAACTCAATTCTCCTGCCTCAGCCTTCTGACTGCAGAATTTCTGGAATTACAGGTGTGTGCTTCCATGCCTGGCTAATTTTTATGTGGTGCTGGGGAATTGAACACAGGGCCTTGTACAAACTAAGCAAGCCCTGTAACCACAGGGCTATACCTACCAGCTCTACCTTTAAAGATATTTGTTTCATGGTTCTTTTTTGTTTGTTTAGGTTTTCATGGTCATTTAAAATAAAATCTGATGGTCTTCCTCTTCTATTGTACCAAGAAAAACTTTTTATTTTTTCCCCAGTATTTTTATTAATATACAAATGTAATACATAGTATTTACAATGAACTTGGGTGTTTCGTACATCTATGTATCACATCGACTTTACAATCTCTTCCCATTTTCTACCCTCCCACCCTCTCCCTGTCCCTTCCCCCGGCTCCGGCTATCACTTCATATGGTTCCAGAGAATGTCTGTGTTCTGGGTTTTCCAAGTCCGAGAAACCATACGGTGTTTAACATATTAATCTTCCACACCTAAGTCATTTCACTCAAGTCACCACTCTACGCCAGCTTCCTATTCCTCTAATGGGTTTGCAGTAGTCAAATCTTGATATCTCCTCTCTGAATCCAACCAATCCCTTCACTGGGATAGTCACCAAAAGTTTTTTTCCACATTTTCCTACATCTTTGTTGTTATTGTTAAACTTGGCCTTACCCATCAGTTCACACTAGAAAATAATTATAAGCATGTACTTCAAAAGACTAGTTAATTTGGGAAAGAAGAGAAAGAAAAAAAAATAAATGAAATTCAATTGCCTTAGCTGAATACTGTAAGGTGCATATTTGTACATTCACAAGGTTATCTTTACATGAGTCAGTTTCCTTAGGATAAACTTTCATTAGTGACCTAATAAGTGAATTCCTACAACAAAATAAAGTTAAAACTATATCACATTGCTACATTAAATGAACTTAAATCTATACCACATAAATATACTTAAAGCGACAGACATGAAGGCAAACCTAGTTATTTCAGAATTTTCTAACTTTCATATCTTATTTACTCATATTTCACTGATTACTAACCTACTTTTTTCTCAGCTAATTCTCCTCTAGCTGTTGTCACTTTTTCTCTGGGGTCATTGGTGTCGCTGGTCTCCCTTTCACTGTCCAAGATTCCTTTAAGTATTTTCTGCAATACTGGCTCAGTGGCTGCAAATTCCTTTAAGCTTTCTCTGTTATGGAAAGTTTTCAGTTCTCCCTTTAAATTAAAAGATAATTTTGCTGGATATAGCAGTCTTGGTTGGTATTTATGTTTTTTTAGCACTTGGATGACATTGCTCCACGATCTCCTTGCTTTTAGAGTTTGGACTGAAAAATATCCTGATGGGCTTATCTTTGTAGGTCACCTTCTGTTTTTCTCTTACCACTTTTAGTATTTTCTCTTTGTGTTGGGTTTCTAGAATTTTAATTATGATGTGTTGTGATGAGGATCTCTTCTGATCAAAGTTGTTTGGTGTATCTATATGCCTGCAATAGTTACACATTCATTTTCTTTTCTTAGATTTGGGAAATTTTCTTCCAGTATTTCATTAAACGTGTCCTTTAAGCCTTTTGTTTTGCAAGACACATTTTTAAAAAGTTTTGTACTGAAAAGGTTTAGAAGTTAGTTTGTCTTACCTTACGTTTTTTGCTCCTGAGCAGCTCTTGCATTCTTTTGGGGTTTGGAAACCTCGTTTTGTCCCAGGTGAAGTACCTCTTGCCCTCAGTGTGTTCTATGTCCAGCCAGATGACGTCATAAGGAATGTCATGTTCATCGAAGCCTGTGTCTACTGCCTTTACGTCCTCCTCATCCTCATAGTTCCAGCGGCATTGGTGGTATCCCAAGGAGAAGAGTGGGGGCAGGGCTTGTGTGCCTAGGACAGGAAGGTGGTGGCTCAGTCCACTATAGGCACAGTCACCATTACTCATTGTTCATCGTTATACCCCAATGTCTGCAGGGTGCTGAGCACTGAGTGTAACCCTGAATGCAGACAGTGAGGACAGGAAAGCAGTGTTCACGTTCTAGGAAGTGACAATTTGGGTGACAGCTGGGCATGTCAATAAACCACTCTGCCCTGAGGTGTAACTGCTATATGAAAGGCAGACAGACTTGTCTGTTCATTTCTGTCTTTTTCCATGAGTCTATCTACTGCCTCATCTTGATTTATAAGTAAAACCTGGAAAATCTACAAAATGAATTTTTGTAGGAAAGAATATAGAAATTATTGCCATTAAAAATAAATAAATAAATAAATAAATAAATAAATAAATAAATAAAGGCATCAGTGTAAGGCTGCCAAGTTCTGCCTACAGGGGAAGCATGTGGTGCAGGTGACATTGGCCTAACCAGAAGGAGAGCCCCACAGGGGGACTAGCTAGCACACAGCAGGCACAGGGACGGGGGCACAGGTGGGGAAGTCCACAACAGGCTGAGGGAAAAAAGCAAAAACCTTCCAGGGGTCCCAAGCCAGGCCGACTAGTAGAGGAGTGAACTGAGGAAGGGCAGTTTGCAAAGGGCCGGTACTCGGGCTAGGAATTCTGAACCTGCTTTTATAGGAAGTCAACAAAAACCTGGCAAGGTGTAATGTTCACAGACCTTGTTACCTGAACTTATGGTGGGACTGGAGAGGTAAGTGGGTGGGAAAGCATTTCCCTACTAACATGCAGGACACCCTGGCTTTTATCACAGCACCACATAGATAAATAAATAGATAAAGAAAGAAAGAACAAACAAAGGCAGGGTGTAGAAGCTGACTATGAGGGAAAGAGGTGGGACTTAGGAGGAACTGACAGAAAGTGATTGTGAAAACACCATGGAGGACGTCTCGTTCACCACTAGCATTTATTTCTTTCTCCTCATGAAGTCTCACTAAAATTAGGATAAAGAAATAAAAAAGCAATAAAGCTACAAAAACAAAGAAAAAAGAAGAGTAATTTCAACAAAAATCTGCATGGTAAGCTGGGGCCTGGTGATACATGCCTGTAATCCCAGCCCTTGAGAGGCTGAGGCAGGAGGACTGCTGTGTGTTTGAGGTCAGCCTGGGGTATACAGTCAGGATGAGCCTAGACAACAGAGTGTAGACCCTGTCTCAAAAAAAAAAGAAAGAAAAAGAAAAAGAAAAGAAAAAAGAAACTGACCAGTGATGGTAGGGGAGGAGGAGTAACTGCTGAATACAGGGAGCTCTCATAGAGCACTTACGAGGAGGACGCTGACAAAGAGTTTGACCCTACTCACAGCACTGCAGCAGCAGATGCTACTCCACACCCTCCTATGACAAGAGTGTCAGAGTCACTGGGCATACGGACTCTCCAGCCAGTGCTGCCTCTCAGGAACATCTCCAAACTTGAGACAAAGACCCAAGTGAGAAATACAATAAAAAAATCATTGGGAAAACAGGGGCAGTGTGAGAAACCAAAACAAATCCTGAAAACATCAAGAATGCCTTTAGTATCTCTAGAAATGGAAAAATAATATCACACTTATAAGATTAGGGCAGCATAAAACATGCATGAGCCTTAAAACAAAGAACAAGCAGAGGATGCGAAAGGCTCTTAGATATTAGGAATATGACAGTCCTGTTGGCAACCAGGAAAAAGGAAAAGGAAGTTATAAAATCTGAGGAAGAGAAAGAAAAAAAAGGAAGAAATTATGAAAGGAACAATACAAGACTCCTTCCCAGGAATAAATAACACAAATATCAAGACTGAAAAGGTCGACATCTAATGCCCAGCATAATAATTAATTATTAATAAAAATTCTACATTGAGGAGTTTCATTGTAAAATTTCAGAATATTAGATAAAGTATTTCAGAGAGAAAAGACAGATCATATGCAAAAGAATAGAATGAAGTATGGTTGTAGAACAAGAAGTCAGAATACAGAAAGGCTTTCAAATTCTGAGACAAAGAACTTTCTTTCTTTTTCTCTTTCTTTCTTTTTCTTTGATTTCTGAGATGGGGTCTCACTCTATAGCTCAGGCTGGTCCCGAGTTCACTATGTAGCCCAGGCTGGCGTTCATCTCATGGTAATCCTCCTGCCTCACCCTCCCAATTGCTGGGACTACAGGTATGTGCTATCATGCTTGGCTCAAATAATTTTTAATCTAGCTAGCCAAATTATCAATCAAGGGTGAAGGTAGGGAAAAATGGTTTTATATTGGAAAGAAGGCAAAAAATGTGCATTTCAATTTATTTAGGCTTTTTTTTTCAAAAATGTTTTATAGTTTTCAATGTAACAAGTATTCTTCTACTACAGTTTGACTGTGGAATGCCCTTCCAAGGGACAGGTACTTGGTTCTCAGCACTGTGGGAGGTGATGGCAATGTAGGAGATGGGGCCTAGAGGTCTGTAGCTCCCTGGGGACGGACATCTGTGCAGGGCACTGTGGGACCCCAAACCCTTCTCGTTAGCTCCCTGGCCATGAGGTGGCAGTCTGGCTCTGCTGCATCTTCCCACTGTGGGCCTCACCTGGTGGCAGAGCCAGACACCATGGGCCCAACACTGATGCATGAAAACATTCATCATTGTAGCCAAATAACCCTTCTCTCTTTATAAGGCGGTAATCTAGGGATTTGCTACCGTGACAGGACAATGACTAGTGCCGTCGCCTTGGTTATGGTTATTTCTAGATATTTTACTTTTTTGGATGCAACAATAAAGTTGTTTTCTTTTCTTTGTTTGGATTGTTTCATTGCCAGAGTATATAAACACAACTGATTTTTGTGTCTGGATCCTATACCTACAACTTCACTCACTTTACAATTCTAGGTTTTTATTGTGGATTCTTTGGGATTCTCAATATATAACAGCATATCATCTGAAAAGAGAATGTTTTGCTTCTCCCTCTTTAATTTATGATTCTTTCCTCACCTAGACCCTCCAGAATAATGCTGAATAGCAGGGATGAAAGCGGGCAGCCTTGTCTTATTTCTGATCTTAAGAGAAGTGTGTAGTTTTTTTTTTTTTCTGTGTTGCTTTTTTTTTTTTTTTTTTTTTTTTTTTTTTTTTTTTTTTTTTTTTTTTTTTTTTTTTTTTTTTTTTTTTTTTTTTTTTTTTTTTTTTTTTTTTTGCAGTTCTGAAGATTAAATGCAGGATTTTGCACTCAGGCAAGAGCTCTTCCTCAGGGTCCCATCCCTAGCTCAAGCTGGTTGTCTTTTTAGCAGTGCATAGTTCAACTGAGAAGAAAACATGCAGAAACTCAGGTCAGAACATGGGTCACTTGGGTTAGAGGGAGAAAACACCCAGAGAGTAAAGACCCCAAGGAAGGCATGTGGCAAGTGCCAGGGGTGAAGGGTAGACAGTTCTAGATCCAGTGCAGTGTGTAACTGGTCTCAGTGGGATGAAGAGCAGGAGGGAGGCTTGCTACTTAAAATGCCAAGGTTGTTCATAAGCTCCACAAAATGTGGAACAAAAATGAACCTCCAGTGGTAATACCAGAGACAGCAGACAGACCCCGGAACTAGGAAATAGCAGGTCTCGGCACCGTACCTGTGAGACTCGAGTATTGCTTGAAGACGTCAGCAGGTGCAGGTCCAGTCAGCAGAAAGACATCAATGATCCCACTCTCTGACATCCAGCGCACGTCTGCTCGAGATGTCACTCTTTGTTTAGCAGCAGCTGGGCCCACCTGGGTCAATGTGTACTACAAAAGGAATGTAATGAATATTTGAGAGATTCCCCTCTAGCCTATAACCCCCAGCTGCATGTAAGCCTGCTCCTTTCATACTACAGACATTCACTGACTACGTGGCAAAACTTGGCGGCAGAGAACTGCTCCTACAGTGAAGGGAAGAGCTATGCCTGGGACGCCGTGGCTCGGTGTCTTCAGAAGACGTGCAGCCATGATCCACCGCTCACCTCTGGTGCAGGTTCCGTACTAATCTCCACTAGTGTTTCCGAGGCATTCAGCCAAAAGATGCCTACAGTCCGGCCCGGTTTGTGGGCCAGAAGGTAAGGCACTGAACCGTAAATGCCCATTTTGTCATGGACTTGATATCCATACACATCCAGATTGTAGAGACGGTAGGCATCTCCTTCCCTGAAACACACAGCACACAGAAGGATCTGTGTCACAGACGTGTCGGCAGGATGAACGACTCCGACAGCGCCACTCTCCCCTGCACACACAGGCCCCAGGCACGCTCCGGGACTCTGCTCTTCCACCTCCCAGAAGGTCTCCTGACACAGCCTGGGTCAATTAGATGCCCATGCTCTGATTCCTCTGGCCCTCCGCTGAATGCTCGGCACACCAGCACCCAGATCCTAGATGTGTTTTCTAGGTATGTCTCCTGAAGGGAGGACCGCCTCCCGTGGCACCTCAACAACAGCAAGTCACCTGATGTATATTCTGAGTACTAAAATAAAAGGACAGTTCCTATGTGTCCTGACAGAAAGTCCTGCAGACTGAGCAGGGGCAGCTGGGAACTGCGACGTGGGGAGGTATGGAGCTGGGTTGATGGGAGAGCAGCAGATGGACTTGTCACTGTGCTTACCTGGCAAGTAAACAGTGCAGGGTTCTGGCAGCCTCAATGAGACTGTTTCTCTTTGGTTTTGGTTCTTCTTAGTCTGATACCTCTGGTGTCTCTATGTCACTAGTGTCCACTCGAATGACCTCCCTCAGGGAGTCACGGGTCATGTGAGGTGCCACCCTTCTCCCTGCCCTATTATAGCAAAACAATTTCTCCGCTGATCTCTCCCAGTAAATACTCCTGGGGTTCCACAAAAAGGCCAGAAGATAATGGTCTCTCTCCTGCTTCAACCACAGAAACTTCTTTGACTTCCTCTGTGAATTGTTAGGTTTAGTATTTGAGTTCTTATAATTGTTTCTTACCAAAAAAAAAAAAAAAAAAAAAAAAAAAAAAAAAAAAAAAAAAAGAAAAGAAAAGAAAAAGAAAGAAAGAAAGAAAGAAAGAAAGTAAACCACTATGCTGTGTGACCATTCAAGAAAGGTTCTTCAAACTCCACAAGTAGAAGCAAATCTGGCCTGGTGGTGCAGGTCTCTGGAGGCTGAGGCAGGAGGATTGCAAGCTGAAGCCCAGCAACTTAGTGAGACTGGTCCCAAATAAACAATAAAAAGGGGATAGGCATGTGGCCCAGGGCAAAGGCACTGCATTCAATCCTCAATACCCTAAAATTTTTTTCACTTACTTAGCATTTTCTTAATATTTAATTTTAATTAAGCTTGTCTCTGCCACCCACCCTGTTCCCCCTGACTTACTTAGTATTTTTAAGTTGGTGTGATTCTGCATGTTGTGGAATCCCATAGAGATGTTCAAACCCATGCAAGGAGAAATCTAAACCAATGGAAGTAGGACCTATAGAGACAAGAACACTGACTTAACATTTGGCTTCTCAATAGATCAATTAAGCTGAGCCAGGTGGTACAGGCCTGTAATCTTAGCACTCTGGGAGGCAGAGGTAGGAGGATAGGAAGTTCAAGCCCAGCCTGAGCAACTTAGCGAGACCCTGTCTCAAGATTAAAAATAAAAAAGGGGCTGGAGGAATGGCTCAGCAGTTAAAGTACTTGCCTAGCAATCACTAAGTCAAGTGCTAAGTACCTGAGTTCGATTCCCCAACACCACACAAGCTGGGCATGGTGGCATATTCCTATAATCCCAGCACCTGGGAGGCTGAGACAGGAGGATTGCCATGAGTTCAAGGCCAGCCTGGGCTTCATAGTGAGTTCAGGACCAGCCTGGACTATAGAGTGAGACCCTTATTTAAAAAAAAAAAAAAGGCTGGAGATGTCAGTTAATGTGATGTCCCTAGGCTCAATCTGTAGGACCAACAAAACAAAAAATCAGTAGATTAATTAGAGAGATTCAGCTGACCATGGATGTAGCATGATGAATAGGCCAGGGGTGGAGAGAGACCTGAGCTCGCTCTGATTCCATAGCAAATATACAATTTTTCTCTATGATCCAGGAAGATCCTGAACTTAAAATATGTAGCCCAGCTAGCCTAGAATACATGGAAAAACCTCCTGCCTCAGCCTCCTGAGTGCTGAAATTACAGGCATGTACCACCACACCCAGATATTATGTGGTGCTGGTGAATGAAACCAGGGCTTTGTGCTTGCTTAGCAAGTGCTCTAATTGCTGAGCTACTCCTCTGGTCCCACAAATGCTCAGTGCTAAAGCTCAGTAAGACATTATGTCTGGGGAGTGTCAGGATGGCAGTGATAGCTGGTCATATTACTTCTGTTACCTTAGGTGCAGGCTGAAGTTCTTTGTGTCCTCATTTACAGTAAATCTCTATACTGCCTGTAAAATATGGTTACAAAGTTTTAGGGTTTTTTTCTAGTTAAAAATGTCCTAAGGGCTGGCATAATGGCCCAGTGGTTAAAGTGCTTGTCTTGCAAGTTCAAGGCCCTGAGTTCAATTCTCCAGCACCTCATAAAGTCGAGTGTGGTGGTGCACGCCTGCAGTCCCTGCACTTGGGAGGCTGAGGCAGGAAGATTGAGTCCAAGGCCAGTCTGGTCTACACAGTGGGTTCAGGACCAGCCTGGGCTACAGAGCAAGACTCTCTCCTAAAATTTTTTTCCTAAAGCGGTTGGGGGAATAGGTCAGTGATTAACAGTGCTCACCTAGCAAGAGCAAGGCCCTGGGTTCAATTCCCCAACACCACATAAGCCAGGTGAGGTGGCACAAGTCTGTAATCCTAGCACTGAGGAGGCTGAGGCAGGAGGACTGCTGTGAGTTAGAGGCCAGCCTGGGTTCCATAGTAAGTTTAGGACCAGTCTAGACTACAGAGTGAGATCCTGTCTCAAAAAAAAAAAAATTTTTTTTCCCTAAAATACATCACACACTTCCTTGCCTTAGGGAGCCCAGTACTGAGCACTGTTACTCTTGGCTAGGTGAGTGGCTGCCTGATAATTTTCCCTGCCAGCCTTGCCTGGGGCTGCCTACAGGGACCATCACCTCAAAGCCACCAGAAAGGTCTTTTCCTAGCTCCTCACATGCTACTTCCCTGTTACTGCAGGTTTAGTGGTTTCCTTTACCCAAACACAAAATCCTTTATGTAACAAAATATTTTAGATAGGGAAAAGTGCAAATTAGGCCATACAGTGTTGACTTAAATTCCCATGCTATTTAGTAAGTCTCTGACATCAAATGGTCCTTATTGGTAAAGCTTTGTGGAAAGAAAAGGCACAAAAGATTATGGTATTGCACGAAGTACAACCAATCCCTGCTTCTAAATTCTAAATGTTCTTTCAGCCTTGACTGTTATACATATAAATGGCTAGAACAATTCCAAGGAAGGTAGGCCTGGTGGGCAGGCCTGTAATCCTTGCACTCTGGGGAGATGAGGCAGAAGACTCCCAAGTTCATGCCCAGCTCAGACAACTTAGTGATTTGGCAAGACCTTGCCTCAAAATTAGAAACAAAAAATATGCTAGGGACGTAGTGGTTCAGTGTGACAGGCCTGCTCTCAAGCCCCAGTACCAAAAGCCAACCAACCAGTTACCTACCCAACCAGTACCACACACACATGCACACACACAAGCACACACACACACACACACGATTCTTAAGGTGTTGGGGAAGGTTTGTTATTGTTCAAGACAGTCAGGAAGAAGGCGAAAAATGAGTGCTTTTCTAGCCACATAAGCCCCCTGTACCAGAAAGGGATCTGCTAAAATAGATAAGAAGCTCACTTTCCTACTCCCCTAATCCCAGCACTAAGCTTAGTAAGAAGTGTTACTGAGGGGCACATGTGACTACCATGGCATGACGGGAGGACACGAAAATGAGAGCTACTGGCTCAGAATGCTGGAGCTGATAAGCTCTATAACGTCAGTTTCTCACAACTTAAATCTCATAAAAATACAATGTGGAAAGTTAGGTATAATGGCACATGCCTATGATCCCAGTGCTCTGGGAAGCTGAGGCAGGACAATCCCAACTGTAGGTCCAGCCTGGGCAACTGAGTGATGTGGAAGACTTGTGGGGATTCAGTTGGCAGTTCTTTTCTCTGGAATTGCTCCTGACTCAGTGAAAATCGGAACCTTCTTTTGATCTTTTGTAATTCTGGTGGAAGGCTGTCATTAACCCCAAAGCAGGGAGGAAGGCCTCCATGCTATCTCATAGGTTAAAAGAAAGCTAAGATAGTGAGAGGTCAGTAGCAAGGAACTGCTAAGTTGATGAGACACAGTTATATCCACTAATAAATATTGAGATGGATTACTTGTAATATCTGCTAAAAATGTTCCTCTTAAGCACGGGTATACAAAGCTTGTAGTAAAAAATAAAGTTGTTTCGTCCATGAGATGGTTCCGTAAGTCCACTGAAGTGGACATTAGGTGCACTACCGATCCAGTCTCCTGCTTAACCAATCAGCTTTTTAATTTTTAAACAGCTCAGTGTGAAGGTCTGGGTTCACTTACTTTCCAGAACTGAGAAAAAAATTAATGTGGGACCTGAAGCAGTCTGACTTACTGGATGACACAAGCAGTGCGCTGACCAGGCCCTCCACGTGGCCTGTACCTTTTCACACTTCCCACTAACGCACATGATTGCCACTTTTCTGTTGCAATGCTTTAAAGAAAGATAAGAAACCCAGATCTGAGATTTCTGTTCATTTTACATAAGCCACGTGTTTTATGTGTCAAAGTTCCAGGGACTTATATTATTATTTTTTTCCTTTTTTGTGGTACAGACCTTTGCATTGAGCTGCATCCCCAGCCCTTTTTATTTCTGACTCTAGGACAGGGTCTCACTAAGATGCTGAGTTTCCCAGGCTGGGCCTGAATTTGTGCTCTTCCTGTCTCAGCCTGCCAGAATGCGAGGATTACAGGCTGGAGCCACCAGACCAGCTTTCAGGGAGTAACAGATAGAGATGTCCAGTCATTTTGAAATGATCTGCTTTAATATTACTCCAGTTTCAACTTACCATTGGCTTTGACATCCACAAATTCTCCAAATTTCTCTTCCCACAGGCCTAGATCATCTTGATTTTTCTGCTGGGACAAAAAAGGAGAAAAAAAATGAACCAACCAACCAAAGCACTTTATATAGTACAACAAATAAAGTCACAACAAAAGCACATTTTATTTGTATTATTAAAAAATAAGACTGAGGAAACAAGTACATGCTTTAGAAGACCAGTTTGAGATATCAGTACATTTAATAAATCAAATCTGTTTCATATAGGTGTCAATAAACATTCTTGTAAATTATAGCTGACATAGACTTTTTCATTGTGGTAAAATATACTTAGCAGAAAATCTAACGTTTTAATATTTTTTTTTTTTTTTGAGACTGGGTTTTACTTTGTAGTCCAGGCTGGTCTTGAACTCATTATGTAGCCCAGTTGGCCTCAAATTCATGGCAATCCTCCTGCCCTCAGCTTCCCTAGAGTAGGAATGTTGGGATTACAAGTGGGTACTACCACATGTGACTAACTTTTATGTGGTACAGGGCTTGGCATATGCTAGGCAAGTGAGCTGCACCCCAGCCACACTTCCAATGTACACTTCACTGGCCCCAAGCACACTGACCTGGCCACAATTCCAACATACACTTCGTCAGCCCTAAGTGCACTGACTTTGCTGTGTGTGCTGTGTGGTGACCGCCATTATCATCATCTACCTCCAGAACTTTCTCACCCTCTCACATGGCCCCTCCCTCCCATGAAACATTAACTCCCATCCCCTGCTGGCAATACCAGTCCACTTTCTGTCCCTCTGAATTTGACTACTCTAGGTGCTCCATAAAGTGGAATCACACATATTTGTTCTTTAGGGACTGACCTATTTCATTTAGGGATAATGTCTTTGAATTTTACTCATTTTATAGCATATATCAGAATTTCTTTCCTTGTTAAGGCTGGCTAATATTTCACTGTCTGTATCAAATTTTGTTTATGTAATCAACTATCAATAGATACCTGATTGGCTCACTCTTTTGGGCCACCATGACTAATGCTGCTCACCTCACTTGTGAATGGATTCCCAGAAGCGGAGCTGTTGGGTCACATATTCTTGGGTTGTCAAAAGAGTTATGACACATTTGTTTTTGGAGACAGGGTCTCGCTCTGTAGTCAAGGCTGATTCTGAACTTACTATGTAGCCCAGACTGGCCTTGAACACATAGCAATCCTCCTGCCTAAGCCTCCCAGGTTGTCTTAGATACTTTTTGTCACTGTGACTCAATACCTGACATCCACAAACTTAGGGGAGGAAAGGCGTATTTCAGCTCTGTTTCAGAAGTTCACAGTCCACTCAGGGGCAGCCACCAGCAGTGGAAGTACACGGCAGAGGCAGAGGTTGAGGCAGCTCATCACGACATCACATACAGGAAGCCAAGTCCCCTCAAGCCCACTCTCTCTCCAGAGAAAAAAGCTGTAACAATTTTTCTTCTTCCTTCCTTTTATACAGTAATTCCCAGTTGGGCCTCCCACATCCAGTGGTGTTCCTTCCTCATTTGCTGATCCACAAATCACGCATACTCTAATCCAGGCTGGTTCCTCAAATTGACATAATCTCTCCAATGGTCACAGAAGTGCTAGAATTATATATAGGTGTGTGCCATCATGCCTAGCTGACATGGTGCTGGGGAATTGAACACAAAATGCAAGGCAAGGGCTTTAACTGCTGTGCTATTCCTTTAGCCCTTTCTATGTTTTTCAAAGGTTATTTATTTATATAAAGAACAAAGGTCGATCAATAATATAATGTCTATTGCATTTGGTAATCTCTTGCCACCTCTCAGTGAGCATCGTAATCTCCCATTCATAGAAGAGCCTGTCTTTATCAGTATAAAACTGAACAAGGTGCTGACTTACAGACTCATCTGAACTGAATTTCATACCCACAAGCACCAGTGGCACTGATGTGTGTTGTCATTGTAAACCATGTACAACTTGTCCCAAGCTTGATGCACATTCTCCCCGTATGGAAGCAAAACAGTAAAAAAACGGAGAAAATGTGGCTTGGTCTTCTCACCTTCAAAACTCAACCAAATTGCCCATTTTTTAAAGAATTAAACTAAAACTGTCCGTTGTCAAATGATAAAAAAATATGGATGCAAATGACTCTAGTACTTCCAAAAACAAAGCAGTGCCAGCTGTTGTAAAAATGTGCCATGTTTCCAACAACCTGTGTTTAATTTTTGAGGAACTGCTCTGCAGTTCATATCTTAACATTCCTACATATGTTCCCCTTCATTAAAATGATATGAAAGCACTTTTAAAAATGTAGTCTTTGCATAGGTGAGAGTTAAAACTGATTTTGTTGTTAGGATGTTAGGCAGAATACTAAGAATCAAATACCTTGAGTCTGTCATGAGACACCCTGAGCTGCTGGCGGAGTGAGGCATTGCCCACCTACACTGCACTTGAAGGAGCTAACTACAGGCTAGTTTCTTGAGCTGGTTTGGGACGTCAAGTCAACTGTGATGGCATGACTGTGCAGATCTTTAATCTACAGCTATAAACTTTCTCAGTTTCTCAAGTCTCCTTTTCCCTAGTAAAAGTTTAAAAATATCGGTGCTTATTTTGCCTTTTTTTTTTTTTTTTTTTTTTTTTTTGAGGCTGGCCGTAAGCACACAATTCTCATGCCTCAGCTTCCCAAGTGCTAGGATTATAGGTATGCACCACCACACCCAGTTTACATAGTGCTGGGGAAATGAACCCAGGGCCCACAGCTTGCTAGGCAAGCCCTTTAATGCTGAACTATTCTTCCATGTCCTGAAATACATATCTCTTTAAAAGACTTCCCAAATGCTAGGATTACAGGTGTGCACCAGCCTGCTTGGCTTTACGTAACGCTGGGGAATCGAACTTGGGTACTTAGCCCTTGACTTGGCATTTGCCAGGCAAGTGCTTTAACCGCTGAGCCATTCCTTCAGCCCGTTTTTTCATATTTAAAGCTTATTTAAAGTGAACCTGTGCATTTTGAAAACAATCATACCCAAATCCTTAATGTAGCGTTTATTTTCCTGCATTCATGAATGTGCTTTAGAGTCTATAAACTACCTCAAACAATACGAAATTTAAAATTTTTTAGGGCTGGAGGAATGACACAGTCGTTAAGGTGCTTGCCTTGCAAGCAAGCTTAAGAAACTGAGTTCAATTCCCCAGCACCACATAAAGTTGGACGTGGTGGCCCATGCCTGTAATCCCAGCACTCGGGAGGCTGAGGCAGGCGGACTGTTCTGAGTTCAGGACAACCAAGGCCTACAGAGCAAGACCCTGTCTCAAAAACAAAAAGAAGAAGAAGAAGAAGAAGAAGAAGAAGAAGAAGAAGAAGAAGAAGAAGAAGAAGAAGAAAAGATTTTTTATTGAGCTAGTTCATAACTTTTACCACATTTTTTGCAAGGAGTATAACACTGCCTATCCAGGCATGGCCACACAGGCCCATAATCCTAGTACCTAGGAAGCTGAGGCAGGAGAATCACAAATTGTAGTCCTACCTTGGCAACTGGCAATTCAGGAAGACTGGCTCAAAAAAGAAAGAAAGAAAGAAAGAAAGAAAGAAAGAAAGAAAAAAGAAAAAAAAAGCTGGTGATGTACCTCCATGTGAAGGCCCTAGATTCAACTCCACTACCACAAAACAAAAACAAAACAACAATAAGGGAACATTGCCTAAGCGACCCAAGTAGGCATCTTCTCCAAAGCTGGTGTGACATTTTGCTACAGCATCACATAAAGCCAGGTACTAACCTTCACTAACTGGAAATGAAAATACAAAATCTTTTACATTTGTCACTATGGACCTGCTCCTAATTCAAAGAAGCACTTAGTGTTGGAAACATAGCTAAGTGGTAAAGCGGTTACCTAGCATACATGAGGCCCTGTGTTCAATCCCTAGGACTGGAAAAGGAAAAAAAAGTAATAAAATCCAGCATTTGTCCTTATTGCACTGAAGTATTTTTTACCATTCTAGGTGGCTATAGCTACTAACAAGGCTTCTCTGAAGATTCACACAGCTATGGATGACGAGAAAACGTCTAGCTTATTCATTCTTAATAAGTCTGCCAAAACATCTTTTACATATATAAATAAAACCATGTGTGGCTGTTTAAAATCTTTCCATGGTTTTCATTGCTCTTAGGATAAACCCAAAAAGGTCAGCATTGTTTTTAAGTAGGTAAGCTCATGCTGGGGGCATAGCTCAGTGGTTAGAGCACCTGCCTAGCAAGAGCAAGACCCTGGGTTTGATTCCCCACCACCACATAAGCTGGGCGTGGTGGTGTACACCTGCAATCCCAGCACTTGGGAAGTTGAGGCAGAAGGATTGCTATGAGTTTGAGAACAGCCTGAGCTATACAGTGAGTTCAGGAGTAGCCTGTATTATAGTGAGACCTTGTTGCAAAAAAATAAGGTAAGCTCCATGACAAATGGGGACTTTAGATTTGGTTGATGATGAACTACTGATGCCTTGAACAGTGACTGGCACTAAAGAGGTGCACAACAAACATCTGTTAAACAACAAAATTATTATGACTGTGTCCCCTGTGTGTTCTGAGCTTTGTTACTCACCACTTTTGCTTGGTTTTCCTCTCTTTATGCCTCCATGCAAATTTTTTTCCATTGAGTAATGCACACTAACATCCAAATTTTAGCTTTAACTTTACTTCCTGTGTATGGTATTTCTATACCCTCCTCTTTGGTCCCTTGTTACGTCCTCTTACAGAACCCTGTCATCAAACTCCTTTCTCCTACTTAGTCAATGTCTATTTTTCTATGAGATTTGATAAGGTCCATGAGGACAGGTTTGGGATTTGTTTGAGTCAAGGTTTATTTTATTTGCCTGTGATTACACCTGGGAAAAAGCAGGCATTCTAGATGCATTGGCTTTTATGAATAATGAATGAACTGTTAAATCAGTTGGGTCAGCAAAGGAGACAGATGGTTCTCTTTATATGTCACACATCATTTAATAAGTACACACTATAAGGGGAGAGAATCCATCATGGCCACACAGCGATGACAGTGGTGAAGAAGATACCCACCTGCTCAGCCTAGATTACCTGAGAGCTGCTAACTGCTGCGTTCTTCTCATTGTCCTTGGTAGCTCTATTTTAACACAAATGAATTGTTTCACTTGATTGAAAGACAGAATTTTGCTCAATGACAAAGATTTTAAAAACTATTCTTTATATTAATATGTATTTGTAATATATAATAACAATCAGCTTCAGAAATTAGTGCACATACATACCACATCTTGATCATTTCTCCTTCTTTCCTCCTCCCATCCACTCACCCCACATTCCTCTTCCCTCTCCACAAAGTGTATCTTCATATTTTCTTCTATCTCAATGATAAGCATCTTAATTTCCAAGTTTTAGATCTCATCAGTTATATCTCTAACTTACTGAATCTAACATTATAAAATTGAAATGGGTTATAAAAATCAGACGTTAATGATGAGCATTAAACCAATAGTGTGGTTTCTTACATAACTGTAGGTATATTTGCACTTGTTAACACTTTCAAATACCTTTATAAATTATTTTTATTTTAAGGTAACATATGCTTATTTCAATAAAATGCACTGAGATCAAGTAGCCTGACATGGAGGTAGGCTCAGTGTTGCCCTAACACACAAGGTGGCTTCCAGAACAGCTGTGACAATCCATTCTTCTGCCCACAGCTGCATTTGGGTGCCAATCTTCCCACTTTTTTTTTTGTTGTTTTTGAGACAGGGTCTCGCTCTGTAGCCCAGGCTGGTCCTGAACTTACTATATAGTTCAGGCTAGCTGCATGGGCATGCGCCACCATGCCCGGCTTTATGTGGTGCTGGGGAATTGAACTTAGGGCCTTGTGCTTGCAAGACAAGCAGTTTAACCACTGTGCCATTCCTCCAGCTGCATTCCCACTTCCTTAACAACACCAGACTTTAGCAATCTTTTAAGTCCTTGTCATTCTAAAGTTTGGAAAAGATAATGCATTTCTTTTTTTTTTTTTTTTTATTTTTTTGAGACAAGGTTTTGCTCTTTAGTCCAGGCTAGCTGGTCCTGAATTCACTCTGAAGCCTTGAACTTGTGGCAATACCTCTGCCTCAGCCTCCCAAGTACTGAGTTTATACTGACATATGGGGCACTCACCTGATATACATGGTGCTAGGGAATCAAACCCAGGGCCTTCTGCTCATCAGGCAAGTGCTCTAACAGTTGAGCTAGGATCCTAGCCCCTGCATTTCAGTTTGTGTTTCTAGGATCATTAAGATATAGCCTACCTTTCATGCACTTAATGGTGCTTCTATTTATTCTTCTGGGAATACACTGTGCACTTATCTTCAGTGTAAACAAAACACAGTATGTAAATAAAAGAACATGTAGTGTATACAAACAGCTGAAGACTAATATTAAAACAAGCAACTATGATACACCCCTGAGTTTAAGCAACTGAAATAACTAGTTCTTTTGGAGCATCTGTAAACCTCTTTTCAAATGCATTTGACTTCCCCCACCCTTCAGTGGTAACCACTGTGTAAAATTTTGTGTTAACCATTTTTTTGTGTTAAAACACACAAAACATTAGTCCCACATATACATGAATCCCAAACAATATATTAGTTTGCTTTGGCTTTCCTTTTTCTTTTTTCTTTTTTTTAATTTTTGAGGCAGGGTCTTGATCAGTAGGTACTTCAGGCTGATTCTGAACTCACTACGTAATCAAGGTTGACCTTGAACCCATGCAATCCTCCTGCCTCAGCCTCCCCAGTGCTGGGGTTACAGGTGTGTGCCACCATGTCCAGCTCTTATGTGGTGCTAGAAATGGAACCCAGGGACAAGGGCTTGCTAGGCAAGCACTCCAACTGCGGAGCTAGGCCCCCAGCCTCTGATTTTTAATCCTATATATGTTAAAATCTCCAGTGTTGGATGCACAGCACAGCTAACAGACAGCAGGGTTCCTGCAGCAGGCGACGTACTGGAGCTCTTCTCTGTTCCTCCATGCTGTGTGTGTCCTTACAACTTCTCTAAACTATAAAGCCTACTCTGTATTCTAAAAGCCTTAAGGGCAATACACCATAGAAACTTTTAACATATGTAAGAATTAAAAATTAGAACCAAGTGTGGTGGAACACACCCGTAATCCTAGCACTCCGGGAGAAGATGCACAAGGACTGCAAGCTCAAGTACAACGTGGGTGATCTGCAACTAGGCGGGACTCTGTCTCAAATAAAAAATAAAATGGGCTGGGGATCAGCATGAAAGCCCTGGGTTCAATCCTCAATATGACAAAGAAAGGAATTAAAACTTAATATGCACCATATAGAAAGAGCTCATCCACATTGATACGCAAAAATTAAGCAAATTAAACATGGGTGATACACACTGCAGCAATGGATACTAACACAATGAATACTAAAAATTAATATTGAATTTTAAAAGCATGTCATAACAATATATATACAATGTGCTTTTTATCAATATAAAATTTTAAAGGCAAAACCAAATTAATATATTGCTTGGGATTCATGTAGAAATAATATTTTGTTATGTTAAATTACATGTTCTTTCATCATTGAGCTACATCCTAAGCATGGCTTTTTTTTTTTTTTTTGAGATAGGGTCTCACTCTGCAGTCCAGGCTGGTCCTGAACTTACTGTGTAGCCCACCATGGCCTTGGCAATCCTCCTGCCTCAGGTTTCCAAGCACTGGGATTATAGGCATATTTTTATGTGGTGCTGGGGAATTGAAACCAGGGCCTTGTGCATGTGAGGTGAGCTCTTTTACCACTGAGCTACATCCTCAGCTCCCAAGTATCATTTTTAATGTTAATATTTTAAAATACAAGTTGAAACTCTTCCCAAAAAAGTCACTATGGAGGAATAACAAACGTTAAATGCTTTCTGCAGATCAAATAATATGTTCATGATTGTGACAGAATACAAGGATGTACAGAATGGAAGATTTAAAAGCAGTAACTGGTAAATGAATGATAACTTTTCCTTACTACCATTTCCCAATCATGTCACCCGTAGCACAGAACATGGAGCAACTGTGAGGTCCCAGGAAATTCCCAGTTATTCAAGATTTAGATTGTGGGTGTTATTTTAAGAGAGTGAAGTTTCATTCTGAAGCCATGCTAGTTCATACTGACATTTGTAGACACAGGGCTATTTTAGAGAGTGCCATCAGTCAGGCCCAGAACACATTAACACTATATCATTTTCAAAAGCTTGGCAATCATTTTTGTCACAGCCTGCATTCATTTGCCCAGATGAAAGATGTTATTTCTCAGAATAATAACACAGTGTGTAAGAAAAACCAACTTTCTTTTTTCAAGAGTACTGATGACTGGACTCAGGGGTATAGCTCCATCACTCAGCTACCCACATCCAAACTTTTTTAATTTTTTATTTTGATACAAAGTCTCACTAAGTTGTGACCCTCTTGCCTCAGCCTCCCTAGGTGCTGGGATTGCAGGTCTGCGCCACGCTGCTATTTTGGGAGAGAGGGTTCTGTGGGATTTGGTATCCACGCAGCACTCACAATCCAGTTGTTAGTCTTCCTATGTCAAGCAATGGATAAAAATACCTCTGTTTGGGAGGACACTGCAGATGCTCAAAATACAACTGGCCCCGGGAATTGATACTCATCACGACCTCTTTTTCAGACACCAGGTCTACCCTGAATGGGTTCGCTGTGACCTGGCACTTCAGGTCTCCTTCTCTGGCTGACAGCAGCAGGCTCCCTGAATCCCCTGCATGTGAAGTCAGCCTGGAAGACAAGCAGATTATAGGAATAAAGAGCTTACTGAGAACACAGACTTTGTGTTAAGAGTGTGTACTGAGCAGAAGTCCACTATATCTTCAAAGATTACTACCATCAGCAGCAGCAGCAGCAGCAGCATTACTGTGGCGCTGGGGATCGAGCCCAGGGCCTTCACACCGAGCTGCATTCCCAGGCCATTTGTACTTTTGATTTTGAGATCAGGGCTCACTTAAGCTCCAATTTGCCCTGGCTGGGCCTGACTTTATGATCCTTCTGCCTCTGCCTCTGCCTCCCTGACTGCTGGGGTTACAGGTCTGTGCCACCTGGCCCAGCTTACCTTGTCTTTAGAACCAGCCTTACCTGTGAGAAGACATAAATAAAAGCAACAACAGGGTTAGAGGAATGGCACAGCAGTTAAAGTGTTTGCCTTGTAAGCGCAAGACCCTGGGTTTGATTCCCTAGCACCACATAAAGCTGGGCATTGTAGGTTACACCTGTAATTGCAACACTCAGGAGGCTGAGGCAGGAGGATTGCTGTGAGGCCAAGGCCAAACAGGGCTACTCCAGTGAGTTCAGGACCAGCCTTGGTAACAGAGTGACACACTGTTACAAAAAAAAAAAAAAGAAGAAAGAAAGAAAGTTTTGGATCCTCAAGACATAAGCTCAGAGCCAGAACTTAAAATTCCACCGAGGCCCAGATATCTCCCTTTCCCTAGTGCACAGCAACGCTGCTCAACAGTTTCAGGCTTCTTTAGTGATAGTGCAGAAGGACACTTTATGTTGTATGGGGTTTTTCTCGTTTTTTTTTTTTTTTTTTTTTTTTGCCTCTTGGTTGTACTGGTGATCAAACAAAGGAAGGACCTTGCCCTCTTTATTATTTTTTATTGTATGTATGTGTATGTGTATTTGTATATATGTATATGTATGTATGTATTGGTGGTACTGAGGATTTAGCTGAAGGCTTTTGCACTGAGCTACATCTCCAGTCCATTTTTTATTTTACTTTTTTTTTTAAATGCAAGGTCTTACTCTGTAGTTCAGGCTGGTCCTGAACTATGTAGCCCAGGTTGGACTTGAACTCTGGAAATCTTCCTGCCTCAGCCTCCCAAGTGCTGGGATTATACCACCATGCCGGTTTATGTGCCAGCCCATTTTTTATTTTTGATTTTGAGACAGGGTCTTGCTAAGTTACTACATTACTCAGGGAAGGGCTTGAATTGTGGCCTTATAAGCGCAAGGCCCTGGGATTATAGGCCTGTAGTACCATGCCCAGCCCCTTTTCATTTTGGGGGGAAAGAGTCTCACTAAGTTGCTCTGCCGGGACTAGAACATGTGGTCCTCTTACCTCAGCCTCTTGCACGGCCGGGGTTACAAGTGTGTACCACCACTCCTGGCATAGTTGTTGCTATCATTCTGTTCTTCCTGTCCCTCTCCATGGATCGATTCTAGGTTCCCCTTCAAACAACATGTATGGGACCTGGCAACTTACTGGGGTTGGCTGATAGGTGTGTCTCACTATTCATCAGACCTAGAGAGAATTCTTTGTATTATGCCTTTTTCTATCATTTTTAGATTACTGGATCCCAGGATAAACTATCAACTGCCCTGAGGGCTAAACGACCATTTTTGTACACCACGTGGGTCCTGGGACCACCCTGTCTCCTGAAAGCCAATGCTGTTACTTGGCTTCTCCCACCCAAACTCCCATCTTCTTCACTGAAATCTGACAGCCCATTTTCTTGGCATCATTTCTTGCCATTGTCCCCAAACTCTAAAAGAAAGCCATTTACTATGACGCTTTCCAAAATTTCCCCACCAATGTGTTTCCCAATAAAGGGGCATCCTCCGGATCCTCTTGTGAAGGGTCAGGGGCCACATGAGCTGGCCATATGTAACAAACCCACTTCAACAATTTTATTTCCCTAACTTTAGGGGCCATTTCTTCTACACTGTGCTATGGAATTTCTGGATCTCAACTTCAGCTAGCAGAATCTATAGCTGAGTTTGGTTTATACCAAACAATCAATAATTTGCACTACTCTTAGCTGCCCACACTAGCATATCAAGTCCTTACAATCTCTGGTACGTGTACTTATGCCAATATATTTAGACTGATTTAAAATTATTGCTCCCTTCTGGTCTCAAGATCCCCTGAAGGTATGTGCATGTTTATATCCCACGTTGCTGCCAGTGTGACGCTGCCTGACTCTTTAGGTCTGCACATCTTCTCTTCCACGCCCCGGGGCACGTTGGGATTTGGCTCAGACAACAGGGATGTAGGCAACGAGGGAAGATGAGGGGAAGGCAGGAGGAACACCGAGACCCCTCTGCAAGGTCTGTTGCAGGGACAGGCTGCTCAAGCCAGCAGGATCAATTTCATTAGAACAGGAGGAGGTGCTTTTGCTAGATTTGGAAGCTCAACACTCAACCAAGTTTTGAAATTTGTTAACTTGGAATCATCCAGAGCTTCCTGAAAGTTACCATTCAATTTTAACAGGTCCTCCTATCTTTTCCTCACTGATGTCATCTATTACTCACAACATCACGTGCAGGGCTGAGGCATCAAGTTTCAGGCTGGACATCAGCTGTGGTCCCTAGGACAGTACTGGTCAATGGGCTTCCACCTCAGCTAGAATCAGGGAGCTGGGGGCAGCTGGGCTCCAGGTTTATGCCATCTTAGCTGTTACAGGAAGATCAGTAAACTACAGGCCTACTGGCTTAGATCCAATCTACAGCTGCCACAGCTACATAAACATGACAGAAATAAACATTTCTATAAGCACATGATTGGTAGAAATCACATGAAAAATCTCTAAGAAATGAGGAAATATAGTTTTTAGCTTAGTTACCGTGGTAGTTGGAAGACCCTGCAGAAAGAGGCTGGAACAGAAGCAGAACTAGCAGATCACCTTTACCAGGCCTATCTAGTACCATCCTAATATCAAACATGGCAAACACAGCACAGAAAGCATTAATTTTACTTACAGACACATATGAAAATATTAATGGATCTACTAGCAAAGTGAATCCTCAAGCATTATAAAAAATGTTATGATCATGTGTTTTACATATATGCATTCATGTAAGTGTTAAATTGCAAAGCTTTGAGAATAGTCTCTTTAATTTCTGTTTTGTAAGCTGCTGGCACATGGTAGCAATTCACTGAATAGATGTTTAAATTTATGGTGGTTCGACCAAAACTGAATTAATTTTTTCTTTTTATTTGCTGACTTTTCATGGAAAAATAATCTGCATAAAATCTTTATAGTGACATAGTGAAAAATTAAAGCATCTGGCATAATTATACATTCTTTTAGTGAAATAATGTGAAAAATCTCAGAGTCAATAGGCAAAGCCAAATTGAAGTCTAATGGAAACATCTGGAAAGAACTAATGAAGATGTTTTAGATATATAAAAATGTTTTAATCCCTAGAGATTTTTTTCACTGACTCTAAGTAAAATTACGTTAGGCTTCTGAGAATACCCTTAATTAGAAGTGAGTCAGCATAGCTGTACAGATGAGAATTTGGCTAGTGTTCTGGGTCTCAGGGCTTGCTACTCAACTAAGTGAGCAAAAGAAACAGATTTCCTTCTACTTGCTCCTCAAGTCTGGCTAATATGCTATTTTTATTGCAAGAACAGAAGGAACTACAGTCTGCCTCTGCCCATTCCAGGTTACAGAGTCAAACAGAGGATGCAGAAAAAATAGAATGAATGATACAGGAAACTGACAAATTTATCTTCATACATCTGAATACTAATCCTGAAAATGATGGTTTTAAATAGGCAAAATAAGAGGAACATATAAAATGTCTTGCTGAAAGAACATGCTGGGGTGCACCTCAGACCCCTGTTCCTTGGCTTACCTTATAGTGCTTGGCTTGCTGACGAGCACATCGGGAACCTCATACCTGGGCTTTAGTGGTGTCTCTTCATTTATTTTAAGCCTGAAAATGTTTCTCTCTATACCATAAACTTCAGCCAGGAGAGGAATCTGGGAACAGACATAAGATTAGCTTCAACAGGGTACCCCCATGATGTTTTAACAGTCAAATTACAATAATTAGAATAGAATTTGTTTATCCTATCAGAAGCCAAAGAAATTAGAGAACAATGACCACAAGAAAAGCCACAAGCGACCCAGTCTAGGTGCGTCCTTGCTCAGCTATGCCTGTGTGGTTCACAGCTAAGAGACACAGCTGTCTATGGTGGAATGTGGAAAGTCTCTATGAATAATGGCTCCAGCTGAAACCAGCCTTGGGAAGTTGGGACATAGGTATCGATGATACAGTACAGGTGAACTAAGTGTAATAATTAGGGTACTAAGACCAGAGATTCCAGCTAAATGAAAGAGGGATGATGACAGGTCACTGAAAAGAACAGAATGTGATATGATGATTACTGGGGTTTTCTATTGGTGAGTGAAAATAAAACTTGCTGCACTAAAATCAAAAGACTTGTCTTAGAGCTGGGAGTAGGCCAGGGAAACATTCTCAAGGGGCTGGGAAATCTGGGTAAAATCCTGCTACCTACGATGAAAGATGGAAACAACACAGAACTTGAAGAAAGACAATTCAAAAAATAGAAAAAGATGAACTAACCCTAGGAGAACAGAAATGTCTGGATTCATGTTATGAAAAAAAAGCATCTAAGCTGCAAGAATATTTTAAGACTGTGGTTTTCAAGTAATGTGCCATGTCACACTGGCCACTCCCAGGTTCTTCATGAGGTGTGATACCAAGATTTGGTTATAAACAATATTATAATGATTGTGTCTATTATAATAAAGTCAAGGCAAGGTAGGCTTTTGTGGTATAGTGGAGAGGAGGTACAAGATAAAATAGAATGAATAATACACAAAGTATGAGAAGGAAAGGAAGCACGGAAAATATCAAATAGCACCAAAAATGTAATGCTACTGCAACTTTGCCTCTTGAGAATACAGGGAGCACTTAGACAGTGACATGATAGTCGTCTCAGCTACTTTCTTGTTGCTGGGACACAGGTAACATCCCAACTTAAGGGGGGAAAGGTTTATTTTAGCTCATAGTTTCAGGAAGTCTCAGTCCATCCATGGGCCATCTGCAATGGTGGAAGGACGTGGCAGAGGGCCCAGCTGAAGAAAAGCTGTTCACAGTATGGGAACAGAAAGAGCAAAAGTTAGAGCTAGTGAGATACTTACACCCTTCCAGGTAATGCCCCAGTGACTCGCCTCTTCCGAGCAGGTCCCACTTTCCAGCATCAACAGGAAATCAAGGGGTTAGTTCCAATGGCTGAACCACTTCCAAACACACTAGGCTTCTGGGGGACATTCCAGACCCAAACCCAAAGAGGGACAAGCTAGCTAGTACGGCACCTCTGGACACTTTTTTTTTTTTGTATTTGCATGTGATTTCATTTATTTTTTTCCCACATTTTATTGATATGTATACGTGCAAAATTCAAGGTTTACAATGGAGTTGAGCATTTTGTGCACATACGGATCTTGTCAAGGTGACAAGGGCTTTCCCACTCTCCTTTGTCTCTCCCTACCCACCCCTCCCTCCCTCCTCCCCCACCCTACTCCCCTCTTTCACTTTGTCTTTCGTCTTAAGTTCCATACGTGTTGTGATCTGGGTCTCTCATATCAGAGAGACCATTCGATGATTCACCTTCTGCTTCTGACTCACTTCACTAAACATGATGTTCTCTAGTTTCTTCCATTTGCCTGCAAAAGCCTCCACACTATTGGACTTTATTTTACAGGCCCTCTAAGACAGGATTATGCTGCACTACTGATCATACTGTAAGTACTGCTTCATGTTTAATATTTGGCATATTTGAATTGCTTCTAGTGTGCCACCAGAATCCTAACATTTGAAAATGTGTCCAAACAGAAATAAAGCTGAAATTCTATCATTGTAACATTTACTTGACAATATTATGATGGTTGGGGAGACTGAAATTTATAGGAGACAAAACAGATGCAAAGTTTATATATAGCATTTTGATTTTTTTTTTCAGACAGTCTCACTCTGGAGCCCAGGCTGGCCTTGGACTCATGACAACCCTCCTGTCTCAGCCTCCCAATTGCTGAGTTTACAGGCATGCACCACCACTAGGGCACTGAACTCAGGGAAGCAAGTGCTTTAACTGTTGTGCTGCCATTCCCCCAGTCCGAGCCTTTATTTAATTTTTTTTTTTTTTTGAGACAGGGTCTCGCTCTGCAGCCCAGGCTGGTCCTGAACTCACTATGGAGCCCAGATGCAATCCTCCTGTCTTGACCTCCTGAGTGTTGGGATTACAGGCATGTGCCACCATGGCTGTCTGAAGTGGTACTGGGGAATCAAACTCATGTGGAATTAAACTCAGGTACTTAGCACTTGACTTAACACTTTTTAGGCAAGTGCTTTAACCACTGAGCCCTTCCTCCAGCCTTTTGAGACAGGGTCTTACTCTGTAGTCCAGGCTGGCCTTGTACTCACAGCAATCCTGCTTCAGTCTTCTGAGAGCTGGGATTACAGGTGTGCACCACCACAACCAGGGCCTTGTGCTTGCTAGGTGAGTATTTTAATCACTGAGCTATGTCCTAAGCCCCAATAAAGCATTCTGAATCCAGGCCTGGTGTAACAGGTCTGTAATCCTGGCACTCTGAGGCTGAGGCAGGAAGATCCCAAGTTTGAGCCTTGCCTGGGAAACATAGCAACTCAGTGAGAACCAGTATGAAAAATAAAGATTAAAAATTTAAAAACCTTTTATACAGAAAGCATTTTATGATAAGTGCTAAGACAGAAGGGCAAGAACAGAGCTGGGAGAACAGGTGACTACTGAGTAGTGTGGAGGTCAGGCTCATGCAGGCCTTCACAGGCTCTTAGGACTTTAAGTGGGCAGGAATGTGCTTGTTATTGCAAGAAGGCACACAGGCTATCTGCCTATATGTGATTAAACAAACTCGTGCGGTTATGCGCTCAGGATTCTTCTGTTTTTAGTAAAATCTCTTTTTTACAAAAAGGAAAGAAACACAATAAAAGCTTCTGAGTTCTGTTCTTGAGGCTGAAACCCAAGGAAGACTCTTGATTAAATGAGGAGAGGTATCTACGACCCTGCTTTCAACAACTCTAGTGTTTCATGCAAAACAACAGAGGTAGAGCTCTGTTCAATTTTTTAAAACTTAATTTAGAAAAATTTCTCAACACATGGGCTCTTTCCAAGGTCCATATTCAGAATTATTTTTTTCAGAACTATTTAATTTATTGTTTCATTTTACTTTTGGTGCTGGGGATCGAAGCCAGGGTTTTGTGGACACTAAACACAGTTCTACTCATGAGCGCCATCCCAGCCCCAGATTCATTATCTTATTATCAATATTGGGGATAGAAGGCCTGCCTTGCATACTCTGCGCCTGGGCTCAATCCCTAGTACTTCAAAAAAAAAAAAAGAAAAAAAAATCACCTTCATAGCTTTCATGTTCTTGGTCCATAATTCCCCTAAATCTTACTATGCGTTTGCTCCTACAATCTGGTTCATGCTGTGTTTTCTATTAGCATAGATGTTTGCTTTTTTTTTTTTTTTAATCAGTACTCTTAAAGAAGTTTAATAGGTGGGCCCAGTGGGGCAGACCCTAATCCTAGTACTCTGGCATACTGAGGCAGGATGATCACAAGTTCAAGCCCAGTGTGGGTAACTTAGCAAATTAACAAGATCCTGTCACAAAATCAAAAATAAAAAATAGTCTGAGATAGTGGGGAAAAAAACAAAGAACTTTAAAACCTCAATAAGAAAATGAACAATCTGATTAAAGAATGCAAGTACTGACAAGAGCAATTAGGAAAAAGAAACACAAAGCATCCAGAAATGGAAAGGGAGAAGTAAAATTTTCTGTTTACATGTGACTTGATAAGATATAAGGACTAATAAGAAATACAGCAAACGTTTACATTAAAATATTACAGGAAAAAAAATAGTCTGAGAATGTTGCTCAGTGTGGAGGCCTTGGGCTCAATCTCCAGTACCAAAAAAGAAAAATATATTTAATCAGTGGAGATCCTTGGGTGGAGCACTGGGAGCGGCTCAAAGCTCCCATCCTCTGATATCCCATCATGGAAAACCCAGGGCTCCTAGGACCACGGTTTTAAAAAACACTTCCTTGATGCTTCTTAACTAATAGTTATTGCCAGTCCTTTCTCCTGAAATTTGCTCTTTCAAAAAGTCTAGACAGCTGGAGGAATGGCTCAGCAGTTAAAGCGCTTGCCTAACAAGTGCTTCAGTACCCGAGTTCGATTCCCTAGCACCATATAAGGAGGGCATGGTGGCACTTGTCTGCAATCTCAGCACTCAGGAGTCTGAGGCAGAGGGGTTGCCATGAGTCCAAGGACAGCCTGGGCTACAGACAGCCCCGTCTCAAAGAAAAAAAAAAAAAGTCTAGATGTACATGTTACATTATTCTATGTAAAACACAAAGACTTTCTATATATTCTTGTTCTTACTTGCTAGGGAAGCACTTGGGTATTTATCAACAAATAATATACAAACAAATTACCAAATCTCTTCTTGTAGTGATGACTGGAAATGATAATAAATATATGGCAAGTTAGAAGTCGGGTTGCTGAAATTGAGAATTTAGTATTAATCCTTAGTAGTAGCAGTTACAGTCAAACTGCAGCCAGATGGATTTATGTAAACAACTGAACAAATCTTAAATGGACATTGTTTTTTCTTGAGGCAGAGTCTCGCTCTGTAACCCACGCTGGTCCTGAACTCACTATGCAGCCTAGGCTGGCCTTGGACTCAAGAGAAATCCTCCTGCCTCAGCCTCCGGAGTGTTGAGATTACAGCTGCTAGCACACCCAGTCTATGTTTCTGGGGAATTGAACTCAGGTACTTAGTGCTTGATTTAGTGCTTGCTATGCAAGCTCTTTAACTGCTAAACTATTCCTCTAGCCCCTAAATGGACATCTTAAATGAGGTGAGAGAGCATGGGTTTTGCTCCTCTAGAAATACACACACACACACACACACACACACACACACACACACACACACACACACACACACACACACATTTTTGGAGGAAGTACTGGGGATCTAACCCAGGACTTTCACAATGATCTCCATCTCCAGGCCTTTTTTTTTTTTTTTTTTTTTTTTTGGAGACAGGGTCTTGCTCTGTAATCCAGGCTGGTCCTGAACTCACTATGTAGCCCAGTCTGGCCTTGGATTCATTGCAGTCCTCCTGCCTCAGCCTCTAGAGTGCTGGGATTACAGGCATGTGTCACCACGCTGGCTTATGTGATGCTGGGGAATCGAACCTGGGTACTTGGCACTTGTTAGGCACGGGCTTTAACTGCTGAGCCACTCCTCCAGCCCCTCCAGATGATTTCTATTTTTGGTTTTTGAACCAGGGTCTGTTAAGTCACTAGGTTGCCCAAGCTGGGCTGAAACTTGCTATTCTCCTGACTTAGGCTCCCAAAGTGTGAGGATGACAGGCCTGTATCACCAGGACTGATTAGAAATATTTAACAAGAGTAAAGATTCACGTATACACAGAGAAGCTAAGATAAATCCTCAGAGAATGGGATACATTTTGGAGGTTCTTTTCAGTGCCTCAAGTCCCTCTACTTTTTTTGTCTACCTTCCCTGAGGCCTATCTTTCTAGGAAACAGTCTCCTAGTAAACAGAGTATAAATTCTGTCTTCCTCTCTTATTTCCCTCACACTCAATAAAAAATCAAAATCCGGCAGCTTTAAATCCACTCATGTAGTTCTTATGACCATGAGAGCAAAAATATGAGACATTTTGTAAAAATCATGGTGGCAGAAAGAGCTCTACGTATTCAAGCATAAGATCAATAATAATTAACTTAAAACAATTTTCTGTTTACCCGGTCCAAGTAATCACAACAGGTAGAGACTCAATTACCTAAACAGCCCTAGAACACATGCTTAAATGGTGTTAAGAAGAAAAATTATGACTCCATCACCTTGATGTAGTCACTTGACCAGGACAGTGTCCTTGTCCTCTGGCACCAGGTTTCCATATTATCATATAAGGGACAGAGCCTGAAGGAGTGAGCCACCGCCTCTCCTAGCTGTTGATCAAGGCCTTCTAGGATGCACACAATGGCAAGAGCTCATCAAGCTGCTGCAGAGAACTAACCTCCCCCTCCACAGGCAGAGCCAGCTGGTTTCCTCTAAGTACGGATCCTCCATGGTGACCTTATGGGCATTACCCTGTCTAGGGGTGCTGCAGATTATTGCAGTTTACAAATTTCAGCAGAATCAGTATTTGCTAAAAAGCTTCATGTGCCTCATCTGCAGAGGAGATGACTGGTTGGGCAAACTCTCGTTTCTATCCTGCTCAGATGAAAGGCAAGGAACAACTTCACAGCAGCGCCCAGAGGGACCCCTGCATCCTTGAAGAAGCTGCTAGAACAGCTGTCTCTGGTGAAACCTTACAGACAGCCTGAAAAAGTAAATATGTTACCAAACGGTCATTCATATCATGAGTAAACATCAAAATGAGCAATATAAAGTAGAATGAAGAAATGTGGTGCACTCGGGAGGCTGAGGCAGAATTGCCATGAGTTTGAGGTCAGCCTGGGCTACACAGTAACTTCAGGACTAGCCTGGACTACAGAAGAAGACCTTCTTGAAAAAGAAAAGTGTATTGAAGAAAAGGAATGCTTCTGCCATCCTGGTAGTAGTACCTTGCTAGACTTAGGACAGGAGACATTCCTCTGTACTGCTATCACAAACTAGATCTGTTTCTCAATCTACCTCAGATCTGGACTGAAGGTAGAACATTGGTAACAATTGGGGGAAGTCAGTTACAAAAAATATACAAAAAAGTTAATATTTATCTGATCACTTCCCTTTTAGACTTTCTTCAGGAAGCTTTTGCTTAATTAGATAGATAGCTAATTATTCTATCACCAGAAATAAGCCCAATACCACACTGACACCTTACCCAAGAAAGCTTTCATTATGGTTTGGATTTGGACTCTCCCTCAAAAGGGTCACCTAATTTGAAAGGTGACTGGATGATAAAGGTTAATAGGATCATGTGGCTCAATCGTGGGCGACTTCATGTGCTGCCAGGTCCAGGAGGGTCCTGGCGCTGACTCTTGTCCCTGTTCCTTTGTCCACCCCCTTGCCATGAACAGCTGTTCTCCACTACAGGCTCCACTACTGCTAGCCGCCCATGAGTGGGCTGAGACTTCTGAACTGAAAGCTAAAAAAAATAAACGTTTCCTCCCTCAAGTTGAAGATGTCGGCCACTGTGTCCCAGAGGTGACGAAGTGACTAAGACAGAGGCTAAAACACCAGCTTTTCCTCAAGCCCAATATCCTGATCTGACGCCAGCATGTGGATCAACACTCCCCCTTCTGCATCGCTGCTGTGTGCTAAGAACAACCTATGTGCTGTGGACAGAACAATGTCTCCCAAATATGCATGCTAAAGCCCTGACCCTCCATGTGGTAGTGTCCTGGTTTGTATCTGGAATGTCCCCCAAAAGCCTCATGTACCTATGGACACTTTGTGTTGGAAGGTGGGGCCTGGCTGGAAGGGGCAGATGCTTGGGCTTGACCTGGAGGGGTGTGAGCTAGTTCCATACTTCCTCCTAGTCAGTCGCTCTGTGCCACCAGGTTGTGAGGATCTCTGCTGCAGGAGCTCCGGCTCTGGCCCTGCCCCACTCCAGCCCTGCCATGTGCTTCCATCATTTCCCAGCTGCTCTCCTGTGAATTGACTGTGACCTTCTAAAACTATAAGCTAAAATAAAACTCCCTAAGTTGTGGATGTCAGGTATTGAGTCACAGTGAAGAAAAAGTAACTAGGAGAGGTAGCATCTGGAAACAAGGTTGTGAGAGGGATCAGGCTTAGAGGAGATCACGTGGGTGCAGGATGGGATTACTGCCTTTATAAGGCCAGACCAAAGAGTCTCTATCCACAACACAAGGGCACAGGTGGCCACAGACAAGCTGGGATGAGAGTCCTCACTAGAGTGAACGTGCTGGTTCCTTGGTCTTAGAATCCCCAGCCTTTAGAAATGAGAAATAAATGTCTATTGTTTAAGCCACCTTGCCTTTGGTATTTTATTATGGCAAACAAAGTAAACAAAGACAATGCTGCAATGCTGGATGGATGATTTGACTCTGTTTCCTATTTTTTTTTTTTTTTTGAAACAGGGTCTCACTCTGTAGTTTAGGTTGGTTCTGAACTCACTATGTAGCCCAGGCTGGCCTCAAATCCATGGCAATCCTCCTGCTTCAGCCTTCCAAGTGTTGGGATTACAGGCCTGGTTTATGTGGTGCTAGGAATGAAATCCAGGGCCTTACACTTGCCAGGTAAGCACTTTAACCACTGAGCTATGTCCCCAGCCCAGTTCCCTGATTGTTTATTAAGAAGCAAACTGGGGGAAGAGAATTAGTATGAAGGATTTCAAAAATAACAATATAACCTGGCAACTCCAAAGTTACTCTTTTAAGTTTTAAAGGCACTTGGGGCAGCCACTAAGAGTGCTAAATTTGTCACAATCTGCCTCATCAGTGCAATTTGAGAACTGCAGCTGTGAGCTGAATATGATCCCCTTCCAACTATGGGCTCCCTCTCTCTGCACCTGAAATGAAAAGCTGTCTCTCTCTCTCCCTCTCCCTGTCTCTCTCTCTGTCTCTCTCCTCTCTCTCTCTCTCTGAGACAGGGTCTTGCTCTGTAGCCCAGGCTAGTCCTGAACTCACTGGTGTATCCCAGGCTGGCCTTGGACTCATGATAATCCACCTGCCTCAGCCTCCTGAGTGCTGGGATTACAGTGTGCAGCACCACACCCAGCTTTTTTATGTGGTGCTGGAGAGTCAAACTCAGGGCCTTGAGCTTGCAAGGCAAGCACCTTAACCTCTGTGCCATTCCTTCAGTCCTGAAGCTGTCATTCTTATGAAGTGGATGTATCCAGACTGTTTCAAATCTATGGCCCACCCCGGTATCATGTGTCCATGTACAACCCCTATGAGGTATCCACCTCATCCCAGATACAACCTTAAAAGCAGGCTATTTCTATGTAAAGAGATGAATATACAACACAGACAAGTTTAGAGATAATTGTCGGATTCATCACTCTTCCTTAGACTAACATAAGGTATGAAACCCTAATCCCTACTAGTTGTATGGGACAAAGACATTAAAGTGGAGAAGAGTGGAGTCTCAGAGAGATCTACCAACCAAATTGCTTGAGGGCAGAGTACATAAGTTCACTGTGTGACTCCACTATCTCCAATATCTGAATTTAGAACCTGATTTAAAGAGTCCAGAAAGCTCTCACTTTGGAATCTATGTTGCTGATGTTTCAGATCATTTGTTTTTGCCTGTCAGGTTCCTTTTGCATACATGTCATCTTTGAGTGGGGGGGCAGTACTAGGGGTCAAGTTCAAAACCTTCGTACTGAGCAACATCCCCAGTCCACTTCTACTTTTCATTCTGAGACAGTGTCTTATATTTATAATCCTCCTGCTTCAGCCTCCAAGAGTGCTAGGATTACAGGCCTGTGCTACTGGGCCCGGCTTACATACTGTTTTTTAACACTGAGATCTTGTGGATATGCCCATTTTTCTACGAAGAGCTCCCCAATCTATTGCACTTTAGTGTTGGTACCTGACCTAAACAGCTCTTCCTCTTTCTCACAGAGAAAAAATGATCTATGTTAACAACAACAACAACAAAAAGGAGTCTACCACTAGTTGCACTAGTATCAAGCTGTAGAGAATTTTTATTTTGGCTCACCACTTGCTATGGTTTGGATCCGGAATGTCTCCTAATAGGCCCATGTATTCTGATGTTGTGGAATACCTATGCAACCATGTGCTGTTAGAGGTGGGGCCTGGTCAGAAGGGGTGGAACACTGGGGCTTGACCCAGAAGAGGCAGTGTTGGGGCCCGAGAGCCTCGGCATCACTGACCTTGGCCGAGTTCATTCCCATGAAGAAGTGTTTGAGTTATGCCTGGTTCAAAAGAATTTGTTATAGCTTGTACTGTAAGCCAGGTGGTGTTTTTCTTAAACACTGGACTGCTCTTTGTCCTTGATGGCTCTGGGAAAGTCTGAAAGCTGGTAAACAACTGGGGTATAAGAGAAAGACTGTAAAAAATAAAGTGTCTTTTGCAGCAACCCTTGCAAGAGTCCATGTATTTCTTCAATCTGCACTCTCCCACTCGAGTACCCGTTGACTGACTGAGCGGGCTCGGTCAAGGCAGATCACCAGGGTTTGACTTGAATGGGGTAGACTACTGAGGCATGGAGGGTATATACCAGCCCCATACTTCCTCGCTCATGTGGCTTCCCACCCACCATGCCATGAGCAGCTTTCCTCTGGCTCACCTCCACCATGTTTCTACCATTGCCAGTCACCTATGAATGGACCGAAACATTCTGAAACTTTGAGCAAAAATAAATCTTTCCTCCCCTTACTTTGTGGATGTCAGGCATTCTGTCCCAGTAAAGAAAAAGTAACATTTACTGATACTCCAAGACATGCTGCCTCATTTACTTTGCCTTGGTGTGTGTCTGTGTCTTCATGGTGATTGTTGTGGTTAGGATCTGGAGTGTCCCCCAAAAGTCTCATGTATTTTATGGAACCATGTGATGTTGGTGGATTGGGGTCTGGTCTGGAGGGGTGGATTGCAGTTAAGTTAGGATTAACGGTGTGTAGTGGCCACACCTGGATGCAGGAAGGACTGGTTACTGGGCGGAGACCTGAAAGGATACATAAGCTGCACCTGCCTTCCTGGAGGACAGGGGGTGGGGGGGACATGACACTAGTCTCAACTAGCCTCACTTGTCTTCCTGTTTGTCTGCGAAAGCTGCCTCCACCTCTCTCTCTGCCATGTACTTCGATTGTTGCCGGCTGCCCCTGAATGGACTGTGACCTTTGAGGCTGTGAGCTAAAATAAACCTTTCCTTTCCTAAGTTTGTGGATGTTGGGTATTGAGTCACAGCAACGAAAAAGTAACTAAGACAGTGATAGATTGTTCAGGAGGCTTAATGTATTAAGGCTCCATAAAGACAGGTAAGGTGTTTCCACCTGATAATGAACAACACAACTCTTTGGGGTCAGGCACAATGGAGCTAGGAAGGAAAATGAAGAAACCCAGCAAAAGAAGACAGGAAGATCTGTAACAGCTGGTGGTAGGCCTAGAAACTTCCAGGAAGCCTCTGGTGGACTTAATACACTTCCCAGAGCTAAGGGCTACTTCTGACAGTGAATGGAGATTCTAAATTAAGTCTTAAAATGTTATCAAGGACTCACCGATGAGTTCCCTGATACAGATTTTTAGGGCAGGGGCTGGGAGAGTTGCAGAGATCTCACACAGTTTTCAGGTGAAAATTAGGATCCCAAAACTGGGATTTGTTAGCGAGTTGGCTGAGTTATTGTCCAAGCTGTTAGGTGACTCAGCTGTAACTGTGCTTCAGTTGGAAAAATTACAAGTTAATTCCTATAGCACTGAGAGGCCCCAGAAACTCAGAATGACTTTACGACAGTGGTCCCCAACCTATTTTGGCACCAGGGATCAGTTTCATTGAAGACCATTCTTCTGAGGACCAGGTGTGGTGGGGAATACTTGTTATTCAGTAGGTTGTTGGAAAATAGCTCCAAAATGGCAGTAGTAGCCGGAGGAAAGATGGGAGGGAAGTTCTGCCTTTGTCAATCAGCAGCCACATTAGAACCTGATAGGAGTGTGCTGACAAGAGGAGTAGCTTTGCTCCTTGCTCACATCTTGCTTGCAGAGCTCATCTATTCCCGTGGCGCAGTCCTTCCACAGCCATGAACTCATACCAGTCTGTGACCAGGGGCTTGGGGACCCCTGCTTGAGAAGATGGGTGAGAATCTGGAAGTCAGGGTTGGGGACTTGTGCGCAGCCACACTTCTTAGCATAGCCCATAGCTTTTCCTTTAGGACTGGCCGAACTTTGTGGCCCACTTGAGGAGGTATGAGGACCTGACAGCTGGGAAAAAGTATTTAAGACACGATGCTATAATCTTTTCAGTGAGTAATAACTAGAGGGTGATCTGCTTCTGAAGCAGCTCAGGAAACAGAACACTTACACTGGTGACTTAAGCTTTCTAAGGCAGCACCTGTTTACCTAATCTTTGACCATCCAAATTTTGAGGTTTGAATACTTACTGAATCTGTCCCTGGCTTGGGCTGCACACATAACTGTATGTTGTATAACAGTGCTAGAAAAGGCATAAGTGTGGATGGAGTCTGACATATAGGAGAATGTCCTGCTTATTAGTTGTGTGACTTAGGGCAAGCGACTTTCCTTATCTAGCAATTGAGAATAATACATGGTACTTCTTGGGTGTTGCTATCATTTGGATCTGGAATGTTCCTCCAAAGTTTCATGCATTTGAAAGTTGTGGAATATCTATGGAACCACATGCTGCTAAGAGGTGGGGCCTGATTCAAAGGGGCAGAACACTGCGGCTTGACCTGAAAGGATGTATATTAGCTCTGCCTTTCCTTGTTCTCTTAGCTCCATGTCTGCCATGCTGTGAACAGCTTTCCTCCGGCTACGCCTCCAACATGTGCTTTCTCCTTTGCCAGCCACTCATAAATGGATTGAGACCTTCTGAAATTGTAAGCTAAAATAAATCTTTGTTGTACACTTCAGGTATTAAATCACAGTGACTAAGACAGGTGTATTATAAAGGTTATATAAAAGGAAATAACATTTGTAAAATATCCAAAACCACATCTGATACACAGGCCACCTCTATATTAATATTTATGTTATTGCTTAAGTTTTACTAGAATAGATACATTATGAGCTATTGTGGAAATTTATATATTTCCTTTTTGTTGCACTGGGAATTAAACATAAGGCCTTCACTCTGACATTTATCCCCAGTCCCTTTTTTATTGTTTGAGACAGGGTCTTGCTAAAGCTAAGGTGCCCAGCCTTGGCTCAAACTTGCAGTTCTCCTGACTCAGCCTCCCAGAGTGCTGGGATACAGACTTGTGCCATTGGGATCAGTGGAAATTTACATCTTTCAATCAGAATAAATCCAGAAACAGATCACTCTCTATAGAAGACACTTTCATCTCACCTTAGTGGCTTCATTGATGATTTGGAAGCTGGTGCTCTCTCTGCCTGCTATGACTGAGTCTAGTACTGCCCGATAGGAGGAATTCTTGGAGAGCTGCTGTTTCTGACGCCTACAGATACAGA
This sequence comes from Ctenodactylus gundi, assembly GCA_004027205.1. Lineage (NCBI taxonomy): Eukaryota > Metazoa > Chordata > Mammalia > Rodentia > Ctenodactylidae > Ctenodactylus > Ctenodactylus gundi. The sequence continues at coordinate 1,430,319 of PVKB01000042.1, forward strand.
GTAGACAGATGATGTGTGAGGACTTTTTTTTTTTTTGAGACAGTCTTACTCTGAGATAGTCCACACTGGTCCTAAACTTGCTATGTAGCTCAGGGTGGTCTTGAACACATGGCAATCCTCCTGCCTCAGCCTCCCAAGTGCTGGGATTACCAGTGTGCACCATCATGCTCAGCTTATGTGGTGTTGGAGAGCTGAGCCCAGGACTCTGTGTTTGCTAGGCCAGCGCTATAACTGCTGTGCTATATGGTTAGCATCTGATAGACTACTGCCATGTGCAAATCATTACAATCTAATATGATATTATGTGAACTATGCATAGACAGATGAGTACCCTCATAAAGTATTAACAGTACTACATTATTAGACTGCTAATAAAATTATTACTCATAAGAGTCTAATGAAATATGTCAACCATAACACTGCTCAGCAAGGAGAACCTCTCTCCTTTATTGAGAAAGTGGGGTCATTTTCAAAGATGAGGTTTACGAGTTTGCTAATTTTGCTTCCTCTTCGCATGAAACAGACCTTTTGGGAACAAGTCAATAAGTTCTGTAGTGAAAGACTACCATATAATCTAGTGGTTTAACAAGGTGACTGGATTTTTCACTGGAGAATTCTTATTAAGTTATCTGTTGTGAATTAAAATGCCATGCTTTCCTTCTTTTAGAACAGAGAATAAAAAAATAAAGCTAAAATATATGAAAACATTTTTTGATTTTTTAAAAAAGTTTTAGGATCACATAAAGATGAACACTAAAAAAAAATGAAGATTTTTAAAGACTTTTTGAAGCTCAGGGAAACAGGCAATCTCAGAGAGTGGTGACGGGAGTACAAAACAATCCCAATGGAGAAAAATCTGGTATAATTAATGTATTCCTTTTAAAAAATATGTATTTTTATTAGTGCACATTAATTTTAAAAACTGCTAACAATATTTCAAATGTATTTTGTCTCTGACCCAGATTAAAAATATCCCAAGGATCTAGGAAGAGAAGACAAACAGAATGAATTACAGTACATCTACCTAGTGGAATAATATGCAGCTGTAAAAACAGAGGAAAATCTCCATATACTCAAATGCAATGCTCTTCAAAGTTGTAGAACAGTGTATAAAGAAACCTATTTGGTATAAGAAAGGGCATGATAAGTTGGGAATCAGAACACAGTCCACAAGGAAAGCTGGAGCTGCAGGTGGGGAACATGTCAGAGTGGGACTGGCAGGAAGTGGGACTAGTACATGGTGGAAGCAGTCGTGAAGACAGGTTTTGGATTAGGAGTTGTTTTTTATTTCACATTCTTTAAAGATAAATGTAGTTTCTCGTTTGTTCGTTTTGTTTCTGTTAAACAGGGTCTCGCTCTGTAGTCCAGGCTATTCGTGAACTTGCTATGTAGCTCAGGCTGACCTCAAACTCACAATAATCCTCTTGCCTCAGCCTAAGAATACAGTATTATTTTTGAACCATGTAAAACTATTATCTATTCAAAGACATGAAATTCAAATATTGGTTTAAAAACATTCTGGCTTTTAAAATAAAACACCTATTAAACAACCTAAGCCATACAGTAGTAAGCTTACGAAGTTAAAGGTGAGTCTCCTACCTGGTGACTTCCTTAATCATCAAATTTCCTAACTGACTCTTTCCTTAGAATCTCAATAGTTCTCAAAAATTTAGTACCATTGATTTTTTGAAATACAGTCAGAAATGTTGTCGTCTACTTAATATATTTACTTTCTTACCTATAGAAAGCAATCTTGCTGCAGTCTCTGAAAATGTTTTTATCCACAGCTTCATCTTCAACACTAAACAGACATTTTAAGAAAAATATTTTACATAGGGTTTGTGAATCCAATTGTATACATATGCAAAAAGTCTATTCCATAATACTAAAAGTTGTGCTACCACCACTAACAGTGACATGTAACCCAACAGCACAGGTGCTTCAGAATAATATCCTTTTGTAAAACATCCAAAAGTTCAACAGCCAAGTGGCAAGTTCAGGGAATACTTTGAAAGCAATAGAAAAAGAACACTGTCATTTATCAGGAAAGTTTCTTATAAAATAATGACTCTAAGAGTAACATCTGAAAGAGGAAAGCAAAAACCCAACTAAAATCAACAACACACTCACCCATTTAAGCAACAGAATACTTTCACGACTTACTCATCCAGGGTGTTGGGCTCTGCACAGACATAAAGGCCTGTGCTCAAATTTTTTGGGAGGGCCTAACCAGTAACTAATCAATATTCTAAATAAGAATAGAAACAATCTAAAAGGAAAATGTTTTGCTTTAAGATCATGCTGAAATCTACAGGTCAATGTCCTTTTTTTTTTTTTTTTGTCATGATGGTGCTGGGGATGGATCCCAGCACCCTCACCCTAACCTATATCCTCAGCCCATTTTTGATTTTTGATTTTAAGGCAGGGTCTTGCTAAGTTGCTTAGATACCCAGGATGGGCTCAAACTTGAGATCCTCCTGCCTCTGTGTCCTTGAATGCTGGGATTACATGTCTGTGTCACATGGATAGGCTTCCATGTTCTTTAAAACCAAGTTTCCTGGAACAGTTTCTATAATAAAACTTAAACAAGGTTTACATTGTATTTAAATTAGCCCCCATCTGATTCAAACGAATGTAGTCTATAAGAAAATTAAAAAAAAAAACATTGGCTTTAATGAGGGGCTGTGGCTGGGTACATCTGCAGTGAGCACGTTCATTTTGCAGGAAGTTATGACTGAGTATAAATTTCCACATACGCAAAAAAGACCAGAGTTTAGCCATCCTAAAAAATAAAAATGGTTATAATGAAAGTAATGAAACGCGCCAATATCCCAGGTTTTTTTTTTTTTTTTGTCGCTGCCTTTTTAATCAAGTGTGTGAAGATTAGAGAACCCTGCATTCTCTCCGGCATTGAAGAACGGGCTCAGAAATGACGCTGGAGGCCAGCAGGCTGAGCCTGGCAAGCAGTGTGCGTGGGGGGCGTGCTAGAGCTATGCTCCCAACTCCTCAATGGGAGGATTACTTAACCACCCTAAAAGTACTTACAGGAAGCTCGAGCTACTAACATTAACGCTACAGAACCAAGTAAAAACGGTAAAAAGCACAAATACCAAACACACGAGTAAAAAGTGCAGCAACAGTGAGCTGGAAGGGTGGCACAGGATATAATTCAGCTACTCCGGAGGCTGCGACAGGAGGATCCCAAAGTCCAGATCAGCCTGGGGAACGTGACGAGATCACGTCTCAAAATAAAAAATAAAAAGGGCTGGGGGTTGGGGGGGGAAACGTAGCGCAGCGGGAGGGCGGTCCTGGGCTCCTCACCCGGGTACAGGGGTGCGAGTGGGGAAATCCAAGCTTCCAGTCTTGCTCTGGGGTCACAGTAGGCGCACTTGACATTTACCTGATTTCCTCTTTCCCAGCTGCTTCCATGGCTTTCCGGTCCCTCCGACTGGCTCCCAGCTCTCAGGGTCACGGCCTGGAATGATCGTTTTACAAAGCCAAGGAGCGATCTTTCGAAGGCCAGCTCTTCAATATCCTCAAATTTCTGACCAACAGAGCCTCGTCCAGATCCAGTTAAGTGACAAACTTGACTCCTGCTGCTGGGATTTTAAGTGCGAATTGGTGTTTCTACAGGGTTATGGCTGGCCAGTTTTTCTGGACTTTGAGTGGCTGATGAGGACCGGGGCGGAGGGGGCGTGTACGTATCGGAATGGACTCTACACGGTAAAAATTAAAGAGCGCGGGAAGCAGGGAGAGCCAAGCCGGCCCCGCGGACGGGAGCGGAGCCGCGGCGGCCCGTCTCAGCGGCTTCACACCGCATATTCAACAGCCACCACCGGCCCGTTTCCACTTTTGAGGGGAGGAGTCGCGCGGGCCACGGGCCGGGAGCCGTCCGCGGCCGAATCTCCCGCAGCTTCACACTCTTCAGGGTTAGGAGGGGTGTGGAGGGTCATCTGCTCTGGGAGTCACGTCTGCTTCTTCACTGCCCAACTGCGGCTTTTCCGTAAACTTCCCAAGCCGCAGAACGCGCTACTGGACGCCAGGGAGACATCCACAATTACGGCTCCTCAACTCCGGACCGAGGGCGCCCACTGCGACTGAAAAGGGCTGAGGGGCGGAGCGTGGCGGAGGAGGAGAGAACCGAACGCCGCACCCCGTGCCTGCCCTAACCCCGAACCCTTCAAGGGATGGGAGACAGAGTACAGAACTACGCCTGCGCAGTTGGCGCGAGCTCTCACGCGGAGCCGGGGACGACGGAGGGACGCAAAACAAACCCCGCGAGGTTTGGAGGACCCGGATGATCCCGCCTCCGGAACAGCCGGAAGAGGGCGGGACAAACCGGAAGGAGGTGCAATGCTTTCGGTGGGCACTCCAAGGCTGTGAAGATGGCGCCGGCTGCGTGGCTTCAGGTGTTGCCTGTCGTTCTTCTTCTCCTTGGGTCACAGCCGTTCCCATTGTCGCTTTTTGGCGCAGGACCGGCATCTGTCTCTGCCGCCGACCGATCCAAGTGGCACATTCCAATACCGTCGGTGAGTATTCCAGTTCGCGGTTAATCCCGAGGAGGGAGAGGTGGGGCTACGGCAGCCGAAGGGGTCCAGGAAGGTTCCGCAAAGGTCCGTTTCCATAGGGGTGGGATTTCGGGAGCGTTCCGCCGAGACCCACCTCCCTGAAGCGGAAAGTGGCGCGCTTCGTGGGCCCTAGGAGCAAAGTCAGGACCACTTCTGTGGCGCCGTGGAGCAGCTTCTCATCGGCGAGTAACTTTCAGCGTCAACCTTGAGAATACAGATAATGGTTCAGTTTGACGTACTGTAAGTAGTGGTGTATGTTTCAGCTGACATTCCGCAGAACCTGGGCACCCGTGTTGGGGAAGAGGAGTATGTAAAGAGGCTTATTCTTTTTCTTCTGCTTTTTTGTTTGTTTCTGGGTAATTTTACTTACGAGGTGGTTTGGTTTTGATTAAACTTTTAAATGGTTGTTCTAAGGTTTGCTTTATGGTCAGGAAGCATAATAAGTATTTTAAGACTTACTTGAGCGCAAAAAGGGCTAAAATGAAAGAAGCCGTTCTAAAATGGAATGGTAGTCTTCCATTTGGACAGTTAGCTAGGCTGATTAAAAATAGGTTGACCTATTCTGCCCATACCCCCTTTTAAAATTCGTTTGAGTAAGAGGTGTATTCCCATAAAGGGCAGAAATCGGATACCGACAGGAAATGTTAAAAAAAAAAAAAAAAAACACGTTGGCCCTTTTGTTTCATTCCCTGCTCACTGATGGTAAATTTATATCTCAAGTATTAGAGCTTCTGTTCATTTATTGAAGACCTCTGGATTCTCAATTTTATATTTTTTGTTACTAAAATGATTAATAATTAAGCCTTACAGGTTTACAAATAAAACTGCTGGTAGATTAGTTGAGAAAATGGTTATTTGTTCTGGACACTGAATAGTGAGTGAAGGAAGTGAATGGAGTTACTGTGAGATTCAAGTTAATTTCAAGTTTCTGACGGCTTCCCTTATGCTCCTCGTTTTATGACCTGTAGTAAGGGGCAAAATCTTGCAGTTTGCATGTGGTAGAGTTTCATTAACAGGAGGGATGAGTATGTCTTCTTGGTTATGCAGACTAATTTGAGTATTTTGTAAATTTAGGTACATCGTTTTGATAATTGAGGTGATCTGATGTTGATTATGTTTCCTTTATCTTTGCAGGGGAAAAATTATTTTAGTTTTGGAAAGATCCTCTTCAGAAATACCACTATCTTTCTGAAATGTGAGTTTTTGAATTTCATAGAATATGTGAAAGTCATCAACTTTGTAATTGCCTTTTTTCTATCTGAAGTAGTCTGTTTACAACACATTTTTAAGTTCTGAAATTTAATAGTAAGTACCTGAGTTCGATTCCTGCACACCACATAATCTGGGTGTGATGGTGCACACCTGTGGTCTCAGGAGGCTGAGACAGGAGGATTGCCATGAGTTCAAGGCCAGTCTGGGCTACAGAGTGAGACCTTGTCTTAAAAAAAAAAGAAAAAGAAATAGTTCATCGTGATCTAGGTATAAACATAATGAATGCCTTTTCATTGAATAATATTCAGTATACTTCTATGAATTTTACTTTCTTGCCTTGTTTGTTTATATATACACTGTAGATAATGAGCAACATATTTCACTTAATGTATGTTATATACAATATATCTTACGTATTACATTAAATATGTAGCACTATAGATATGAGTATGTATACGATATGTTTTCAATCACATCACAGTTGAATTACATTTAGTGTGTTGATAGATGTCTCCGTGGTGTTTTAATTTACTCCAAGTCACAACAGATACTTTTTATTTTAGGCTTGATTGTTTGTTAGGTGTTTACTGGAAACATGGCCTAGGTTTGTTAGATCCCTTGGTTCAGAACAAGTATATTCAGTTGGCCTTTTATTTACCAAGATTTTTTTTTAACCACCTTGAGGAAGTTCAGAAATGTTACTATGAAATAGGGATTATGTAGAACAAAACCAGTTTGTCTAGTGGGACAACCAGTGTAGCTGAATCTAAGCCATCCCATTGTATATTAAATAAAAGCTTCCTTTTAGCCCTGCAAGTGGCCTTGTTGTAGAGAGCACAAGGTCCTGGGAAGCTCTCTGTGAGATGAGGGATGAAAATCCACGTCCTCTGAGTGCTTCTGAACATAACTCTGAAGGTACACGTGAGGTCATTGTTGGAGAATTGAATTTTTTCAATTGTTTAAGAAATAGTTAAATACTTGTGAGTGCTGCGTACTCTCTTGGATACCAGAGAAGTAAGAAAAATTCCCTTTCTTCACTGAGCTTTCATTTATGGTGAGGATGACCAAAACAGGTGGGTTTCCTGTGAACCATACACTACATCCAGGAAAGTATAATTTCATCAGTGACTTAAATTTTAAGTCAATAAATGTACTTTGTCAGAACAATCTTTCTTATGAGACAGGTTTTAGCAGTAGGAGAAGTTGTTAAGAGTAGTGGGATTTGGTCTTGAGATAGTCTGACAGCCTTCTCTATTCTGCATATTATGGACTGTCATTTTTTTCCCCTGTGTTTTGATCTAAGGGTGTTGTACAAAGGTAAACAGGCTGGTTATTTTTTTGAATTTTCTTATTTTTGGATAATTTGAATTTCCTTAACATTTATGTTTTTCCTTTGCTGTTTTTGTGCTTTCTTCCATTCATCAGCTGACTGATTTTATTCTTCTTGGTGTGGCATATGGCTTCCGTGGCGTAGGCAGGGGCATTTTCGTTGTCTCTTAGGGCCTTCCATTCAGAGTTCTAAACTTCATCTGGTTGTCTTTTGATGTGAGCCGTAATATTTTTTCAGCTAAATTCTTGCTTATCTTTTGGTATGGAATGCTACTAACTTCTAATTAGTTAATCCTATTTATGTATGGGTTCTTCTGACTAGTGCTCTGTTCAGTTGCATCAAACTGTATATTGCTTCCATAAGTTCTACTCAGCAGTTCAGATTTATGAATGTTCTGACATGGCCCTGTGAAAATGTGTTGGTTATTTAAAAATTTGCTTGAAACAATTCAAGAAAAAGAGAAGAGGAAACTTGTAATTAGGTTGCTTTTTTGGTAAGGAACCCCAAGTAGATTCCTAAATGCAGTCATGTTTGTTTTTGTTAGATTCATCTGAAGTAGGCAGTCTTTATTATATTGTCCCTTCTATATATGAAACCTAAAAGAAAAGAGAGTAAATGCTGCCATTCCCTAGCTGAGACATGTAATCAGTCACATCTTACAGTCACATGTACCTCCCCACGTCTTCCCGCTGATGCCTTGGTCCTTTAGGGTACTGTGCTCCAAACTGTTTGCTGAGCTATGTGGCACTTCCTCGATTTCAGGTTTCCCATAATGGGAACTTTGAAGGAAAAAAACATCCTGTCCTCTTCACCTTTGCTTTTGTTACTTCCGCATTCCCCAGTCTTGCTTGCTTTTTGCTCCTTGTCTCTCTGTCTGGGGTCTTTATGTCCTTCAGGGTTCAAGCTACACGTTTTCCCCTCCATGATACTATTATTTGTACCATCATTTAATAGCCATGACCTTTGTCTTGCAACATTTCCTAAGGTTGTTGATCTGTATCTCTCCAGTTGGAGTGTACCCTTTTAAAGGTCTTTAATAATCTGCTCCTTTGGGAAAAAGACATCAAAAATTGAAGAAAAAATTTGTTTCTTCTCCTTTTTCTCTTTGCTTTTGTACATTTATGTATTTATGTTCTCGGCTTAATAAGTATTTGAACAGAAGACTGTTTTTAACTTGACTGCTTTATTGTGCCCAGCTGAGTTTTTTTTTTTTCAGTAAAGATGCAAAAGCTGAAGTTTTAAGGCATAGAAATAGATCTGTAGTATGAAAGGATAAAAAAAAAGCTTGACTACTATTTTTTACTATGAGCAGCTATACTTTTATCTGAAGAATAACCAGTTCTTCTTACGGTGTTACTCCATTTCCTTATGTTTGAAGATGGGATGGTCTTTTGAATACCCCAGAGTAGGAAATAAATAGGATAGAGAATAATAGGAAAATGCTTGGAGGAAAAATGTTTTGTTTGGGAATTATTCAGTATTATTTCTTTTTCTGTAGTTGATGGAGATCCTTGTGACCAGTCTTTCAATATAACGTGGTTCCTAAAAAGCGCCGATTGTTACAACGAAATCTACAACTTCAAGGTAAGTTGAAGAACATAAAACTATAGACTTTCCTTGGACTTTCAAGGTTACCTGATCCCACCTTCTTTTTTAAAGAGTACCAAAGTGGCAGTAGTAACTTCATTATGTTAATATAAGGGCATTATAGTTAATAAAAATAACTTGTTTAAGAAAGTTAGCATTGTGTTGACTTTTTTGTACATTTCATTGAAGTGTGGCATAACCGATAGGTTTTTGTATCTCATTTACTCAGTTTATTGTGATGCATTAATTTGTTTGAAGTATGTGTTAGCAGTCTGACTTCATACAGATTGGAAAAGGAATTGTATTTAGTGATCTTTCAGGTAATTGGCAATATTTTTTCATTTCTATAACAAATTTTAAAATTTATTATTTATGTATGTATTTATTTTTTGATATATGGTCTTGTTCTGTAATTTAGGCTGGTCCTAAACTCACTGTGTAGCCCAGGCTGGCTGACAAACTTTTTAGTATGTTCTGTAATATTAAATCAACTGATGTGTCTTGCACTTTGAATGGATCTTTTACCCATGCATGATTTTGTCACTTCATTGATGAATGACTTAGAAAATGTTGGCTGACATAATTATATAATTTAATTATATAAAGCTTTAAAACATTGACTCTCTTTACACTCTAAATTACACTGTTTAAAACCCCGTCTTCTACTCTCCCGCATCTATTTAGGAGTTTTTATGTATTTAAGTATTTATTTATTTATTTATTTTGAGACAGGGTTTCACTCACTATAGTCCAGGCAGGTTCTGGACTCATACTATGTAGTCCAGATTGCCTTGAACTCAGGACACTAGAAATTTTTAAATTAGTAAAGCCATATTAGCTCAGAGTAACAGGATACAAGGTCTTTGGAAATCCAATTTTTACTTGAAAGCTGACATTTCATCTCGAGTTCTAGTGCTGTGTCTGTTGTCTCCCATGATGCTACAGCCTGTTTTCAGGAGAATCTCTCAACCAAGTCTGATCACTGGTGTTTGTCATTCTTTCAAAAAAAAAAAAAAGGCTAGTTTAGCTCACACAACAAAATAGTGGTAGTCTTAAGACAATTATAGTTTGCATATTGCCCATTTTGTCACATAGATTATTAAAAATGGTATGGTGTTACAGATCTTTGTGTGTGTGTGTGTGTGTGTGTGTGTGTGTGTGTGTGTCCCATGCTTGCCTTGAACTGATGGCATTTCTTCTGCCTCAGCCTCCTGTAAGTGCTGGGATTGCAGGCATGTGCAGCCATACCCTGCTAATTTTTATGTAGTTCTGGGAATTAAACCCAGGGCCTTGCTCTTGGTAGGCAAGTGCTCTAATCTAGATTTAATAACATTATTGATTTTTATCACGTTGTTAAGGACATTCTTACATAAAACTGGTTTTTTATTATTTTTTAAATAGTGAGTTTGTGACTGTAAAGAATAAAAGTACTACTAGAGTCATCGCCTTAGTTCCTGATAACAGGGCATGATTTTATCCAGCATTGCTTTCGCATTGTCGTTGCAAGGCAGATAGGTTTTGATCTCTGAGTATTATGGATGATTCTTTTGAGGAATGCTATAGAATGTGGTACTTGAGGATTGAAGCTGTAATTTTCTGAGATGGATTTTTCAGGCCTTTCTCATTCTGTTCCCAGCTTGCTGTTTACAATTTCCGTTACTTGTTTTAATAAAGATAATTTTGTCTTTAAAAAACATCCACTATCCTAGTTTTCACAGTGTAAGCATTTTGCCTCTGCTTATATTAAGCTTCTGTATGATTTTTTTTTGTAGTGTTGATTTTTTCGCCTTTTATATTACATTGGGTATTGATATGAAAAGACTGAAGATATTAGAAAGAATTGCTAACATCTTCAGAGCATGATCTGACATTGTTAATCATTTTCTCTTAATTGATCTATAGTTGAATTTATAGTAAAAGGCTCCTACCTGTTGAAACATGGTATCAAGGAGTCAGGAGCTTAGCAGATCCTCTCTTCAAAGGAAATTCAAGCATCAAGTATTTTAAATTGTTAGAGGATCACAATATGGAAATGACAGCAAAAGATTGGAGTGTGGTATTGGGACTTTTGTCTAGTGGGAACAAAATCAGAGGCGAAGTCATAGGAATGATGAAGTTTTTGGACTGAATGGCTACAGAAATTTGCACTCTAGCCACTGTGGTGATATGTGCTTGTAATCTAGTATCTGGGGAAGCTAAGGCAGGAGAATCCTAAGTTGAAGCACAGCTTAGGCAACTTGGGCACTTTGCAAGAAAGATTCTGTCTCTAAATTTAAAAAAAGGAGGGGGGGCAATGGACTAGCTTAATATGAAGGCCCTGGGTTCAGTCTGCAGTATTGAGGAAAAAACAGGGTTTTTTTTGTACATTCTGTCTTACACTATGAGTATGAATATGTCTTTTTTGCTATTGTTAATTTGGTTAAATAACTCCTTATTTTCTATTGTGACAAAAAATGTGGAGCTTCTCTCTGTCAGTGTCCCAATCTTCCCAGAGTTAATACCCTTTGTGAGCCAAAGACTATAGAGTTCTGCAGTTTAGAGTTTACCAGTGTTAAGTTTTTGAATACTCTGTTTGCCTGCCTACCTGCCTATGTAATGGTACTGGTGGCTGAGCCAAGGGAGCAGGTATTTACAGTCCCAGATTTTTGTTTTGTTTTTGATTTGTTCTGTTTTGTTTTGAGACAGAGTCATGTTCTGTAGTCCAGGCCGATCCTGAACTCAGTATGTAGCTCTGGCTGGTCTTGGATTCATGGCAGTTCTTTCTGCCTCAGCCTCTAAGTGCTGAGATTACCCAGCCCTTTTATGAAATTTGATCTTTAAGACAACATTTCTCTTAAGTTTCCTAGATTGACCTTGAATTTGCAGTTTTTCTGCCACAGCCTTCTGAGTATCTGGGGTCGCTGATGTATGCCACTCTATCTGGATTGGTGCTGCTAATTTTTAAAATAGCAGATTTAGAACTCTGTTTGTGCCACAGGTGGTCTTATTTGTGATAGATAAAGTAAATATTTTATAACTTTTCTTTTCTAGGCAGAAGAAGTAGAGACATACTTGGAAAAACTTAAGGAAAAAAGAGGCTTGTCTGGAAAATACCAGACATCATCAAAATTGTTTCAGAACTGCAGTGAGCTCTTTAAAACACAGGTAATCTTTTCAAGTGGTTGGTAGTAATTTAAGAGGTCCAAACATAATATCTGTATTTTTCTCCTATATCTTTTTCCCACCTGCCAGTTAACTTCTCCGGAAAATAAGTTGGAATCTCGTTCTGCTAGGTGTGTGGGCAGGCACTTAGACATTCATCTTATTAAGAAAGGATGTGCTTTCTATTGTATATGGAAGTAAACTTCGAGGTTTTTCTTATTTTTACTATGGTAAAATATGTAGAGCTATTATAACTGTTTTAAGTGTATGATTTAGTGACAGTAAGTATATTCATAGTGGTGTGTGGCTGTACCACCATTCAACTCCAAAACTCTCATCCCAAACTGAAGCTTTATACCTATTAAATAATCTTCTATTCCTAGCCCCTAGGAACCACTATTCTGTGGCGCTTTGTGTCAGAACATCGATCATTCTAGATACTTTATATAAATAGAACTACGTAGTTTTTACTCTTAACTTTTTTCATTTTATGTAATGTTGCTGAGATTCATCTGGGTTGTAGTGTGTCATCCCCTTTTAAGGCTCAAGTATATCCCGTTGTGTTTGTACACCGCAGTTTGTCACCAATTGATGGACATTTAACACCTCAAGTTTTGAATTTTCGTGTCTCATCTAATTGATACATCCCCAGAAAAATCAGGATTTTAGGTTTTATTGTTAAGACTCTGAAATCAAAAGGTGTCCCTCTTGCTTTTAGGGTTGAATTTCATTTTACACATTTTTTTTCTGGAGAAAGAAGAGATGAATAATAATACATGTCTTTCCATAGTTACCATATGATGTTTCTGATAGGAAATTCTTTTTTTCCTGGAAATAGGATATCTGATGCTAATTTTTGGATGGAGAAATGTTATTGGTATTGAAAATGGTCATTTCGTTCTTACTGCATATAGAGGTTGCTTTGGACACTTTGGATAGTGCATTCGTGTCTATGATCCCAGCTGCTGAAAAAGCTGAGGCAGGAGGATTGGAAGTTGGAGGCCAACCTGGGCAAGGTAGTAAGATCATGTCTCAAAAAAAAAAAAAAGCTGGGAATATAGATATAGCTTATTGGTAGGGTAGGAGGAAAAAACTAGGTTTCCTTTTAGTCACTAGAAGTAAAGTTTAAAGATTTAAATTAAATAATTGGTAATTGATAAGCAAATGAAGTTATTGATAATTGTAACAGTTCCAGTGTTTTTGTAGCTTACATTGTATGGATTTGGATGGGGAAGGAAAGCTTTATAGTGGTAGGCAAAGGGTAGAAAAGAAAGCTAGAAACAAACTGGTGCTGAATAATTTGTATATTTTGTGTTCTCTTAAATTTACACATAAGTCTTGAAAAATTGGTTAATTTTTCCTAGATTTTCTTATGCATGAGGTGCCCTACCTGCAGTCAGCTGTAATGTTTCAGTCTTTCTAGAGCTGTGGAAAACCGTTTCCTGTTCCAAAAGGTTACTGTATTCTAGTATAATAAGAAAAAGTTCAAGCGAGGACCAGTAGTGCAGGTTAGTACTCATGGCACTCTGGGAGGCAGAGTCAGGAGAATCACAAGTTTGGGCCCTGCCTGGGCAATTTGGCATTCTTATCTCAAAATCAAAAATGAAAAATGGGCTGAGAGTGTAGCTCAGTGTGAAGGCCCTGGGGTAGCTCTCTGATACTACAAACAAATGAATTGAATTATACGATCTGATTACTCAAAGTAATCAAATACCTCACCTGCCAATAAGTGATAAGAAAAGTAATTAGTATAAATGTATTGTTTTGTAGCCATGGAATATATGGTATGGTAGAAAGAAGAGTAGCTGTAAGAGTTCAAATCTCATTTCTTCATTTATGGTTTTGTTACTTTAAGCCTGATTTACCTTATCTGTACACTTGTAGGGAAATACCTGTCTAAGGTCTTCCATCCTGTGCATATATCCTGTATCTTCGGGCTTGCCTTTTTTTTCCCCGTAGTGCTGGGATGGACCAAAGGCCTTCACGTTGATACACTGAGCTACATCCCCCAGTTCATTTTTTTTTTTTTTTTTTTGAGACAGAATCTCCTTAAATCACTTAAGTTGCCCAGGCTAGACTTGAACTGGGAGTCATCCAGCCTTAGTCTTCCAGAGTGCTGGGATTACAGGCCTGCACCATCAGGTCCAGCTAAGTTTTATCACTCTTAAATTTTTGTTATAGAAAAATTGGGCAGCCTATTTGCTTTGATTTTTTTTCTTTTTAAGTTCTAAGCAGAGTTTTATTCCCTTGTTTATGGTTCACTGGAACTCTTGTCTTCTAGTGCTATATTATATTCACTGTTATGGTATTATGTTTGCTTTAATTATTTTTCACTAGTTTGAACTTTTTTTACTATTTTACCTTTTAATTCAGTTTTATGTTTCTCTTTCAGAGCTTTTCAGGGGACTTTGTCCATCGACTACCTTTATTAGGAGAAAAACAGGAGGTAATTGTTTTTCTTAAATATTTCTGAGAGTAAAGTAAAATATTCTGGGTTAATTTCATTTCTTTTTTTCATGTTTAAAGGCTAAGGAGAATGGAACAAATACTACCTGTGCTGGAGACAGAACTGTAAGTGTACTGGGGCATTTGGGGTGTTGAGCGTTTATTTTAATGAGCGTAGTTTTGGGTGGTTGTTCTGTCATGCGAACATTCAGAAAGGAATCGTGCCTGAAGCATGAAAACAGTGGTGATCTATGGATGATATTTTGAGTGATTTTTATTGTCTTCTTTGTGTTTTCTGTATTTTCTACAATGAAACTGTATTACGTTGGTAATTATTTCTCCCTAATAAATATTTGTAAATGGGAAGAAACTTGTTCAGAAGGACTTTAAAACTCCCTTTGAAACTATCTGTGGTAAGAGTGTAATTGGAAGAGAGTTTCGAAAGTTGATATGGGGCCAAAGGCTATAAATATACATTTTTTTTCTTTTGTGGTTTATTTTATTTTGGATTTTGAGACAGGGTCTTGCTGAGTTTCTCAGTCTTAGCTTAAACTTTTGATCCTCCTGCCTCCGCCTCCCAGAGTCCTAGTCCTATAGGCCTGCATCATTGGGTCTGGCGCTTTAAATATTCATAAATATTCATAAATGTGCATTGTACAGAGGTGTATTTTACTTTCTAATTCACAATAACAATTCTTCAAAACTTTTCCAGGTAAAAATAGAAGAAATAAGATACTCACTTTAGGTCATTTTTTACAAAGCTGATTAAGGTTTTTCATTTTATAACTTAAGACAAAATACACGTCACTGA
The DNA here is from genome assembly GCA_004027205.1 of Ctenodactylus gundi. NCBI lineage: Eukaryota > Metazoa > Chordata > Mammalia > Rodentia > Ctenodactylidae > Ctenodactylus > Ctenodactylus gundi. Next base: position 1,445,413 of record PVKB01000042.1, read on the forward strand.
AGTTAAGCTTTTAGAGCATACGGTGTAGCAAGACTTTACCATATTCACAAGTTGTGCAACCACCGGCTAGTTGCACAACTCTTCAATGCCCTGAAAAGTAACTGCACTCCCCTATCGGTTCCTTCCATTCCTCCAGTGTGCGGCAGCCACTAATCTCTTTCTATCTGTCTGGATTTGTCTCCTCTGAACATTGTATGTAGTGGAATCACACAGTGCAAGACCCATGTCTGGCTTTCTGTTCTCAACTCTGCTTTACCCTTTTCTTGCTGCGTGTTCAGAGCCTTCCAGTCTGCTGGAGGTGAGCACATTGGACTTCTTCGGGTCTCCTGAGCCTGGCCAGGGCTCCATCTGTGTGCACAGGTCCACATGTGTGCACAGCCATCTGGATTTTCTGGAATGGTTGAGAGCTTTTCAAAATCCCTATAAGCACCTGGTTCTCCAATTTTTCCCTTTAAATTTTTGTTCACCCTCTTGATAGCTTCAGCTGCTCCTGTCACATTAGGCAGCTATGCTCTGGGCTTGCTGCTGAGTGCTTCTGAGATGTGTCCGGAGTCAGGTTTTCAGCTGAGTGTTGTCTTAGGCCAGGTGACAGCAGCCCTGGGAATGGAGGTATTCAGCAGAGTCTACTGTCAGCTTGGATGACTGGTCTGTGAAGGGCTTTTGGTCTGTCCTGTGTTTTCCATGACTGCTTCCCCGCTTTTCGCAGCTGTTGTGGTGTCAAGGACTTTGGTTTCAAGAAGCTGGGAAAAAAAGGGATGGAATTAGGGAGAACTAAAATTTTATAGGCTTGATTTTCTTACTGAGATTCAGTTTTTCTCAAAGAAATACTAGTTGTGAGTCTGTTACAATTTTGAAGGTTCCAAAAAAATTGATTTGGTGGCTTTTGACCATGTCATGTATCTGTGGATGACTGAATTGTTCTTCCCTGATAGTCCTATCTCAGTTTTATTTTATTTATTTATTTTTCTGTCTTCAATTTTAGTTATTAAAAAATCTGACATGAAAATGGATTGGGCATGACAGTCTTCTTTAGTTGTTTTTATTTATTTGTTAGTTTGCTAATTTATTTGTTTGAGACAGGGTGTCTCTCTGAAGTCTAGGCTGGTCCTGAGCTCATTATGTAGCCTAGGCTTACCTTGAACTTATGGCAATCTTCCTGCCCCAGCCTTCTGAGAGCTGGGATTATAGGCATGTGCCACCATGCTCACCTAGTATGTGGTGCCGGGGAATTGAACCCAGGGTCTTGAGAATGCCAGGCAAGCTATTCCTCCAGCCCAGTTGTTTTTTAAACAAAACACTCTCAATGGATTTTTTTTCTTGCCAATAAATGTGTATGTTTACTATAAGAAATTGAAAAATACATAAGTGGGGCTGGGGCTATTGCTCATTGCTCAGTGATTAGAGCACTTGCCTTGCATATACAAGGCCCTAGGTTTGATGCTCCTGTACCACATAAAAATTAGCTAGGGGCAGAGGATGTAACTCAGTGGTAGAGTGCTTGCCTGGCACACTGAAAGCCCTGGGTTCAGTCGTTGGTACCAAAACAAACAGAAAAGACTACCAAAAAAAAAAAAAAAAAGACAAAAAGAAATTAGCCAGGTGTGGTGGCATGTGCCTGTAATCCCAGCACTCGGGAAACGATTGCTGTGAGTTCAAGACTAGAATTCTCTTTTTTCAGAATTGTGACACTATAAAAAAGTGCCTCTGATGAAGCTCTATCTTTACACTTAGCAGATAAATCTTGGAGTGGATTCTTAAGTGTGATCAGCAAACTAAAAGCATGGATGAAAAGGTACAGGAAGCCAGGAGAACATGATAAAGAATAAAACAAGTCGTAGAGCTGAAAAGTACATCAGCTGAAATGAAAAATTGGCTAGAGGGGTTTATGATACATTTGAACAGGGGTCGGTTGAAATTCCTCATACAGAGAAGCACAAAGAGAAATGGCCAGAGCTTTCAAGGCCGATGGAACATCCAGGAGTATGCCAGTGTGCACACAGTGGGAATCTGAGAGGGGAGAGATGGAAGGAATCATTGGAAAATAAAAAAGAGCCAAAATCTTGCTCGCAGAACTCAAACTCCAAGCAAGAACAAAGAAATACTTCACGTTCGTAAAATGGACATTATTCATCCTTAAGAATGAGTGAAGTTCTGATACCTGCTACAGCATAGATGAACCTTGAAGCCAGCATGTTTAGTTAGGAGTTAGGCACAAGAGGAAGTTACTGTATGTGTCCTTCCGTTTATATGAAATCGCCATAAACATGTCCAGGGACACAGGAAGTTTTAGTGGTTTCCCATGGTGAAACATTAACTGCTTAATGAGTAGAGATATTATGTTGAGGTGCTAGAAATGTTTTGGAGCTAGGTGTACTGGCACAACTAGTTTCTGCTACTTGAGAGGCTGTAGCAAGGGGCTCACTTGAACCCAGTGGTTTGAGACCTTGTTTCAAAAAAAAAAGTGATGGAACTAAGTGGAGTGATGTCATGATGGTTGTGAATCATCATGTATGTACCACATTTAATTGAATTATACATAGTAAAATTGTCAAAATTACAATTCTTTTATGTGGAATTTATCTCAATTTATAAAAGTTAAAAGGAACTAGTAATGATACCTATCTGATGAAACCGTTGTGGAAGTTAAGCCTCACAGAGTACCTGGCATGATAATATTACTTTAATGAGGTAAATAAATATTTCTGCATTCCAGAGTTAAATACACACTGTCAAGTCCTGAACTGTGAGACTTAATCTTTAACACCTTTTGAAGTTTGTAAGATGTATTTAAGACCTATAAATATTAGTAGCAAAGTAGTTTATTACACTGAACACAATTTTATTGGCTAATGAACAAGTAAGTTCAGGAAAGGTTATCTCTGGGTAAAAGGTACTCATGACTTTGAAGCTGTAAAGTTTCTTTATGAAATAGAGGCTTGTCACAGAGACTCTAAGGCTGAGATTACAGTGTGATTTAGTTCCCACCCAGGGTTTCACACTGAGCTAGGTCCACAGCCTCTTTTTCTTTTTTCTTTTTGAGATAGCATCTCAAAATTGTAGTCCTACCTCAGCTTCCCTGTGTCCTGGGGTTGCAAACATGTGCCACCATACTAGCCTGGCGTTTATATTAAATTGCTGCAGCATAACCTAGTAAATATGTACTTGAAGAGTTACTTAATCTGCTTAATTTGGCACTTAGGGTTTGTATCATTATATACATTTATGAAATCTAAGTCTTGTGTTGTAGAATGTTTTGAGTGTTTAAGAGAAAATTGTGGTTCCACAAAAAAATTCACCAATGTGTAGAATCTATGACTTGTCTGTGGGGTTTTGTAAATAAGGGAAGCTTACCCAGAGATCTCTTTTAAGACGAGACAGTAATAAATTTCAGATCTTGAGTGACAGCGTCTCACACAGGAAAGACAGAAGCCGTTGCTTTCCTTGTTCATCTTTTTCGTGTTTGTGTATTAGTCTGTTGCTGACAGGTAGTCTGTGTGGAAGACAGGTCGTTGCCCTTCAGTGGCTGCTAACTGAGCTTCCTGGACTTGAGGAGGCTATAACTCCTGTCCTTCACATAGACTAGCCCAAAGTTAAAAACTTTCTGTCTCAATGTGAGACTGTTGACAGCAGAAATCCAGGTAACCTTGGGAAAGTATCAAGCAACAGGAATTAGAGTCAATAGCCAGTATGCCTTACTTGTATTCACTGACATCAGCCTGGATGTTTTTAGGTGATTTCCATAATCTTGACTTCTGGGCACCCTTGTAAAATACAACCTGGTATGCCAGTGAGGTTTGTTTGTTTGTTTGTGTGTTTATTTATTTATTCATAGACAGGTTCTGTCTCTCGGCACCCTTGTAAAATACAACTTGGTATGCCAGTGAAGTTTGTTTGTTTGTTTGTTTGTTTGTTTATTTATTTATAGACAGATTCTCTTTCTGCAGCCCAGGCTGGTTCTGAACTCATGAGGTAACCAGGCTAGCCTTGGACTTGACAATCCTCCCACCTCAGTCCATCTAGTGTGGCATGAGCTACCACACCCTCCCAGTTTTATGTGGTGCTGGGGAATTGAACCCAGGACCTTGTGCTTGCTAGGCGAACACTTTAAACACTGGGCCATTCCTTCAGCCCCGCCAGTGAGGTTTAACAGTTCAATTTAGAGATCTTGGTTGAGGTATTCTTCGTTTAAAAAAAAAAACCACTAAATTATACATATGTTATGGTGTATGTGTGATGAGATGTAAGTTGTCCTGTTATTCAATTTGTAGCCTGTTTTGCTGCATCCACTGTAGTCTGCTTAGATGTGTTGTGGCTGCTGTTTTAATGAAAGCGAGGGGCACTGCCATGTTTCTGGGGTACATTCTAGACCAGAATTTTCATGTTGCATTATGTGCTCTTAATTCTTAAGACTTAAGTTTTCACGCCCTTTTCTTCTCTAGGCGATGCATGAACCATTGCAAACTTGGCAAGATGCACCGTACATTTTTATTATACACATTGGCATTTCATCTTCAAAGGAATCATCAAAAGAAAATTTACTACGTAATCTTTTTACCAGTAAGTTCATTTTTTTATATAGTTTTGTTATTTTCTTGTGTTGTGCCTCGTAGGTGGGGTAAAATTGCTTTACATGAGGGAAAGTTTTAGTAAGTGTTTTTATATTGAGTATTTCCAGGCACAGTCCCAAGTATTTCACATATGCTTTCTCTGTAGTTATTATAGATACTACGTTGCATTGCTTGCCTTTTTTTTTTTTTTTTTTTTTTTGGGGGGGGGGGCCTCTTTAGACCAAGCTGGTCCTGAACTCACTGGTGCAGCCCAAACTGGCCTTGAACACAGCACAATCTGCCTGTCTTAGCTTCCTGAGTGCTGGGATTACAGGTATGCACCACCACACTCAGCTTTAATGTGGTGCTAGAGAATTGAACTCGGAGCCCTGCACTTGCAAGGCAGGTACTTTAATCACTGTGCCGTTCCTTCAGCCCCAGGACCTCTTGCTTTAAAAATTTTAAATTAGCGTCAGTCTCAGTACTCTGAACTAGAATTGTCGAAACTCCATCACCAAGTCAAGACATTTTAGAAAGTTTTAAATGAACATTGGTAAGCTGTAGTGTCTCAAGAATTTATGCTAATTGTTCCCTGTGTGTTGGTGGAGAATAGTTAATTGAGTTCACTCTTACCTGGAGTGCTGTAGGAACTTCCTAGCTGGTTTTACTTCCTGAGGTTTCCATTTTTGTTTCTCTTTCTATTTTGCATTTCCTTCCCGCCTTGTTTTCACCAGTCAGTGCTGGATGGATATTGTCAGTGTTGGTAGCCATCCTCATCTTCCTTTTGAGTTTAACAAGTATTTTCCTCATTTTCTATTTTGCTTGTGCATGGTGAGCAAGTACTCTACCACTGAGTCCCAGCCCTTTTTAAAAAAATACTGAGAAGAGATGTACAGTTTTATCAAATAGCTTGATTGCTTTGGTTAAAATTATTGTGTAGGCTCTCATATCATGTTAATATGATATATTAATTGATTGTTAATTTTAAACTTCTCTTGAATTTCTAAGATACTTGATACTTGGTGTTGATAAACACCCGCACCCTCTCTTTATAGCTATATACACATTGCAGGAGTAGTATTTGCTTGTATTTTATTAAATTTATTGTCTGTGTTCAAAGTAAGATTTGCTTACAATTTAATTTTCTTATACTGTCTTTCTCTGGTTTTTGTTTCCACAGTTGTGGTATTCAGGTTGTGTATAATGAATGAAATGGAGCCTGTCCCCTTCCCCTCCCCCCTTTAAAAATATTATGTGCAACAGCATTATTTTTTTTTTAATAAGAGCATGTTGCTCAATCCTGGAATTAGTGGGACTACTCAGCTCTAGTAATGTTTTTTGTCTTTTTGAGACAGGCTCTTGTTCTGTAGCCCAGGCTGGTCCTGAACTGCCTGTATAGCCTAGGCTAGCCTTAGACTCAGCAGTCCTCCTGTCTCAGCCTCCTGAGTGCTGGGATTACAGGCATGTGCCACCACACTCAAGCTTTATTTGGTGCTGGGGAATTGAACCCAGGGCTTGAGCTTGCTAGGCAAGTGCTTCAACCACTGTGTCATTCCTGCAATCCTCCTCCCCCATGCTGTTTTGACTTCATTTTTTGTTGCTGTTCACTCCCCGTCAATTTCAAACACTTACTTTAATAGTAATAAGTATTTTGTTTTAGTTCTCTTTTTTTCCTTGAATCATTTTTTTGAGAAATTATTCATTTTGTTTAAAATTTCTAACTTATTGATAAAGCTATGTAGTGTTTCTTTACAAAAATATTGTATCTGGACATCTCACAATCCTTAATACTTTGTCTTTTTAACTTATTAAATCTTTGTCAACTTTTATTTTTTATTTGACTATTAAAATTTTGTTTATGATTCTTGTGTTGAGTTTTTTCCCCAATTCCCTTATTAGCTCTTGTATTAACTGCCTAACCCTCAAGTCAGCAGTGATCTTATTGCACCCCATAGCGGTATAGGAACATACTAGATCTCAGCACATAGTAGGTGACCTGGCACAACCTCTGCCTCCCTGAGTGTGTTCCTGTCTCAAGCCTTGCAACCTGCTAGTAGGTGACCAAATCTCATGGAACAGTTGCGGATGTTTGTTTCCAGCCTTGTTTCTGTGGAAGGGCTGTGGAAAAGCCCTGTTCTGTTCCACGTCAGCCTCTTCCTGTAGCAGACCTGGCTATGTTCCTTTTCTCTGAATCCTGCTAGTTTCAGTGATCCTTGAGAACTGCATTTATAGCCTGCTTTTGGGACCATAATCCAGTGTGAATTATGGATTCAGCTTCTTGGAAACATGTATCTTCTTTTTGAGTTTTATGTCTTTTTTGTTTTTTTGTTTTATACTTTATCCGTCTGTTATTTGGAACTGAGAAGGTATATTAACTGTACTGACTGGAAGTCCTAGAATTATCTCTCCAAAGCAACTTTATCTTTCTCTTCGACCTTTGGTGACTTGTCATTGCCTATTTATAAAATGTCTGCATTTTGCTGTAAGATGTATAAAAATCTTCACAGCTTGCCCTGTTTACTTTTTTGTGTTATGGTAAAGTACTACTGCATGGTACTGTGTACTGTCTCAGACTGCGCATTCTTTCTCTAAACTGCACATTTTCATTTTCATTTTGTCATGTTCTTACCTCTTCGAAACCACTTTGTTTTGGAAAACATATTCATGCCCCTGGGTCTGGCTTAAAAGAATGGTTCTCTGTCATTTTCCAAATCTCTTTTTCTGCAAGGTGGTAATCCACTAGATCAGGGGTCCCTGGTGTTGGTGTTGTGTGGTCTTGGAAAGACCGGGAACCAGGACAGATGAGTGACAAACTGGAGGTGAGCACCTCCTGTCAGCACCTGTTAGGTTCTAATGCAGCTGAGGATGGATAGGAGGTAGAACTTTGCTCCCTACTCCCCTGTGGCTGCTGGTTAGCATTTCAAACTGCTACTCCAAAACAAGTACGCATACCTCATCCTTGGCATGCACCATCACACCTGTGATGTTCCTGCGATGCTAGGGAATTGCACTCATGACCTCACACTTGCTAGACAAGTATTCTAACTACTGAGCTATACCCCCAGTCTACCATCTCCTCTTGCGCCCATCAATCCTTGGAAGAATGGTCTTCAACTAAACTGGTCCTGGATATCAGAAAGGTTGGGGGCCACAGCATTGGATGGCAAGAAAAATCTTACTCATCTCTTTTTCCCCCCTCTTCCCTTTCTCTGTTGTGTTCTGTTCTTCTTCCTTTTGCCAACTTTTTCTAAATGGTAAGATAGTATTTTCTTTATTGCAGCTACCCAGATCTGCCATGGTGGTAAAAGGCAAAATAGATAATCATAAATGAATGGCTATAGCTGTGTTATAGTGAAACTTTATTTACCAGTAAAAAGTGGTTGGCTAGAATTGGTTCTGTGCTGTCTTTTGCTGGCTTCTGAGCAAAGAATGACACGAATATTCACTAGTCATTTGTTTACTCTTACTAAGTTGGAAAAGGTGTGGATGTATTGGGCAGTTGTGTTCAGAAATTTTTATGATTCCTATTGTGAGATGGTTATTCTTTTCAGATTAGTACTGGTTGTAGTTTGCTTTAAATCATGGTATATGCTTTTGGCCTGATAAAAGGTAGTAGGAAATTTTGGTCATGTGGGCAGTTATTAAATTTCTGTCTCGAGGTGATCAACATTCAGATCAATCAGATTTTATTTATTCATTATATATAGAAACTATCCAGTTTTTTTAGCAGTTAAAGTAAAATAGCCAACTTTACGATAGTTTTGTTAGTCTTATAATAGTCGATAGGGTTGCTTAAGTAAGGTAGGTCTAACTTTTAGGTGTTGCTGTGCTTTTTCTGCTTCCTTAAATACTTTGTTATTAGTAAGATTTTGGGTAAATGGTAGCTAGTAAATTTTGGAAAGGTCCACTCTATTTTTTTATTGGGTTATGCTGATTCTGTCTGAACTTTTGTATTTTTCTCATTTTGAACCAAGGATCCTAGGTACATGATTAGGAAGCTGGATAGCCTTTTTTTTTTTTTTTTAAACCATATTTTATCTGGGATGACATTATTTTAAAAGCAATATGAATTTGTAGAATTTTTAAAGAATACTTTAATGCTTTTTTTGAGACAGGGTGTCTTTCTGTAGTGTAGGCTGGTCCTGAATTCATTATGCAGCCCAGAGTGGCCTTGGATTTTCAGCAGTTCGCCTGCCTCAGCCTCCAAGTCCTGAACTTATAGGCATGTACCACATAGTCCTGGGAGATCGAACCTGGGGTCCCACACTTCCTAGGCAAGTGCTCTAATCACTGAGCTATGCTCCCAGACCCAATAATAAGCTTCATCCTGAAAATGATACCTTAATGTATCACAGAATTGCATAAAACTCAAATCAACAAAAAGAAAGAGCAATAGGGAAGTATAGATGATGGGCAGAATACAAAGATGCCATAGAATAAAGAAGGAAATCCTATAAAGCGTGCTGGTGTGTGATGTAAGAAAATACTTTGGATTTGAGGAAAGTGGGAATCGTCCAGATGGGCAGTGAGAGAGGCTTTGTGGAGTAAATGTCCTTCTTTGTGACCCATAAAGGGTGTGAGTATGGGAGAAAGGCTTCCTACGTTAGCCGGGAGCAGGGCTGGAGAAACATATGTGGACACAGGATGAACTAGGAGAGTGCTTGGTGAATTTCAGAGTGCTGTGCAAATGCAGTGTGCTATTCTCCAGGATTGAAGGTCAAAGTAAGTGACCCAGTTAAAATTACATTAATTTCATCAAGAGTCTGTTAAATTAATTCTGAAAACTCTGTTTTGGCAGTGACTGTTGAAGTGAAGGGTCCATATGAATACCTCACGCTTGAAGACTATCCTTTGATGATTGTAAGTAAACCTTTATTTATACACACACACACGCGCGCGCGCGCGTGTCCGCGCACGCACGCCTATGCACGCACGTACATCTGTCTGCCTTCCTTCCTTCTGAGATAAGTTTCACCCTGAACTTGCTAGGTACCATAGATTGGTCACAAACTTGTGGCCCTCCTGCCTTAGTATTTTGGATTACACAAGAATTTGTGTTTTCAGCCTCAGCATTAAGTGAATTTAGCTTGAAAGATTGTCCATATTTTGTGGCAATAGTCTTTTAAAGAATTGTTTCTGTTCTGGGGGTGTGGCTCAGTGTTAGAGCACTTGCCTAGTATGCACAAGGCTCTTGGTTTGATTTTCCAGCATCACATAAAAATTAGCTGGGTGTGGTGACAGATGACTGTAATCCCAACACTCGCTAGGCTGGGGCAGGAGGATTTCCATGGGTTCAAGGCTGATCTGGGCTACGTACTGAGCTCTGGACTAGCCAGGACTACAGAGCAAGACTCTGTCCCAAGGGGGAAAAAAAATTGTTCCTGCACAGTTCAGACAGTGTTCCTTGTGGTTCCTGACTGCTTGTCAGACTGTGACCTTGGAAGAGTTGTTACCAAGGCCCCTGAGTATCTCATCCTTCAGTCTTTAAAATGAGGACATTAATGACATATATTTTGGACGTGGAAAGTGCCTAAGAGATCCTATTGCACTTCACATCTGTAGGATTTGCTTTCCCCTTTCCCTCTGGTAGTTTCCAGCTCTGTTGTGTGGGTCACATTGCCTCTTTGCAGCCTTGCCGTGGCATGCCTTTTCTCCTCTTTAGTGCTGCCTTTGCTCGTGTGCTTTTGGGTGGGAGCTGACAAAGCTCTATTACTACAGGAGAGCTGTCACTGCTGAGGACAAGTCCTTCTTTGGTCGCTTGTGCCCCCAAGATTGTCCTTTCATGTTTGTTAGTATTAAACTCCAAAGAAATAACTGTTTATCACAAAGAAGATAGAATATGTTTATTTTAGTAGTTAAGATTGTATGTTGATTCTAAACCTAGATGTTTGGCTCTTGGGCCTAATTTTTCTTCTTTTTTTAAAATCTCTTGCCAATCGGATGACAGTTTTTCATGGTGATGTGTATTGTGTATGTCCTGTTTGGCGTTCTGTGGCTGGCGTGGTCTGCCTGCTACTGGAGAGATCTCCTGAGGATTCAGTTTTGGATTGGTGCTGTCATCTTCCTGGGCATGCTTGAAAAAGCTGTCTTCTATGCAGAATTTCAGAATATCCGATACAAAGGAGAGTCTGGTATGTGCTAAAAACTTATTTACCACTTTGTGTGTGATTGGTGAGATGTAGGAAAATTTTTCTAAGGTCAGAATAACTTAAGCACAATCATTGTGATTGTGACTTTTAATTTTTTTAAACTTATAGTGAGTTATGAATTAAGTTTACTGAAGCACAGTTGTCAGTTATAAATTGCTTTGACTGGCGTTGGGAATGATTATTACTAGCATCTTATTTCAAATGCCATTGATACCTCAGGCACCATTATTATGAACAGCTAAGGAAGAAGGTGAACTATGCTAGTTTAATTGTAAGATGCCTCTGTAGCATATACCTGGATTTTAAAGATCTTACAATGTGGTGTTAAAGTGGGAAAGTACATCTAATAATTGAGAAAAGCACAGTGATCCCAAGAAAATAGGAAGATAGTTAAGGTGAATTTGAGCTTTTCCAAGTCTTTGAATGGGCTTGAAAATAGTAGATGTGCAATTGGAAGCTCCACAAGTGTGCATGTGAGTCCATGTATGTCTTTTGCTTTTCCATGTATGATTGTATTTCATTACTTTAAAAATGATGGGGGGGGAGGGGCTCGAGAAATGGCTTAGTGGTTAAAATGCTTACCTAGCAAGAACTACGCAAGTGTTAAGTACTGAGTTCAGTTCCCCAACACCATATAAGCTGGGTATGGTAGCGCACACCTGTAATACCAGCGCTGGAAAGCTGAGGGAGGCTGATTGTCTTGCGCCTAAGGCAAGTCAGCTACATAGTGAGTTCAGAACCAGCCTGAACTACAGAGTGAGACTGTCTCAAAAAAAAGGGGGTGAGGGGATTCAATTCCCTCAATGCTATGGACTGTCCATATAGGATGAGGTTTTGTGTTAAGTTTTTCGTGAAGCTGGGAATGGGCTGGGTGGTGAGATGAACACTCTCAAATCATTCTACATGTGAGATTGTAAGTGGTACCTGCTTTGGGCTTGAAAAGTTGCAGAATCGCTGTTTGTTCTCAGATGAATAGAGTGTTTGTTAGGAAGGGAATTAGTGACATACTTGCTGGTGTTGGACTGTGCCTTTCGCTGAGTGTAGAGGGTGGTGCTGTGTCTTTCTTCTTTTTCGTAGTTCAAGGTGCCTTGATCCTTGCGGAGCTGCTCTCAGCAGTGAAACGTTCGCTGGCCCGAACCCTGGTCATCATCGTCAGCCTTGGCTATGGCATAGTCAAGTAAGTACTAACCTCATATGTGGAAGAATAATCAAAGTACTGACTAAACTGAAAGCAGGTTCCCAAAGTAATAGTTCTGAATGAGTTGATAAATCATTCTGAGGTACCTTTTTTTTGAAACAGGGTCTCCCTCTATAACCCAGTCTGGTTGTGAACTCACTATGGAGCCCAGACTGCTCTTGGACTCACGGCAATCCTCCTGCCTGAGCCTCCCAAGGACTGGGATTACAGGCGGCAGTCCTCCTGCCTCAGCCTCCCCAGTGTTGGGATTACAGGTGTGTACCACCACGTCCAGCTTATGTGGTGCTAGGGAAACAAACTCTGGTACGTAGCACTTGATTCAGCACTTGCAAGGCAAGTGTTTTAACCACTAAAGCATTCCAGCCCCTGTACCCTCTTAAGTGTTGGGTTGACTTTTTAGAACTCAAGGTGTAGCTACCAGCATATCTGTAATATAGCAAATATTATTGAAATACTGAACTTTTAGAGTAAACTTAAAAGTGATTTTTCGAAAATATTTTTTTCAAGTCTAATTTTTTAATAGGAAGAACATTCATGCTGTAACTTCCTGAAAAATCACTTTTTCTTTAGAAAAATTTCATAGAGTGCCTCCTGCATGCCAAGTAGGCACTGTTCAGCACCTGGGTATACAGCAAGTAAACAGAACATTGGCAGCTTATGTAGGCAGTTACATACAGACACAATCGAAGTGAATGAGTTAAGTATATGATGTCAGTGAAAAGTGCTGTGGAGCAGAGAAAGCAGGGTAAGGTGACAGCGATTGCTAGACCAGGGCAGATAAAAGGAGTAGGGTGTTGAAGGAAAGCCTTGCTTAGTGACATGTGAGCAAAGAACTTGGGGAGGTGAGCCAGCGATCTGTGTACCCAGGGGAAGAGATGCTGAAGTGTGATCAGATTCTGAGTTTTGAAGGTAGAAGCCTTGGGATTTTCTGGAGAGGGAGATACATAATGTAGAAGAGAAGAGAAATGAAGGATGCTATTGACTGTTTTGGTCTGCTCAAGTAGGAAGAAATTAACATGTACTGAGTTCAGGAAAGCGTAAGTTAAATACATTTGTGGTAGGACAAGGTTAGGAGTTGATACCTATGTGAAGGAGGCAAGGGAGAAAGGTTGGGACAGAAATAATAAAGTTGGGAGGCATCAAGTTTTCTTAGATGTTATGTGAAGTCATGAGACGGGATTTAGTCACTAAGAATGTGACTGTGTATGGACTAGTGATCTAAAGACTGAACTCTTAAGCATTTTCCTTTATGTAGAAGTGAGTGACATGAAATGGATTTGCCAGAGGAAATTGAAGATGGAGCAGTGAGGGGGGAGGCAAACTGAAAACTGCTTCAGTGGGGAGTGATTGTGTCTGATATTCCTGTAGGTTAAGCAAGAGGACAGAGAATTAACCATAATATTTAAATATGGGGGTAGTGTTAATGCCCATATCAGGAAAATTTGGTGAAGCGGTAGGAACTCAAGTCACTTGGAGGGAGCTTAGGAGAGAACCAAGGGACGTCGAGTTGGTCATATACCGTTATTTTAAGAAGTTTAACCTTACATGTGATTAGAGGCATTGGAGAGGGTAGTTTGACTCTTAAAATTTATTCATTTGTCATATATAAGTTCTTCCTAAATAGCAGGGAATATTGAAGGTTAGTGGATACAGTGTCTGCGACTTGCTTCCACATGATATGAAAGGATGGGAAATGAGTGGGCATGTGTAGGGTAGAGCTGACCAGTAGTTGGTAGTTGTCCAACTAGGTGTGGGTTTATTTATAGGATTTTTATATTTTCGAATATATCTCAGAATCTCTATTAATAACATTTTCTTTCTTTCCTTAAGTGTAGTGACTAGGGACCAGGTAATGAATTCTAGTACTTTTTTTTTTTTCCTGTTTTCCAGAGCTGGGGATTGAGCCCTCCCGGGTCCTGTATGTGCTAGTCAGGTGCTCTACCACTGGCCAACGTCCTCACCTCTTTGTTTTATTTATTTATTTTTAATTTGAGGCAGGGTCTCACTGAATTCCCCTGCTGACCTTGAACTTGTGATCCTCCAGCCTTAGCCTCCTGAGTAGCTGGGATTACAGGAATGTGCCGCAGTGTCTGGCTTTCATATGTCCTAATGATTTTTTTTTTCCCTCACCTGAATCAGGTGTGTGCTATTACTAATTATTGGCCTGAACTAAGTCAATCCCCATACTTAACTCGTCTCGGGGTTTGCCATGTGTGTGCTTTCCACCATCTGTTTGCTTCCCCTGCAGGCCTCGCCTTGGAGTGACTCTCCACAAAGTGGTAGTAGCAGGAGCCCTCTATCTCCTGTTCTCCGGCATGGAAGGGGTCCTCAGAGTTACAGGGGTCAGTATTGCTTAGTCTGTATTTTTGTGGTTAGTTCAGTTATAAATATGTTTGTCTTGAGAGGGTGTGTTGGAAGTGTCATGGCCTACTTTACTCTTGCTTCTGCCACCACCTGTAGGCTCTGGTTTTCAAAATGTTTGTACAGCTTAGGCATTCTGTAGCTTCGTGAAATGCTTGGGACTGGGAGTGCTTCAGATTTTCGTCTTTCAGATTTTGGAAATGTGCGTAGATTTTACTGCAGTGGTACCTTGGTGTTCATTGCCCGTTGTTCTGGGATGTGCAGTAAGTGCCAGAACAAGTATCAGACACATCGTTTTGGCTGGACAGGGTAGCGAGTCACAAGGCAGTTGGCGCCAGCATGTTCTGGTTCACAAATTAAGTACTAAGTAAGTACCTAGACAAAATTTTCAGATCACAATGTGTCTAGTACTAAATTCCACCAGTTTCAAAGCAGTTGAGTATCAAGGTATGACTGTAATTGAATGTCCCTAATCCAGAGATCTGAAATCTAAAATTTTTGCTCTAAAATCTGAACCTGTCATTTTGTTTTTTGTTTTTCTTTTTTGTTTTTGTTTTTTTGTTTTTTTGTTTTTTTTTTTTTTTGAGACAGGGTCTCATTGTGAAGCCATGCTGGTTCTGAACTTACTGTGGCGCCCAGGCTGCCCTTGGACTCCTAGCAATTCTCCTGTCTCAGCCTCCTGAGTGCTGGGTTTACAGGCGTGTGCCACTACGCCCAGCTTATGTGACGTTGGGGAATGAACTCGGGTACTTAGTGCTTGATTTAGCACTTCACTTTAATTGCTGAGCCATTTCTCCAGCCCCTAAAATCTGAAACTTTTGAGTGTCACAGATTTATTTAAACTAGGCAGTGCTCAATTTGTATAATTCATTTTTTCCTTTTTTATCTGTCTCTTAGCTTCATAAATTTAATGTGGGACCCGAAATATATACTCTCTGCCTGACCCCAAATTGATATATATATTTTTTCCCAAGCAGTGAACTCCATTCTTAAGTAATTGGCAAGCATTGGAACCAGGCGCTTCCTGATGAATCTAGAGTTGCAGTGCTCTTTGCTTACCTAGTACTTGAGGGGTAAAGACTCCCTTAAAATGCAACTAAGCAGATTATATTCTGTCCTTGAGAATGACATTCTCTCTGCTAGCGAAGGAAAACAAAGCACTGAGATCTAATTGGTACAAATATGTGTCAGAGATGGATTAATGTGAAGATGTTGGCCTCTGTGAGCTTTCTGTTTCCTTGTAGAAATAGCAGATTTTGCAGTACATGTTAGATTCCAGTTGGTAATTTCTGGGAACTGGACTGTACCCTCAAAACTGGACTCCCTAAGTTTTGCAGTAAACTTCTCCATGAAGAAAAAAACGCTTCGTTGAGTGTAGATTTGTTTTTTTCAAAGCACACTGTCCTGGGGAATGGAGGAATGGCATAGCAGTTTAAGCACTTGCCTTGCAAGTGTAAAGCCCTGAGTTCAATTCCCTAGCACTACATAAAGCTGGGCATGGCTTTGCACGCCTATAGTTCCAGTAGTCAGGGAGGCTGAGGCAGGCCACTTGGGCTACACCAGTGAGTTAAAGACCAGCCTGTGCTGTAGAGCAGAGACCTTGTCTCAAAAAAAGAAAACATAAAGCACCCTGTCCTCCCTGTGCCATTTCCTTGGACCTCAGCAAGTTTAACCCTCTTGTCAATTTCGTTTTCTTTCTTTGGCTATGCCATAGTATTTCTCTTATTCCTTGGCTCTGATACTAAGCCTGACCCTCTCAGCAATTGATGCCTGTATTATTTTATGGATATCCTTTCAATAGTGACCTGATGATGGAATTACTAGTACTACAGAAAAAACACCGTATATAAATTTGTGAATATTAGCAACATAGTTCTGGGGATTATGATTGCTTTTGTTTTATTTTAGGGTGAGCTATGTGTAAAATTTTATTATGGTTCTGGAAATCAATCATTCTTGATGTATTAAGGATGCTGAATTTGTCTGACATGAGAAGAATCTTTTTAGACTTGTAGCCTAAGTCACCATAGTAAACAAGTAAGCTTAGTTGGCTTTACAAACACTAGCACTTTTTTGACGTGATCACCTCCTGCATGGATCATGGGATCCTAGGAACTCTGGTAATGAGCGGTGGTTTCATTGTACTGAGATTGTAATTGCAATTCGTGTGACACTCTGAATGAATGTCTGTATGCTGCCCTAGGTGAAGGCTTACACGGAGGGAAGAATGATGTGATGCCAAGTGTTAGTCCTTTTTGTATTTTCTTTTAGTTCAAATGCTAAACTATTCCAGGTGAGATCACATAAATGTCATGTTGTCTGCCGGTGTCTCCACTGTGCCTATAGCTGCCTGTTCTTCACCACCTCTTTTTCTTTGTCTGCAGGCCCAGACCGATCTTGCTTCCTTGGCCTTTATCCCCCTGGCTTTCCTAGACACTGCCCTGTGCTGGTGGATATCCTACTCACTGGCTTGTTCGATGGTGGGCCATTTGCTCCCCTTGGATGTGGGTTTTTGTTAATCTTTCTGCAAAAAAAAAAAGTCTGTCCCAGTTTTGTTGATTTTTGTTTTCCCTTGATCGGGAAAATAGTAATTTTAAATGTTAACAACTTGAGGGTTCAGGTAAGCAGTTTTTTGTTTTTAAATTTTAAAATCAAAATTGGTGGTTGTGATCTGTGCACGAAATAAACACTCTCGCTTTCCTTTTACTTGAGCACGTCACCTTAATTTTGGATTTGTTATTTTTGCACTCACTTCGGTGTTACAATCACTGGCTGCTCTGGTCCTGTTCTTTCTCTTAGCTTCTAGCAAATATCAAATGCTTTGAAACTTAAAGAATTTAATCCTTAAAATGTGGTTTGGCTCTTCAGAATCTCCGAGGTAGGCTTATCAGGTCTATCAGGTTTCAGCCCTTTCTGGGTGTTTTGTTCCCTCATTCAAAAGCTGACCTGGCATTGTGTGAATACGTCTGCCTTTCAGGCTGAATATTGGTTCCTTTTACATGCAAAATCAGCCAACCAATAAATAAGTTGTTGTTTGAGGCATCTTTTTTCATCATTTTCTGAAAAACATTTGTTTGCTAGGAAGTTGACCTGTTAGGGAAAGGATCCGGTTATGTGACTTTTGGGTTTGCTTTAACTGTTTTGGTTTTTATAAATTTCACCTATCTTGGTATATTATGACTTGAGAAAAGCTGAATGTGAACAGAATTAAAATTTGAGTCAGGGCTGGAGGAATGGCACAGTGATTGCTAAGTAACCAAGTTCGATTCCCCAGCACCACATAAACTCGTTGTGGTGACGCATGCCTATAATCCCAGCACTTGGAAGCCTGAGACAGGAGGATTGCTGTGAGTCCAAGGCCAGCCTAGGCTCCATAGTAAATTTAGGATTAGCCTGGACTACAGAGTGAGACCCTGTCTCAAAAAAAAAAAAAAAGAAAGAAAGAAAGAAAGAGGAATTAAAGTATTCTGAGTCCAATTAACCAAAGATCATTATCTGTCTTTTCAAGTATGTTTTGTGAACCTCTCTGCATAGTGGGAGATGGGATTAGGTAACCTGCATAGTTGAAGTTTGGATTAGCAGAGATTCTGATGAAGGGTGTAGCAAGCTCCAATGTCCCTGTTGTATATGTATGCTCCATATTTTGAAACCAGCACATGAGAGCAGTCATTGGTTCCCCTGATGTCCTTGTGTGCAGCTTCTCCTTGGGAAGAATGCTCTGGAAATGGAGGGGGCGGTGCTTTTGGAGCCTGCCCACCTGCGCTTCTCAGTCTTTTGTGGGATTGTTTTAGCTGGCAGCAATCCAGGCAGCTGGTGGTATGTTTTGGAAGATGGACCAGGAATGGGGACTGGGTGTAGATCTCAGAAAGGCTGTAGGCGTGATCCTGGAATGGACTAGCTATGCTGGGAAGAGTGGGGAGGGGGGATAGTCACCCATTGTAGAGAGAAATGTTAATTCCTTGACCGTTGACCGTAATTCATGTTTAGTTTACCTACTTTTTCATTCATTTTGTTGTGTTCCTTCTGCCTCAGCCTCCCAGAGTGCTGGGGTTATACCTGTATTACCAGGCCTGACTCTTAATCCTTTTTTGTTTGGTCTTGTAGAAGCCTGTTTCTATCTCACTTCTTTTTACATTTTTCCTTGTATGTGTGTATGTATGTATTTGCACTCTTGCTGTATCTTGGTTCTGTCTTTTCACTTTTTTGTGAATATGGCTTCATATATTGGTGAGGTTTGGAGTATTTGTGAGATTAAATGAAATAAGAAAGCTAGACAGTTTCTTAGGTAACAGCTCTAGTGGTATACGCCCAGATCCAGGTTAATTTACTTCTCTTTTTGAATGTTTAATTCCTTGACCTGCAAACACATATTTATTAGCCTGACTCAAACCATGAAGTTACTAAAACTCCGGAGGAATATTGTAAAGCTGTCTTTGTACCGACACTTCACTAACACGCTTATCTTGGCAGTGGCAGGTAAGTCCACGACTTACTTTCTTTCATTGCTGATTCTGTGCCCTAGAGCAGAGATTCGTAGCCTGGAAAGGCCATGATGTGCATAAAGCGTTTCGTATATTTCACAGGGTGAACGTGATCTAGATCTTCCCTAATTCTCAACACTATGTGGTTAAAAAAAAAAAAAAGAGTAAGATCCACTTATATTGAGCACAGTGGGTGGAAGTCAGCACCACATAATTGCAGTGCCCTTTTGTTTCTGTTCTTTTTCTTTAGCTTGAGTATCAGATGCCATTTAAATTCCTCTCAGGAGACATTACCCCGTGCTTATTGGTTGTTGTTTTCTTTCTCGTTTTTAAAATGAAATGAAAAAAAAAACATTTTTTCCCCCTTTGGTGTTGCTGGAGATGAAAATCAGGGCCTTGTGTATACTAGGCAAGTATTCTACTGCTGGAGGTATAACCCTAGTTCCTCCTTACCTTTTTTTTATTAAGTAGCTGTAGAAGCTTAGATTTAGGTGTGTTGCAACTGTAGAACTTTTCATACGTCACATATCACATATATACAATTCTGGCCTTAGGTAGACACTAGCCAAACTAGGTTAATGTGCCTATGTCAAGGTCCTTGTACCAGGAATAGTGGGGTTGGACCTATGCTTGACATTAGCTGTTTGTGTTGGAGTTATTTTTATTTATTTTTGAGACAGGGTCCCACTCTGTGGTCCAGGCTGGTCCTGAACTCACTTTGGAGCCCAGGCTAGCCTTGAACTCACGGCAATCCTCCTGTCTCAGCCTCCTGAGTACTGGGATTACAGGCGTGAGCCACCATGCCCAGCTTACGTGGTGCTGGGGAATCGAACTCGGGTACTTAGCAGCGCTTGCTAGGCAAGCACTTTAACCGCTGAGCCATTCATCCAGCCCTCGAGTTATTTTAATCAATGGTTTTTTCATCTTACCTAATACAAATTAGCACCACAACACTAAAGATAAAGTAAAAATTAAATTGATAATGGAAAAAAGCCACATTTCTGGTAGGTTGTATTTCAATTCTGAGGATTACTGAAATAGCCAGCTTGTAAATGAATTATTACGAAACTTTTTTTAAGGACAGAAAGGGTTGATAAAGAATAAGTGCTATGGGCTTTGCTTCTAATAGGTGTTCAGTGAATTTGTATTAAATACTCTTAGAAAAATAACTGATAGAAAATGACTGATATATTGAGGCCATTTAACCAGTATAGGGGAAATTTATGAAACTGAAATTCATGTTCTGATGAGGTTTTTCATTTCATGTTAGCATCTATTGTGTTCATCATCTGGACAACCATGAAGTTCAGGATAGTGACTTGTCAGTCGGTGAGTTACAGCCACATACATACCTTTGTGAATGATGTCCTGTCTTATGTGTGGGGAGCGGTTATTACAGTGTTACCTCCTGGTGAGATATAAGAAATTAGAGCTGTATCTCTACTCTGAAGGGTAGAGTACTTCCTACCTCTTGAATGTTCTGCCCTGTCACGGCGCATGGTAAGATAATTGGGTTTTGTTTTGCAGTGCTTGGATTTACACCCTGGGTCTTGTGCATATCACGTAAACACCTACTACTGAGCTATACCATCAATTCTTATTTGTATTATTTGACTATATATCATAGTAGAGAGAGTTTTGTGAGGGAACCACAGTGTGCCATAAACCCAGGCTTGTCTTAACTGAAAATCTCAAACAGGCTCTCTCTAATCTCAGCTACATGGGAGACAGCCTGTGCAACTTAGTGACTAAACAAGACCCTGTCTCAAAATGAAAAAAAGTAAAAGAAGGGCTAAGGAAATTGACAGGCTCTGAGTTTAATCCCTAATTGCTACGGAAGAAGGGAAGCAAGGGCACGGGGAGGGTTCGGGTCAGAAGGCTGGATGGCAACTGGGACAGGGATCACAGACAAGATCTCAAACGGAAGTTTAGGGGACTAAACTTGAGGTATGTATAGTTAATCTGAGTAGAAGTCACTTTCTTAAGATTTGAATGCAGAGATTGTGGCCAATAGGATTTTCCTGTAGGCAGCCAAGCCTCTACATTGGTTAAAAAGAAAAGGAAATGAAAATTATTCAACAACATAATGTTATTTTCTCTTACCCTTTATAAAATCCTCCCTTGAATCTCTTAGCTGTGAGGACACTTGACAGTGCTGTGTGCAGTGGTTTCTCTCCTTCAATATCAGGACATACTACAGGGGAGGCACATGCATTTGCCTGCTCTGTGTCCTGCATCGAGTCACGCACTGAGCTAGTGCCTGACGTGCCCTTATAGAGTACATGTAAGCCGAGGGCACACATGGTTCTTATGTGCAAGGGGCTTGGTGAAGAAAGGCGAAGATGCTGTGGTAAGTGCTATCTCTCCCCTCCCTGTAGGACTGGCGGGAGCTGTGGGTAGACGACGCCATCTGGAGGTTGCTGTTCTCCATGATCCTCTTCGTTATCATGATTCTCTGGAGACCATCAGCAAATAACCAAAGGTTCTTGGACTCTCTCATTTATTCTACTAGCCATTAAGTGTCTGTGTCGCCAAATAGGGGACAGAGTCAGGGCTATGTCATATGATCAAGGGAACTGGGATTAATGACTTGGGTTCTCTCTCCTCTTAACTTTGCTCTCCTCTTGCTTTGTGTTATTTAATTTCTTTATTTCTTTTCTTTTTTTGTGAGCATCCTCAGCCCATATTTTGGTTTTGATTTTGAGACAGGGTCTCACTAAGTTCTTAAGTTGCTCAGGCTGGGCTCAAACTTGTGATCCTTGTACCTCAGCTTCCCAAAGTGTAGGGATTATAAACCTGTACACTGGGCCTAATTCTTTGTGATTTTTGGTATGTTGTGTTTTCACTTCTTTAGGCCTTAGTTGGTATCTTTTCATATGATGAGGGAATTAAAGCAAATGATAGAAGGTCTTTTTCAGTTATTTTCTGACAATAAAAATAATTGTATAGGTAAATAGGGGAACTAGCTGTATCATTTCACTGGTAATGAGAATCTCTCCTTTCTAGAATCCAGAAGGAAAGAAAAATGTCTTAGGCCTATGCTGTCTTACAATGATGGGGACAGTAAAATGATAATTGGTGTTTGGCTTGTTCAGTTCTAGGCAAATCTCATTTTAATTGTAGGAGCAGCCTATGCTCTTTGTGGATATGGGTGCCTTTGTCTCTTCTTTTTTCCCTTCTTCTTGTGGTTAGATGCAGAAGGAAAAAGATAATAAGGTGTAACCAAGCAGCTAAGTGTATAATGAGATGTGTAAAGATGGGAAAGAAAATAGGCAAGATAGTTGGTTGTCTTTTATAATATGTACTTAGTTTGAGTTTTCATTGAAAAGAAACAAAAAGTCGTACAGTAGAGAAAAACAAAGAAGATAAAGTAGATCTAGAATCACACCATTTAGAAAGAACTGACAGGAGCTGGAGAACTGGCTTAGCAGTTAAAGCGCTTGCCTAGCAAGCCCTACGTCATGTACTAAGTACACAAGTTCAATTCCCCAGCACTACCGTAAGCCGGGCGTGGTGTCACACGCCTGTAATCCCAGCGCTTGGAAGGCTTGCTGTGAGTCCAAGGCCAGCCTAGACTCCATAGTGAATTTAGGACCAGCCTGGACTATAGAGCAAGACCCTGTCTCAAAAAAAAGAAAGGAAGGAAGAAAGAAAGAACTGACAGATGTCTTAAAGACTTCTTCCTGCATCTGCCCTTTGATCTACTGGTTGTGTGCTGGCTAATTTACATTTAAAATGTTTTTTTCCTTAGTTAGAGATTTATTTTGGCATGTCTGTTGTTTTTTGCTTTTCTCTCCCTCTTTCTCTATTTCTTTTTCTTTTCTTTTATGAAGCCCTCATGTCTTAGAACTTTGTTTGCAGCTTAGTGCCATGTGACCTTCTACATTCTGTCTCCCCTTCATGCACAGGATCTTCCTTAACTCAGTGGTACATTGTGGAAATTCACTTCAGGGTAGCTGGTTTACATTGAACCATGGGTAGCATGATATTACAGGGCATAGATGCACTACAGTTTAGATTAACTTTTTGAATATATGTATATTGTATTGGGTATTAACCCATAGTTTAGATTAACTTTTTGGTTATGTGTATATTGTACTGGGCATTAAACCTAGGGTTTTCTCACCGAGCTGTATCTTTGGCTCATTTTTTATTTTGATTTTTTGTTTTGAGATTGGGTCTCACTTTGTCATTAAATTACCCAGATTGGGCTGAAACTTATGATCCTTCTGCTTAGCTTACGGAGCACTGCGATTACAGGCTTGTGCCCATAGGCCTGGGTTAAATTACCCTTTTTTGAGCTTTTGTGCTCTTTTCTGTTTAAGATGCTTCAGAGTTCTTAAGACCCATATATTTATGTTCAGTGAGCCATTCAGAGGACGTAAGAAGCTCAGTGTGTAGTTGTAGTTGAATCTGAGGTTTATTACAACAAAATGATAATGTCAGCAAGGGAACAAAGTCACTGGTAAAGTCTGGACATATCTCTGATTTTCTTATGTTCCTTATCTTCTGAGGAAATACAGCAAATATTCTTTTCCCCAACAACAAAAATGCAGTAATATATTCCTATGTTGTTTCTGAACAGGAATGCTTATTTAACACTTGGTACTCAAAGCTTTTATTGAGGACTGTTTATGTACACACTTTCCCTGGGACAGAGAAGTCCGTATTGATGGCCCGAGGGGAGACGAAAGAGAAAAACCAGCAGGGCAAAAAGCCCCCTGCCAGGAACAGCTTTTGGGAAACCGAAACTCTGGGAAAAGGAAACTTAACTGAGGCCAGCACCACTGGCTAAGCCACCCAGTCAGCTTCCGCCGCGGTCCTATACTTTTCCCAAAAATCCTATAAATGCCCTATACCCCTCTCTTGGGGTGTGACTTCCCGGACCCCTTCCTTGGGGTCCGAGATCCTCGCCTGGGAGCTCCTTTAATAAAGATGGCCCAGACATTTTGTTTCTGCCTGGCCTTTCTCTTCACCCATGACGAAACCTTTCACATATCCTCAGGAGAAAAGCCAGTGTTTGCTCTAAATTGTTGTACAAAGAGCCTTCGAGAAGTGACACTCCTTCCAGTTAGGGAGCAGGCCAGTGCTCCGTGTGCTGCCTGTGGGCCAGTCTGTAAGTAGGCCTTTCTGAAGGCCTGTTACATGCACACTTTACGTTGGAAGGAGTTAAAAATAAAAGGTACAGTAGTGTAAAAAAGCTGTAAACTTATTCTTATGTGCTCTGGTACTCCCTTTCCTGTCCCCCATAACACTTATTATATTCTAAATTTTATATATATTTTAATTTATAGGTTAATGCCTGCCTTCTCCCACCCCTCAAAAAACCCCTCTAAAGCCACAATATCCCAAATAGAATTCCACAAAGACAAAGATTGTTATTCCTGACTACAGAGTTAGTAAACTGCAGAATTGGAGGGAACGATCCTCCAAAAGATTATTTTCACGCAAAGAAAAGATAAGAACAAAAGGCTACCTTCCTACCTTCCCTTCTAACATTAATTGAAAATTCACAGGCTTCCAAAACCACTGTCAGCTTTGATGATTTCCCAGAAGACTCAGAACTCGAACTCACTGAGAAAAGTTAGATGTCATGGCTGTAGTTTATTTCACATAAAAGGTGCAAATAAAAAGGCTGGTGAGGCCTCTCGGATCAGAGTCCTGAGGTCTTCTCTATGTAGTCACCAATGAAAGACCTAGGCTACACAAACTCCATGGCAGGCTTCAGACCCTCCAGACAAGCTAGTAGACCTGAATTTCAGTTTTCCAGAACAGTCTGGCAGTTACAGGAAAAATCACACATTGCTCAAGGCTGAAGCCACCCTCCGACCAGCCAATCAGAAAAAGTTAAAAACTTACCTGGCATTCCTGTGGTCTCAGTTAAGGTCTGCAGACTATAGATAGTTACTTTGTACAAACTAGCCAATGGCTTGCAGCTTGCCCAAACCCCTCTTGGGCCCTTTAAACTCACCTCCTACTGAGTTGTTGATATTGTTACCATGGGTGCTGTGTCATGTGTAATTGTGATTAGTTTTTGTATAATGATGCTGTGCCTACATCATGCTCACTGTGACCACCCGCTCCACTACTTCATAAAAGTCCTGTGCAGCCCTGAGGATTTTTAAACCCAATGTCTCAGTACATTTGGTTATCCTCTTAGCACAAGGCTTATTTACTTGAGGTAATTAAATGTAAATATTGCCAGTGTTGTGCCATATCTAAGTATGGTCATGTAATTTAGTTTCATTACCAATGAAGTCAGTTAGAATTGCAGAGGTGTTTGTTGTATTGTACCTCTGTCACAGAATCGACCCTTGCTCATATACCAGATGCTTCTGTGGACAAGAATCAGCACACTTGGCAATGATTAGTTTGTTTCTGGGTTCCACGTTATTTGGGAGCGAAGTCAAGCATCCTGGCTCAGTTTACGGGCTTTTACTGAGACCGTTGTGTGGTGGTAGGTGGTAAGGCCCCCTTCCCTCCTATCAGCCACACCGTTGTGGCATTAGGATTGTTCCTCTGTCCTCTGACTGTACTGCAGGATTCTTAGTTCATTCAGTGCTTGGGGGAGAGGGTATTCACTGCTGGCTTTATCCCAAGTGATGATGTTGTAGTTTAAAGTCCTGGGTCATTTTGCTGGAGCACACATGCTTTCACTATAAGCCCTGCAAGTGCGCTGTGTGTGACTTTTCCTAATAGAGAGTTGGTATCAGCTTCTGTTCTGAGGCTGAGAACCTAATGGCCTGTGTGGGCTGGGCAGCCTCATTGGTCCCCCCTCAGCATGTCCAGTCAGTCTGGGCAGGAGAGCACATTTCTCTGCTTCATATTTTACAATACTGGGTTAAGGAAGTGTTCCTCATTCAGACGCAGACTCCATCCTCCAGGTGAAGAAGCCACAGCCATAGATAAGAGTCTGTTCCAAAATTTCAGTGTTTGCCCAGACCTTTAACTACTGCCATCAGTTGTTGGGCTCACAAGGCTCCCAGGCTAAGGCTATTTCTGCTAGGACCTCATGAAGGCTTATTTTCTAGGGCTGCGTAGGAGGCGTGTTCCCAGTCAGATATCCATTCCATAACATCTTAAGGTAAAGGAGACACAGGTGCTTCACTTGAAGACTCATGATGAACTGGTATTCATCCTAAGATTTACCTTGCTGTCCTGTATCCTGCCAGTCTTAACAGCAGCCCCACTCTTGAGTTCCCAGCAGGTTTTTGCGGCGCAGTGCCTGGGATTCCCGTCCAAGTTGTCTTATTTTCCACCCCTTGGCCATTTTACTTGCAGTGGGCATTCAGTCTCAGCCAAGGGTTATCAAGAACTCTGGCCTTCTTACCAGTCCTCATGGTGATTGAGTTGTGGGACTAATACTCCAGCTGATTGGGAATCAAACTTTGAATTCCTCTAGACAGGGTTACACAACTGTAACAGGTTTGTTTAGGTCTTTTTGATGTTGAACACCAGCAAATGTTCCCATCAGCCTCTAGAGCTCTGAGAAGGCTGCTTAAGTCTGTTTTTGATCATCAGTGTCTGTTTTATTCATCCCATTTCTTTCTTCTTGGCAGTACTGGGGATTGAACGAGGGCCTACGCTTTGAGTTGCAGACTTGGTCTCAAGTAATTTATTTCTAGTACTGGGGATTGAACTGAGGTCCTTTGCACCGAGCTACATCCCTGGCAGTTCTTTATTTTGAGACAGGTCTTGCTAAGTTTCCCAGGTGGGCTGGGGTTTTCAGTCCTCTGTGTCAGTCCTCGGAGTAGCAGGATTACAGGTGTCTGTGTCAACCCCAGGCTGGTCTTGCTGCTGAGTACCTACCTGAGTAGAGCTCCCACTCTGCTAAGACGTTCTGGCCTCTTCCCTTAATGTTTTCCTCCTCATTTGTCTGTTCTCTTAGGAGTCATGCTTTGTATTGCTTCAGTGTAGTTTTTTCCTTTTGAAGTGACTCAGGCTAGTGGCTCTAGCTAAGCTGGCCTGAATTGCAACTTGTCCCAGTGTCAGGACCACATGGTTTTTGTATTTTATTTATTTATTTTTTTGAAGCGTTTGGAAAGGAGTTACAGATTCTGACATTAGAGGCTATGGTGCTTAGACCCATCAGAATCCAACTTTGGCCCATCTTATCTTCAAACACTCTTGCGTGCTTTCATTTTAGCTGTTATAAAAAAGAATAATTAAGGAGTTATATAGAAGGAATGGTCAAATACAATATAAAAAATACAATGAATGTCAATATTTTAAAAAAATTGTTATGTTAAAAGATACATTGGCATTAATCCCTCTGAGAATCTTCCTCACATTAAATATACTTAAATTTACTTGCTGTTTTCTAAAGCAATTCCAGAAGTGTGAGTGTCTTTTTGTAAATGGCTTTGCATGGTATGATCAAAAATAGTGTGTATGCTGCTGCCGAGTGCTGCCAGTAGAAAGGCAGAGGCTTGTAAGACCATAATGGTGTTGGGCTAGAGGAATGGCTCAGTGGTTAAAGCACTTGCCTAGCAGGCACTAAATCAAGCACTAAGTACCTGAGTTCAATTCCCCAGCACCACACTGTGCACACCTGTAATCCCAGCACCTGGGAGGCTAAGTCAGGAGGATTGCCCTGAGTCCAGAGCTAGCTTGGGCTCCATGATGAGTTCAGGACCAGCCTGGGCTACAGAGCAAGACCCTGTCTCAAAAAAAAAAAAAAGAAAGAAAGAAAGAAAAGAAAAAGACCATTATGGTGTGTCCTCATCCACCTTGTCAGCTGGATCTTCTGGCTGTTTCCTTAAATCGAGGTGACCATGAAACATAAATACTTGGAATTGATTTGAGACATTGAGGAGCCATAACAGTACAATTAAAGACACTGATGAAAAAGGACATACAGAATTGCTTCGAAAAGTGGCAAGAGCATTGGCCTAAGGGCGCTAGCAGTAAGAGGGCGTACTTAAGGGAAACTCATGGCAGGGTGTCTTTAACATTTAAAAAAAATTTAAGCATGCTATATATTTTAGATTATGCACTTATTTCTTTACTATTATTTGCACTTCCTAGGAGTTGGATCTACCATTTCTGCATCTCATTGGTAGCTTAATTCCAGTAGAGATTATGAGCATAGACCTGGGTTTGTGCCCTGCATGGCCCTGTGCCCATCTGGGATTCAAAGCTTTGTTAGGCCCTATCCCCTCATCCTGTCTTTCCTCAGACTGCATGCTTAAGTGAGTGTGGGTTGGCTAGTGAGCCTGATTGACTTCTGACTCCTGGCTGCCCAGACTTAGCTGAAATGCAAAGTTCTCAGGAGCAGTCCCCACAGAGAAACCTGCTGTCCCAGCAGCCCTTCAAACCACTCTCAGTTTCAGTCATTTGCTAGACCCCCAGCACTCACTGAGAGCTGTTAGTGCTTACTCCTCCCTGTGGCTGAGGAGGGATACAGATTCAAATCAGCCCAGGAGAGAAACTTGGTGCATGCAGCACATGGCTCCATAGGAGCTGGCACACATCCCTTCCAGTAAGGCCTCCCCAGCAAGGAGTCATGGAGGGCGTTACATCCTCCAGGCTGCAGCACGTGACAGTATATCCAGAGCCATGCCAACCAGGATGCTCCCTGCTTGTCCAGAGTTTCAGAGGAGCTTGGTTAGATGCTGCACTCCTGCAGGCTGGACTCCTGTCTTTAGTCTCTAGCTCTTCCGAGGTTGGGACTGATAGAGTGTGGCCTGAGCCCTGTCATAAATCGCATTATTAAGTTGCCTGGTAGCCAGAGCCCTCAAGAAAACAAATACAACTCCAGGCATCTTTCCGAAAGTTAAAAGTACCATATAACAGAGAGGTATGTATTCCCATGTTTATAGCAGCATAACCAATAACAGCTAAGTCTTGAAAGATACCAAAATAATCTATCAGCAGACCCATGGATTTTAAAAATGTGGTAAATATACACAGTGGAGTATTACTCTGCCATAAAGACAGAGAGATGAATCGTTTGTAGGTACAAACGATTGGATACAACTTGAGACCATTATGCTTAGCGAAGTGAATTGGACTCAGAAGATTAAATTTTGCATGGTTTTTCTATGTGAAACCCAGAATATAAATAAGTAAGAGTAAAATGGGCATGGCGTTGGGAGTGGGTAGGATGGTAAGGGAGCAAGGAAGGGAGTATGAAGTCGTTACAATGGATAGGTACACAAAGTCTCACATTTAAGCCATGAGTAGTGGCACATGCCTATAATTCCAGCACTCCCGAGCTCACACTTTCAGTTCACAGTGCATACATGAGCTGCCAGCAATAGTGAAAGCACATAGTGGAGGTAGAGGCAGCTCCGGCTGAGGCAGGAGGATTATTGTGGATCTTAGGACAGCCTGGTCTGTGTTCTTAAGTTCAGGTTAATGTAACCATTGTGTATCATAAACACACACACACACAAACACACACACGCATGCACACATGCATGCACACACACACCCCCCGCCCGCCTACCCACCCACACCAAAAGGGGGGATCATCAAAAAGAGGGATGAGAAAGTTACTGTTACAATTTAAAATTTTCACAAATCAAGGCTTTCGTCCAGCAAGAATTGTTTGACTCTAGTTTCTCTGTTGTTTTGATACTGTGTCAGTGGCACTGGATTAGTTACCATAGCTTTCTGATACTTCCTGGCATCACAGTGCCTAAACCTCTATTCAAAACCTTTTTTTTTTTTTTTTTTTGATGACATTTGTAGGCCATGGTTGTAGCTCAGTGGTAGAGCACTTGTTTGCAAAAGTCCTGGGTTCAGTCCCCAGCACCAAGGAAAAAAAAAATAGCATTTGCTGTTAGATCTTTGATTTTTGTTTAATTCTAGGAAAACTTTATTAAGATTTTGATAAGAATTTAATTGAATGAGTTGACTTACTAGGTTTTTGTTTTGTTGTATCTTGAACCCAGGGTACTACACCCCACTGAACTATATGCCCAACCCTTTGTTATTTTTTTATTTTGAGGCAGGGTCTTGTTGAGCTTCCCCAGGCTACCTTGTTTTGTGATCATCCTGACTCAGCCTCCCAAGCAGCTGGGATTATAGACATGTGCCACTATGTTCAGTTACTTAGAGAAATTATGTGTCTTGGATAATTTCGTCTTTGGATGTGTTATTTCTCTCCATTCTTTTGGCTCTCTCAGTGATTCACTTATGTTTTACTTAAACATTCTGTAGCTCTTATGAATGCATTATTTCAAAATACTTCATATCTCATTTCTAACTATGTAAGAAAGCTGTTGAGTTTTGTGTACTGGTCATAACCTTCAACACTTGTAATCCCAGCATTTGGGAGACTGAGGCAGGAGAATTGCTGTGATCTTAAGGCCAGTCTGGGTTATATAAAGTGACTTTAGGACAGCCTGGACTACAGAGGGAAACCCTGTCTCAAAAAGAAAAAAAAAGAAAGAAAGAAAGAAAGAGAAAGAAATTATCAAAACTAACAAGATAACATGGAAGTGTTAATATCAAAACATTAGGCAACAATTAAAAAGGAAAGTACTAATGGAGGTCAAAGCTAGAGCAGTTTAGGAATTACCTGGGTGACAGCATCTTTGCTAAGTCCTTTGGGAGTTGTGACAGCAAGGTGTCTGAGTTACCCAGTTGTGTCTTTTATTTTCTGAGTGCCCTTCTTGGAAACTGAGATTTTGAGTTAACTGGAGCCTATAAAATTAGGCCTCCTTTCTCTCAACTCTCAGTTTGGAGGTTGGAATTTTAAATTATATGAGAATTTACTTTCTGTCCTCATAAGTGAGTAGTTATTGAATGCTTACTAAAAATGTCAGCTGTTGTCCTAAACACTTTTTTTTTTAAGGCAAGAAGGGGTTTATTTAAACAGTAAAGCTCTCAAGGAGAGGTCAAGAGGGGACCTCAAGTGAGGGTCCAGAGGAAATAAAGGACTGGAGCCCTTTATAAATCTTTGCTCAGGTGATTTCAAGCAGGCCTCCTGTGGTGGGAGTTGTATACAGATGTGAGCCCACTAATGGCCTTAGGGCATCTAGAAGAAACTGGGAGAAGGAGGTCAAGCTGCCTATCTTAGCTACTTCTTTATTGTTTGCAGAGGGGCCAGGCCCTTGATGGATTCTTGACCCTATCTTTATTCCACTTCTGCTCCCTTGGTCACTCAGACACCCTGTCTTAGTCCTACCTGTCTGTCCTAAACTATTCTATCTAACGTTTCCCCTATCTGAGGAGACCAAGAGCTCCTCTTTATATCTCCTTGTGAGCTTAATGTTCTTACCCTTCTTTCTTTAAATCTTTGGTGTGAACTCCAACTGATTATTCTTAATCACTTCAAGAGTTCCTGAGCCCAGACATCAGGCAACACCAGCAATAACATTTTGGGAACTCATCGTCTCGGATTTGAAAGATTGTGGATAAGATGTGTGTGCTGAGTACTTTGTAATGTCCTTTTTTTCACAAAATACCTCTATGAGTATTTTAAGTAACATCCTGCTCTTCGCATTAACAGTTGAGGAGATCAGGCACACTGAGACATTACATACTTTTTCTCAGGCTGGAGGTGCCATGTCCTCAAAGATGACACTGTCCTGCATCTCCTTTCCTTAGTGCAGCCAATTAAGAGCTTTCTGAAGGAGAAGCATCCTTGTTCCCTCAACTAATTTTTTGAATTAATGCAGTTGCAATTTTAGTGAGTCCTATTAAATCTAGATAGGAGAGCACTTTTGTAGTTTTCTGAGTTTTTCTTTCTTTTCCTCCTTGGACCTGACAGGTTTGCCTTTTCCCCATTGTCTGAGGAAGAGGAGGAGGATGAACAAAAGGAGCCTATGCTGAAAGAAAGCTTTGGTAGGAAGACGTTCACCTTCTGTTTGGGCTTTCCATTTCTTCCATAAAAGCACATTGTTATTTTGCAACAGTGTTGTTCCTCAGTTTGGTGATGAAGTTGGGATGGAGAGAATATAAGGGTGTAATTTTGAAGATGGGGCTGTGGTACATTGAATGAATAAATTCACATTAAGTGTCCAGTTGGCTTGCTAGAAGCCAGCCAAGTTTAGCCTTGAATGACCATATAAATGTAAAGATGGAGAATCACTGTCAGTTGTACAGTTCAGAGTCTGAATTGTAAAATGCGTAAAGCTCTGAATCCATTTTTACAGCAGTTGCTGCTCTAGGTACCAAGTCCCTCAATCTGTTTTCCTTCCACAGAAGGAATGAAAATGAGAAGTACCAAACAAGAACCAAATGGCAACAGTAAAGTCAGCAAAGCAGTAAGTACACCATGTGTTCCTTTCTTCTTTGGTTTTTGCCAGTTGCTCAGGCCTTGTTGGAACTCAGCAATTAGGTCCAGGCTTTAAGGACTCTTGTGTCTGTGCTATGTACTTAGGCTGGCTTTATAAATATTCAAAATATATTACATTTACATGTTTAAAGAGACAGCGAGTGAGCCTAAGATCTGGTGAACTTTAACAGAGTGATAGCTTCTGGACTCTGCAAAAGTGCCAGACCAATCTGAATGCTATGTTTAATGGTTTTCATTTGTGAATCATAGTCCCATTAGGATCCACTGTTCTTTTTTGTCATAAAGACCTAGATGTTTGTGGTGGTTTGGGTCTGGAGTGTACCCCAAAAGACTCACGTTTCTATGGATTCTGTATAAAGTTGGGAGGAGGGGCCTGACTGGAGGGGATAGATACATAGGACTGACCTGGAGGGCCTTAGGCTGGTTTCATCCTTCCCCACAATTCTTTCTGTTCCCCCATGCTGCGAGGATCTGTGGCTCTTGGGCAGCTATAGCTCTAGTTGTGGTTCCACTATGTGATTTTACGATGTTTCAGCCTCCCACCTGTGAAAGGACTGGGACTTTCCGAAACTGTGGGCTATAATAAATCTTTCCTCCCTAACTTACGGATGTTGGGTATTGAGTCACAGCAATAAAAAAGAAAGAAATTGGTGCCAGAAGTGGGGTTGTTGCTGTGCTTTACCTGACCATATGGTTTGGAAGCTTTTCAAACTGGTTTGTGGGAGGAATTTGGAAAAGATGGAGGATGCCAGCTGGAGAAATTTGGAGTGCTCTGAGCTGAGCTGGACGGGAGAGACTAGTCAGAGCTCAGAAGACCAGAATGCTCAAAAAAGTGTGGCTTGGAAAGACCAGACTCAAGAAGTTTCAGATGGGAAGGAGGACTGTGTCAGCAAGTGGCCTAAAAACCACATGTGCTGTGCTCTGGCAGAAAGTTTGTCGGCATTTTGTCCTTGTCCAGAGACTTCGCCTGAAACTGAGCTTAAAGGTGGTGGACTGCTTACTCTGGTACAGGAAATCTCGAGGCTGCTATATGGCCGTGATTTGCAGCTTTTAGCTAGCTCTATGGTGAAAGCCAGGAGAAAATGGCAGGAAAAAATAATATAGAAGATTTTCAGTGCCAGACCAAAATGAGTGTAGAGGTAGGGCCAAAGAGCACAGGGAGCCTCCTAGTGCTTTACCACAGACAGTGTTCTTAGGCTGACTGTATAGAGAAAGGAGGCAGAGTCAACCTGCCCCATGTACACCCCGGCCCAGGCTCTGTGCCTGGTCTGTATTGTAACTGGGGAGACAGAGAGTTGAGGATTTTCATCTGGCTTCTGTTTACTCCAGCCAAATAAATACGGAAAGGGTTGAGGTTGTAGCTTTTTTTTTCCCTTGAGATGTGGCCTCTTTATAGAAAAATAATAATAATAAATAAAAAGAGCACAGGGAAATTAAAGACATAGAATTAAAAAGAAGCCTAGGGCACTCAGGACTATAGTCGTGCTACCCAAAGCAGTTAATGCAATCTGTATGAATTTCCAACGATACTTTTCACAGAAATTAAAGAAGAAGAAGAAGCCCTAATATTTATAGGGAACTATCAAAGACCCCATGTAGTGGAGCACTCTTGGGAAAAAGAGCAATGCTGGAGCGTCATGGCTTCTGACTTAGGTGTACCTGGGCTGCGAATGTAGCTCAGTGGTAGAATGTATGTTTTGCACATGTGTGGCCCTGAGTTCAGCCTTTATCACCACCACCAAAACCAAGCTATAAACTTGTGATAACTAAAAAATCATGGCTAAAAACAGACACATAGGGCAGTGGCACTGAGTAGAGAGCCCAGGGATAAATCTATATACTCAATTCAGATCAGATGGCACAAGCACTTTGGGAGGCTGAAGCAGGAAGGATTGCAGCAGGTTCAAGTCCCATTGGGCAACTTAGCAACTTGTTGAGATCCTGCCTTAAAATCAGAAGTAAAAACGGCCTCAGGGTATAGCTCAATTTGAAGGTCCTGTGTTTAATCTCCAATATCACAAAACAAAACAAGGCAAAAAAGAAGAATATTCAACACTTTCATGGTCACTTGGCTTTTGGCAAGTGTAAGGTCACAAAATAGAGAAAAGACTTATTTTCAGTAAATGATACTGGAAAAAGTGGGTATACATATACAGAAGAGTGAAAGTGAACTTGTATTTCAGACTCATAAAGTTTAGTACTCAAAATGGATTAAGGACTTAAATACAAACTCTAAAATTATAAAACTATTAGAAGAAAGTGCAAGAGAATAGGTCTGACTAATGATTTTTTTCATTTAGTAAGATACCAAAGGCCCAGGCCACCAAAAGTGAAAAGAGAGAAAATGAGATTGTATCAAATTAAAAAATCTACACAGCAAAGGAAACAGTCAATAAGGTGAAAAGACACCATGGAATAAGAAGATACTTGTTAATCATGCTTCTGTTAAGGGAGGAAAACAGTTGACAAGAAATGAGCACAGGCTCTGAATAGACATTTCTTTAAGTAGTCAATAGATTTATGAAAAAACTGCTCCTCTTCAAAATCATCAGGAAGATGCAAGTTAAAACGACAATGAGGTATTTTCTCTCATTAATAGAATAGCTGTTACCGAATTGACGAAAGATGACAAAGCGTTGGTGAGAATGTGGAATAATGAGGAATTTCACACACTGTTGGTAGGAGCATAATTTAGTGTCACCATTATGAAAACTGTAAGGTGGGTCCTCAGAAGTTAAAACTAGAAACGCAATTTGACCCAGCAGTCCCACTGCAGGTGCATGTCCAAAGAAAGTGAGCTTGTTGAAGAAAACCTGCATTCCCATGTTCTCTGCAGAATTCCCAGTAGCAAAGATTCATTCCAAATGTCGGTCAGCAGATGAGTGGATAAGAAAATGAATGTTGAATACTATTCAGTCATAAGTAGGAGAAGTCTTGCTGCACCAACTGGGAGTCCTGCACAACAGTCATGTCTATTATGTCCTGTGACACAGGCTGGCATGACCACAAAGGAGAGCAGTGTGGCCATTATGGCAGACAAGTGCTTTTGAATCCAGGCTCAGATGGTGACTATAGACTTCCAGATATTTCCATGTGTGACTAGCTGTACGTTATCTTGACTGCAGATGTCCAGTCAGTTCCCTGCACCTCAGGTTCGCAGCTGAACTTCTACAAGCTGAAGGGGGGGGGTCAGTAGATCAAGCCTTACACCATCGTGAGTGTGGTAGGCAGCCTCTTCCAGGAGAAACTGGCTAGTTTCTACACAGAGCCAGTTGTTACTGGGTTGGACTACACAGGAGCCAGAGCCAGTTGTTGCTGGGTTGGACCAAGGACCTTTGAGTCCTTCATTTGCGCTCTGGGCCTCATCTGCCCATGGTGTCTGATGACTTTGTAGTCAGTGACACCTGTTGGAAATGATCTGATCTTCTAAGCTGTGCTGAATGCCGTGGACTGGAATGTGGTTTCAGACAGTGACCCACTTGGTGGCTTTTCTTTTTCTTTTTCTCTTTTAACAACATAGCCTTTCCAAAAATAAAAAATAGAAAATAGAAGAGTCTGTTACACTATATTAAATGAATTAAGCTGAGAACAAAAAGTGGATGTTATGTGATCTTTATTTACATGTGGAATCCATATGTGTTGAAGTAATAGAAATAAATAAGACTATATTGGGGTGGAGGTGGGGAATCATGCAAATGTTAGTCAAAGGTATTTTTAAAATTTTAAAAATTATTTGACTTTCCTCTCAGCAGCCTCATTAGTTATGTGATGTGAATGTGTTAATACAAATCAAGAGTTATGAGAAACTACAGATCCTAGAACCTGTTAGGTGTTTACTTGAGGTGTATGATGTGTATTTTAATCATAAGTCACATTTGTGTGCTCCCAGCAGGAAGATGACTTGAAGTGGGTAGAAGAGAACGTCCCTTCTTCTGTAACTGATGTGTGAGTGCTGGAATTATTACTGTACTCCTTTTTAAAAAAATTTTAATGAATGAGTTATTCACTCAGGTGATATTTCTGCTTAGAACGATTTTAGGTATAGATTTCCTCAAAATCAATTGGATACTTTTAAATTTTTAAGTTCTTGAGTTGGGGGTTTATCCAAGGAATCCCAAGGCTCAGTGCTCAATCTTCCAGCACTACATAATCTGAGCACAGCAGTACACACCTGTCCCAGTGCTTCAAAGGCTGAGGCAAGAGAATTGCAGTGAGTCCAAGGCCAGCCTGGGCTCCATAGTGAGTTCAGGACCAGCCTGGGCTACAGAGTGAGAGACCCTGTCCAGAGCTATATTAGTAAAATATTAACGCTGTTACATCTCAGGATATATTTCTTTTTTTCTGTACACATATAGGAAGTCTGATTCTTGTTTCACCCCCCTTAAAAGGGCTACTAATAGAATTATGCAAATCTT